>JARNME010000404.1:74407875-74432820 GCA_030179655.1 Scaptomyza flava | reverse complement strand
CTACCACGTTTTAGCTTGTTTTTATACTCGATACCGAAGGTAACTAGTATATTGGTTTTGTGCAATGTCCGTCATGGTGTCTGTCCGTCTGTCCGTCTGTCCGTCTGTCCGTCCGTATGTATGCAAGTTTTTTCCACACCCTTCGAGCTAGAGACTTGAAACTTTCCAATTCTCTTTATCTATGGGATAGTAAATTAAAGTGTCAAGATGGGGGTTCTACGATAACTGGGGGGCTGGCAAATCGATAAATTCGATAACTCAAAACCGATAAATCCACATATTTCGCACATCCTTACAGCTAGAACTACCAAATTTGGTAAGAAGATAGCTACTAGCAACCCCCAAAAAACTGCATCAATAATTTTGGAGCCACGCCCCCCCATTCCGCCCCCAGCCCCCCCTTATTTTAAAGTCAAAAAAGCATATATCTCCCTCAGTTTTTGAGCTATAGCCACCAAATTTGGTGCCAAGATAGGTGATGATGACCCCCTAAAAACTGCATCAAAAGTTTGGATGCCACGCCCACCGACACTGCCCTAGCTACCCCCATCCACCCCAACGCTTCGTCAAAAACGGGAATGCGTGTATCTTCCAGAGTTGTGGAGCTAGAGCTTCCAAATTTGGTGGGAAGATAGCTAGTAGCGATCCCCAAAAAACTGCATCAAAGTTTTGGAGCCGCGCCCACCCATTCCGCCCCCAGCCCCCCCGCATTTTGAAATCAGAAATGGCTATATCTCCCAAAGCTTTTGAGCTAGAGCCACCAAATTTGGTGCCAAGATAGGTGATGATGACCCCCTAAAAACGGCATCAAAAGTTTGGATGCCACGCCCACCGATCCTACCCTAGCCGCCCCCATCCACCCCAACGCTTCGTCAAAAACGGGAATGCGTGTATCTTCCAGAGTTGTGGAGCTAGAGCCACCAAATTTGGTGGGAAGATAGCTAGTAGCGATCCCCAAAAATCTGCATCAAAGTTTTGGAGCCAAGCCCACCCATTCCGCCCCCCTTTCCCCACCATTTACAAACTTTCAGCTAGAGTCACCAAATTTGGTATGAAGATAGCAATTGACATTCCACAAAGATCTGCATCAAAAATTTGGATGCCATGCCTACCCATAACGCCCCCAGCCCCCCCCCCCCCTTTTCTCACTTTTACAAACTTCGAGCTAGAGTCACCAAATTTGGTATGAAGATAGCAATTGACATTCCTCATGGATCGGCAGCAAAAATTTGAATGCCACGCCCACCCATACCGCCCCAAGCCCCATAGCCCTCCTAACCCCACCTTATACAAACTTTGAGCTAGAGTCACCAAATTTGGTATGAAGGTAGCATTTGACATTCCACAAGGATCTGCAGCAAAAATTTGGATGCCACGCCCAACCATACCGCCCCCAGCCCCCCTTTCCCCACTTTATACAAACTTTGAGCTAGAGTCACCAAATTTGGTATGAAGGTAGCATTTGACATTCCACAAGGATCTGCAGCAAAAATTTGGATGCCACGCCCAACCATACCGCCCCCAGCCCCCCTTTCCCCACTTTATACACACTTTGAGCTAGAGTCACCAAATTTGGTATGAAGGTAGCATTTGACATTCCACAAGGATCTGCAGCAAAAATTTGGATGCCACGCCCAACCATACCGCCCCCAGCCCCCCTTTCCCCACTTTATACAAACTTCGAGCTAGAGTCAACAAATTCGGTATGAAGATAGCAATTGACATCCCACATAGATCTGCGCAAAAATTTGAATGCCACGCCCAACCATACCGCACCCAGCCCCCCTTTCCCCACTTTATACAAACTTTGAGCTAGAGTCACCAAATTTGGTATGAAGGTAGCATTTGACATTCCACAAGGATCTGCAGCAAAAATTTGAATGCCACGCCCAACCATACCGCCCCCAGCCCCCCTTTCCCCACTTTATACAAACTTTGAGCTAGAGTCACCAAATTTGGTATGAAGGTAGCATTTGACATTCCACAAGGATCTGAAGCAAAAATTTGGATGCCACGCCCAACCATACCGCCCCCAGCCCCCCTTTCCCCACTTTATACAAACTTCGAGCTAGAGTCACCAAATTTGGTATGAAGATAGCAATTGACATCCCACATAGATCTGCACCAAAAATTTGGATGCCACGCCCAAACATACCGCCCCCAGCCCCCATTTCCCCACTTTATACAAACTTTGAGCTAGAGTCACCAAATTTGGTATGAAGGTAGCAATTGACATTCCACAAAGATCTGCATCAAAAATTTGGATGCAATTCCACCCATACCGCCCCCAGCCCCCCTTTCCCCACTTTATACAAACTTTGAGCTAGAGTCACCAAATTTGGTATGAAGATAGCAATTGACATCCCACATGGATGGGCATCAAAATTTTTAATACTGGTATCGAGTATACCGCAGTCGGTTGCGTCCGACTGCAACGTTTCCACTTGTTTTTATATATGTTTATTGTACAATAATTAGAACAACGGAAACGATTTTTGATTATTGCCTTACTTGAATACCAAATGCCCTTTATATTTTCTTTTGTCCGATTGATTTTACAAAATCCGTATACAAATTCTAACGAAACAACTCTGAAATATATTTCACATCTTTTGATCTGATTTCAAGGCCAGACTAAACTTAAAGCCGGCATGCCCACTTCAAGTTATATAATTGAAATTCCACATGCAACTTCACTTAGCTGGAAACACTTTTAAATCGTTCTACCAATTGATTTCATATTATATTACACATATTAAAGTTTTATGTTTATATTCTCCCTTTTTTTGTTCGTTGTTTTTGTTGTTGTTGTTGTTGTTGTTGTTGATATAAACCCATCAAAATATGGCAAACTTTTCTAAGCTTCAGGCTTAACAGGCACACGCATAATCACAGAGTTCTAAAATGCTGTAGCTGGCTGCTACTGCTGTTACTAATCCTCGCCAGCATCACTAACAAGAACAACAATGAGCAGCAGCAGCACCAGTAAAAGCGCCCACAAAAACCCAAACGAAACCCAAAAACCGAAAAACCCTAAAAAACCGATGCTCATGCAAACTAAATACCGTTATTGTTCTTTTATATTTTATTTTATTTTTTTGCTGTGCAAAAAACTTTAGCGAAACAAACTGTGCGGTTTCACTTTGTTAACAGCTCAGAAAATGTTTTGGCTTGGTCTGCGGATCTCTTTCTCTGAAAAAGGGGTGTGACGGAGGCGGGAATGATGTAAATTACCAACAACAGCAACCACAAATAATGCAAACAATCTTTTAAAAGACCGCAAAGTTGCACGCCCTTCAACGCATGTGTGCAAATGAGATAGGGAGAGAAAAATAGATTGAGATTGGGGGAAAAATATTAGTGTCTTGTTAGCCATATCTTTATTATGGCTTACATGCTGCCACACATTGGCATATTATGAATTTTCATATTTTCAAGCAAATCGCCTCCTTTTGCTTGCATTCAAATACGTTTTACAACACTTAAGTGCACAAAGGAGAGCCTTAGAAATGAAATAGTTTGGCTTCAGTTGAATTGTCGCTCTCTCCCTCTGCAAGCAACCTCAAACATGTTTTCACTTGCCTGTGCAATATCCTTGCAATTCTCTCTCTCGCTCTCTCTCTCGCTCTCGCTCTCTCCCTTTCTCTGTGGCACTTCCTGTTGATTTTGTCGCTGGTTGTTTGCGCCTTGACTTTAATCATATTTCCATCAGAAACATGCGACGCATATTGATCAGGCTACGAGAGATAAAAAAGGAGCGAGAGAGCCAAAAAGCAGCAGCATTTGAACAGGAGCAGCAAAACTAATATAAAACACACACACACACACACATATACACAAACATATTTCCCATTGGCTTTTGCCAACATTGGGTAATTTTTTAATCTCCGCTTTGGCATTCAATGCAGCTCAAAGCGCACAAGCTGCACAAGAATTGAAAGCGTTTTTTTGTTGTTGTTGTTGAAGATAGTCTAACAAAAAGCGTATGTCAGTTTAATCTTTTATATATTGCTTTTATAGTATGATGGCTTGAGTTTAAAGAGTATTTCTAATGTTGGAAATATGTTTTCTTCCAATTATTATTAGGAAATAATATATATTAAGTGTAGAACCCGAACAAACATAAAAAGTACTTTAACAACACAATGGAGCGAAATGAAAAAATAAAGGACTTATTAAGTATGGCAGTATTATTGAAGTCCAATCGTCTTGGCAAAACCTTGCCGTTTCAAAAAAAGCTACTTGAAGTGAAAAAAAAAACAATGTCAAATCATATTGTAATAAGAAAGAATCTTCTATTAGATCTATCTTTTAGACAAAAGCTAAAAACCCATATTAAAAATAATCCTTGAAGCTAATCTCCAATTAGTTTTATTGTTCATCATACACTTATACACAAAAAGAGTAAGAGCTTTATTTTTATTCTATTTCCTTGTCTGTTTTATTACAAAAACTTCTAATAATACTCATGTTGTTTGTGTTTTACAAGTATTCGAATCGTATTCAGAATAGGAACACGTTCCAGAAACTTACATTATTGAACTTCAAAATTATTCTGTTAGTACATTAATTAGTGCCCAAGAAACTCAGTCAAACTGCTCGTCATGAAACTTTATGGCAATGCATATTATAACAATATAAAGAGTACTTATTCTTGTAAGAGTAACTCAAATTCAGTGTTTTCCAGCATGCTGCAATGTTTACATTGTTCCTTGGATTGAGTGAAAAAGTCAATGCTAAAAGTTCTTTAAAATGCATAAAGCCACCACACAGCGACAAAAACAAGGAGCAGAGAATTACTTATATACTATATATGAACAAAAAAAAAGGACAGGAAAGTAAAAAGGAAAATCAAAATGGCGGCGTCTCTCATATGAATGGCAAATGCTGCACGAAGCAGCCATTGTATGTGGCAAAGTGTTGCTGCTGCTGCTGCCGCTGCTTGCAGTTGTGCAACAACGTAGCCATAGAGCTGACGCTGATGATGACGCTGACGATGATGGTGGCAACTCTGGCAAACTAGTTACGAAATTGTGCGCTGCATTTTGTCCAGGATCTTCTGCTTATTCTATTTTCGACTCGCTCGTTATGTGCGTTTCCTTACATTTTTGTCGAGAATTTTGCGAGAATTGTTTCTCTCTCTCTCTCTCTGTCTCTCTCTTTCCGTGTCCTTGCTGTCCTTGCAGCTTAGAGCGGAAACATTTCCGGCTGAGGCAAGGCGAGTCCAAAGGCAAAGCGGATGTTAAGTTTCAAGTAAATTAACGTTAATTAACGGAAGTTTTTCGGTAAAGTGCGCGACAAAGTGGCCCAGGTGCGCCACCTGAAACCAGCAATTTCTCCTTGCTCCCCTTGCCAACCTTGCCACAATTTAAGCTGGCAGCTTAGAGCATTTAAAGTAGCTGCTGTCATTTGAAGTGGTGCACTTCGCTGTGGCCCCACTTTGCCCCTAAGCTGCAAATTAGCCAAGCGGGAGCTTCTCAACCCCTCCCACTGCCGCCTTTCACGTGAGCACATGTGCTTCAGCATTTGGGTTCAGCACTTTTGGTTGCTTTAGATTTGCTTTTGGTTTCAACTTTAGCTTTAGGTTCAGCTTCAGATTCAGCTTTAGCTTTGCATTCAATGCGCTTTTGAGGCAAACAATGGAACTTATAGCATGCTCCCAGATACTCGAAAAACAGCTCAACAATGGGCGACAAACAATTGAAATCTGTTTGCGCTTTGTTTTAGGCGTATGGCCACAAACGAAAATTTTTTAGCTCTTAGCTAGGGGTTGTGATAGATACACTAAGCAAAAACAAGTGTATGATTTTACAATTTTCAATACTTACAATTTAAAAAATAAAAAAATTCATGCACAATACCAAAAAATTTCTAATTCCTTTCATTTTATTTGTTTTGTTTAGAAAAAAAGTTGAACTTACTTCAAAGCCGATAATATGGAGATTTGTATATTCGTATACATTTCATTTTCCAAGTGTATTCTATGCTTTTATGTACGCCTCGCCCTTCTTGTATGTTGGCTTGCCACAAATTTGTACAGCTTTTAATTAAGACCAGCAAAGACAAGACCAAAGCTTAACAAAAATGCTCAAATGCCCAGCCCAATGAGCCCAAAAAATCATAAAAGCGAAAAAGAAAAGAATCGCCAGACGAGTGACGAAGGACAATAATAATTGCGGAAGCATCATTGGTAGTGTAGTGCAGAGGGTTGAGGCTAAGGACTCGCACAAACAATGCACTTGAATGAGAATTTACGCCTCGCTACCCCACGCTCTCTCTCTCCCTCTCTGTCTCTCCCGCTCAAATCGCCTTTTATTTATTTTTTTTTGAGCCAGAAATTAATTATCGCATAATTTTATGGCTCACTGACATCTGAAGAGTTTCATTTACCACTTTTTGACAGATTTTCGCCCTCATTGTACACGTATTTTTTTTTTTTTTTTTTGTGCTCTTTACCCTGCACTAAGTATTCGGTATTAGATATTTATTGTGTTCGTATTTGTAGTATTTCTGATTGATTGCGAACTGTGACTGGTATTTTTCAAAAACGCAGAAAAAGGGGCAGCCAAAAATGCGAATAATTTCTGTGCTGTGCTATTCGACCAAGTGCTGACAGGAAGGATATCATACTATGAACATTTGGTGGATGGGTATTTGTAATCAGATTTCAGCTGGAGAATAGAAATGCAAAGATTTTCCTTAGATAGAGTTTTAGCTGTGCTTATTCATTCTTTCAAACTAAGCAGCTGCCAATTACTAGTATTTACAGTGTGTTATCCTTTAAGCTTCTTATTTCTATACGATATCTCTTTTAGAATGTAAAACTTGATGCGACGTTACCAGTCTACACTGCTTAACCTATTTAATACAACAAACGTATTGACTTTCGATGAGATTATTTACGTTTCTACACTCTAAAAAGCTTTGAACTGAAAAAGTTGTAAGCTGAAACAAGACTTTACTTTTATTACGATGCATAAGTATTATTATTTTGTACCTGAAAGGTTCGCTAATATTTTTGATATCTTAATTTAAACAAGAAATTATTAGAATAATACTCAATGAAAAATAAATACACCTATCCCCCGATTAACACGATACTCGTTTTACACGATTTCGCTTTTGCACGGTTTATAAACTAATTAAATTCTGAAAATTTCTTATAGTTTCTCAAAGTGCTATTAGTTTCTCAAAGTGAAAGCACATAAATTCCAAGATTCGTGAATTTCTTAAGTATCAACAGGTATTTTTTGAAAAAATTTTCGTTTCTATTTTGTTTTCATTTTTCAATCAAAGTTTCTGGATATGTTATACTTTTGTTCCATTTGAACAAATGACTTAATTGCAGCAGTTTTCTTCGTTTTACACGGTTTTATATAGGCAAAACAACAATTTCATTTACACGGATTTGTTTGGGACCTATCTTCAGTGTATATCGGGGAATAGATGTATATCCTTAAACTTTTTATACATATTAAATGTACAAGTTTTTCTTAACGATTTTTCCTTTTAATTATATAACTAGCACTTTAAAGGTATTGAAGAGATTTTAAATTTAAGATTTAGCCACTAGCAAGGGAAAAGTATATTATTTTTTATCAAAATATCTTCAAACTGTTATTGGAAATTTAAGTAAAAGACTTGTTTTGGGAATTTCGATACTTTTGCGAAACGAAAATCAAGACATTCATCGGGTAATTGATATCCCTTGTAATGCATGCTCGTTATATTCGTTTAAATTTGACACGCTGAGTTTGTTCGTCTCTTTTATTTGCTATGGTTGCCACCCTCATGATTTGATGTCAGACCCACATTTTTTGGTATTCTTCATTCTCCTTCTTTTATTTTATTTTATTTTTTTTCGGTCCTTTTGAGCATCATTATCAAATGTTGTTTGGTAAATCATTGCAAATATTAATTCAATGGCTCAATCAGAAATCAGGCAGAGAGCGAGAGAGAGAGAGGAGTGAAACACAAAAGAGCTGCGTCTAAGTTCAATGCCAAGTGCCTATTGTTATTGCTGTTGTTTCTTGCGTGTAGTTTTTGATATTGTTGCTCGACAGCCCTACGACTTGAGGCCCTTCCTACTGCGTTTCACCGCGCTCCCTTCTTTATCTGTTTTATGTGTTTGGCACTTTGTGTAGCGCAGAAAAAAATGAAGAAGAAAAAAATACGAAAGACAGAAATGTGCGATTTCTATGGAGATGCTCTCATTTTTGTGTCGTCCGCGTTCCGCTTTTAAAAGTGTTTGCTTGAGTGAGTTAAAAAAAAAGAGAGGGAGGGTTGGGATAATATGCCCGTGTGTGTGTTGTCTGTGGATGCCAATGTGTTTGTCTGTGTTTGTGTCTCTTTTGCGATATTCAACAGATGTTGTAATTGCTCATAAAACTTGATGACGCTGGCGCGTTTAAAGCAACAACAACAACAACAAAAACGGCAACGACGACAACAGCTCAAAGAGCAAAATATTCCAAGAGTTTGCATATGGCAATGTGTGTCTGTGTGTGTTTGCCGTGCTGTCTGTGCCTTTTTATAATACACACATCTAAACAGACAAACATTGTATTCAAAGATGTAGGATACGTGTATGTCTGTATGTGTGTGCTTGACATCAGAATTCATACGTCACACACACACACACACACACACACACACAGGGCAAAAAGCCACGGAACCGGCTACTACCAACCCCCTCCGTCGCGGCGGTGCTCCGTGGGGCTCTGGTGACCGACTCGGGGCGGTATAACCTCCAGCGGTTACACACCATAGGGAAACCTGTGGTCAACGTGGGACTGCTTGGAGCTCTACTTAAGCTCCTGTCCTTATATACGCCATGGATGAAATTGTGCGTCGTTCGGCACTGCCGAGATCCCCTCCACGGGTGGTTGTGCCATCCCCGGTGAATAGCGAGGCTTCTCCCACGTCGCAACGAACCCCTCTGGCGGCGCACTTGCCGCAACCGGTCGTCTGGCCCTTGCCGATCACGCCGAGGCCACCAGCAACGTTGCAGAGTTCGCTGGAGAAATTGGGCGAGGCTCTTTCAGGTCTGACAGTGCTTTTTAGTGGTCAACGCCATATTAACGCTTTAATGCGCGACGAATTGGCCAAAATCGTAAAGCTGCATGCGTCAGCTCTGAGGCTTAGCAAGCCCCAAACGGCAGTGGGTGTTACCGAGACGTCACCAGTGATCTTGGAGCGTCCTATTGACAGGGTCATGGAGCAACCAGCTCATCATACTGGCGTCGCCAGTCGTGCAGGCAACAGGGCACTGCCGAAGCGCCCAAGGGAGCTGCCAGAGTTGCGTAGCTCACCGCCCAAAAAATCAAAACAAGGCTCCGCTAAGCCCCTTCAGGCGGCGAAGCAGGTAGCACCAGAGACGGCACCTAAGACGGCACCAGAAGCTGCTCCACAGGCGGCACCACAGCCGACCTGGTCAAAGGTGAAGCCAAGGAATCCGTCGCGCAAGCGAAACAGAGCGGATGCTATTGCAATCACTGGGGCTGACGGCTGCAGCTACGCTGACGTGCTCCGTGTGGTAAAAACTGACCCGTCCCTACGCCAATATTGTGAGGATGTGCAGAATGTCAGGCGTGCAGCAAACGGAGATCTGCTTTTGCGCCTGAACAAGAAACCATCGCACAGCTCGGAAGAGCTGCAATCAGCTATGGTGAAAGTCTTAGGCAACAGGGCAACGGTAAAGACGCTAGTTGACGTCCAGCGGGTCGAAATCCGCGGCATGGACGAACTGACTACTAAGGAGGAGCTGATCGAGTCGATCCAGGAAGCCTTAGACGCCCCCAGTCTGTCTGTCGAAGCAGTCCGCTCACTTCGAGCCCTACGTAGCGGCACATCGTCGGCGACGTTGGTGCTTCCAACCCCGTTAGCCAGCCGGTTACTTGAGCTGGCCAAAGTTCGAGTGGGCTGGGCTGTTTGCCACATACGGCCCATTGTACAGCCACTGCGTTGCTACAAATGCCTGGCGTTTGGGCACATTGCTGCAAAATGCACCAGCACGGATGATCGCAGGGGTGCGTGTTACAGATGCGGCGAGGCTGGCCACGAGGCTAAATCCTGTAGCAAGCCACCAAAGTGCTGGCTGTGCTCCAAACAGGGGCCAGGAAACGTGGATCACACCACGGGCAGCTTTAACTGCCCCGCCTACAAAGCAGCTGTCGGCCGGACGAGATGATAAGGGTACTCCAGCTTAACCTTAATCATTGCATGGCTGCTCAGTCGCTTCTGGAGCAGTCAACCAAGGAGCATAGGATCGATGTATGCATATTGAGCGAACCTCATCGTGTGCCGATTGCGCCATCGGGCATCTGGGCGTCGGACAACAGCAAGAAGGCTGCGTTGTGGGTGTGCGGTGCAACTCAGCAGCTTACTGAGGTGCAAGAGTTCCATGGATTTGTGAGGGCAAAATTGGGCAGTTTGTGCATATATAGCTGCTATCTCGCGCCCAGCTTGCCTATCGCCGCCTTCTCCTCTGTCTTGGAACAGCTTGTAGATGACGCCAGGGGACGCAGTAGAGTCATACTCGCAGGCGACTTCAATGCATGGGCTCTGGAGTGGGGCAGTGTTTTAACGAACACTAGAGGCAGGGTGCTCTTGGAGTCACTGGCTCCACTGGATCTGGCGCTACTGAATAGCGGCAACAGGTACACATTTTCCAGAGCAGGGGGCGGCTCGGTAATTGACCTTACGTTCGTCAGCCCTTCCCTATTTAACGCAGCACAGTGGACGATTAGTGACATGTACACAGCAAGCGATCACAACGCCATCGTATGTTCAGTGGGTGGCCTGCGAGAGAGTAGTGAGCATAGCGCGCCAAACGCTAAACACTACAGACAAGACACCTTTGACGCTTGGGCGTTTTCTAGATCAATTGAGCAGCTCACCACATCAGGATCTGCCGACTCCCGGGCAGCTCAAATGGCAGCGCAAGTCTCCTCGGCATGCGACAGCAGCATGGCACTACGCCGCCCCTACGCGCGACACCATGAACCCACGTATTGGTGGAACGCCGATATAGATATGGCGCGCCGAGCCTGCATAAGAGCGAGAAGGCTCTGCCAACGAGCAGCTAATAGGCCACACTTCGCATTAAGGCACGAAGAATATAGACGGGCGAGAGGTAAACTCAAGAAGGCCATCAAGGTGAGCAAGAGGGAATGCTATCTGCAACTGTGCGACTCTGCAGAGCACGACCCGTGGGGCAGAGCCTACAAAACCGTGGTTAAACGCATCTATGCTGGATACCAACACAACCCCTCTATGGAGCCAGGCAGGATGCGGGCCGTCGTGGAATGCCTGTTCCCGAACGGTAGGCTGCAGTCCCTGCCCGCAGCAACAACACAGCATCAGGACTACATCGAACCAGTAGTTATCACGCCGGAGGAGGTACTCGCTGTTGCCAGGAGCATCGTGGCGTCCAAATCCCCAGGCCCGGACGGCATCCCTAATCGAGCGCTGAAGCTGGCAATGACGTTGAAAGCCCAACAATTCACTGACCTTTTCAATACGTGCCTACGCGAGAGGACTTTTCCGCTTAGCTGGAAAGAGCAGAATCTGTTGTTACTGCCGAAGCCTGATAAGCCGCCGGGGGAACCTTCCTCGTACAGACCAATCTGCCTGCTGAACAACATTGGCAAAGTCTTCGAGAAGCTGCTATCTGTGAGGCTCAGCCAAGCGATAGACAGAGCAGGCGGGCTATCCCCAAACCAGTTTGGATTCCGGACAGCGAGGTCAACCTTCGACGCCCTGAGCATGGTGGTCGACATTGCATCCAGTGCCATCCAAGGCTCCAGATGGGCAGGAGGTACCAAAAAATACTGTCTCATTGCCACGCTTGATATAAAAAATGCGTTTAACACAGCCAGTTGGGATGTTATCCTAGACGCTCTGGAGGTTCTGCAGGTCCCCTCATATCTGCGGGACACAATAAGGAGCTATTTTGACGGTCGAGTGCTGCACTACCGGACCACAGAAGGCACCAAATCTCACGCAGTTTCTGCAGGAGTCCCTCAGGGATCCGTTCTCGGGCCACTCCTGTGGAATGTTATGTATGACGGAGTCCTTAGGCTTCAACTCCCTGACGATGCTTATATCGTTGGCTTCGCCGATGACGTAGCCATCGTGGTCGTACGGAAGGAGCTGAGATGCGTGGAAGCTGCATGCAATACGTGCATTGCCCGCGTGCAGGACTGGCTTCAACATGCGGGTCTGGAGCTGGCTGCGCACAAGTCAGAGGCGGTTCTAGTCAGCAGTCGCAAGTCGGTGGAGACGGCTAGAATAGTTGTGGGCAACGCCACGATTCTGTCGAAAAGGGCAATAAAATATCTCGGGGTCATGCTGGACACGAGATTGACATTTAAGGAGCATCTGGAGTATACTGCATCTAAAGCAGCTGGAGCAAGCCGAGCACTGTCGCGGATAATGCTTAATACACGAGGGCCTAAACAGGAGCGGCGAAAGCTACTAATGAGTGTAGTCCGTGCCACCGTCTTGTATGGTGCGCCGATCTGGTGGAGAGCCGCGCAGGTGCCCAGCTACTGCCGCGGATTATGCGCTACCTACCGTCTGTGCGCCATCCGGGTTTGCTGCGCATTCAGGACAATCTCAGACGAGGCTGCCCTGGTTATTGCTGGCATGTTACCGATCGAGGAACTGGCTATCGAGTCGGGCGAGCTGCAAATGCACACAGCTGGTGACTTAGAGCGCATGCCTCGAGCAGCAGTGAGAGCCAGAACAATAGAACGATGGCAAGCACGCTGGAACTCGTCGGTGAAGGGGCGTTGGACTTTTGCCTTGATCCCGCAGCTGCTACCTTGGCTAAACCGCAAACACGGCGAAGTCAACTTCTATTTGACGCAGCTCCTATCTGGACATGGGTGCTTTCGGAGCTACCTTAAGCGGTTCGGCCACGAGCAAAGCGAGGAGTGCCTATGGTGCGGTGATGGTTCGCCAGAGGACGCACACCACGTGTTGGTTACCTGCGGGCGGTTCGCAACTCAGAGGAGTGCACTGGAGCGCACTATGGGCTGCCCCATCACCGTGGATAACTTAGTCCCAGGCATGATGGAATCATCGTCGAAGTGGGAAGCGGCCTGCACATTTGCGGCAATGGTGATGAAGGAGCAGAGGCGAGTGGAGCGGCTTAGGAGGTCAACTTCAAGCTAGGCTTGTTCCAGTGTAGGATGCGACAGTGGTTTGCGAAGCAATTCTTAACGGACGTACCGCAAATTATTGTCGCTCCTGTATATTATCATGTATTATTATGTATTTTCTAGTTATTATTTAGTTTAAATAAAGAATAAAAAAAAAAAAAAAAAAAACACACACAGGGAAACTCTCGAGTGAGCTTTGCATATGCTTATTTAATACAACATGTGATTCGACTTTATTTTTCTTGACATAACATTTTTACGGAGGCTCTGTTTTGAATATTGAATTGGTTTTGAGCTCAGCTAAAAGAGTTGAATATTTTTTCTATGTTTATTGTGTGCTCAGCAAAAATTTGTCTCTAATTTGAATGCCCAATACCCAAAACACGCAACGGCCCGCTGTCATCTCCTGCGTTGACTAGCACAACAAAGGACACACGCACATTTTCTCTCACTCTCTCTTTCGCTTTTTGCTTGGCAAATCCCAATGCTATCGTCATAAGGAAACATGCCGTTGACATGTGTTTTGCAAATGTTGCCTGTTGTTTAATATTTTTGTTTTCCCTTAAATACAAACGTATAATATGCTCAAAAAAAACAAACACTGAACAACAAAAACAGCAACTTACGTTTTTCTAGTTCGCGCTAAAATCAAATTAATTTAGGAATAAATGCTTTCACTGTCTAGAATAGTGCTATCTCGCTCTGAGAAAGGCGCGCAACAAGCGATCAGCAACGTCGCTGCTGCGGTCGCGGTCGCAGTCGACGTCGACAGCGTTGTTCAATGAGCACTGCTCATTGATAAGCAGAGTATGCGGGCACAATGAAATGGAATGGAACGTGCGCCCGCTTCTACACTCGCACTCTCTCTCGCTCTAGTTATACACTAACCAAACTCGCGTTCTAAGCACTTTGACTCTCCCCTTGCCGAGCAACAGTTTAACACATCCATGCGCAATTATTGTGTATAATTTGACTGCTTATCTGTGTGAGCAGTGTATACAAAATACGACATGACTAACTAGATTGTTTTGCGTTGTGTTTCACATCATTTCGTTTCGTTCTGCATTTCGCGCGTTTCAAAAAAATGAATTTAATTTCAATTGAGTTTTTCATTGCTGTGTTTGTTGGTTTTTGTTTTTTTCTTCTTTACTGTTTCCTTTCAGCGCTTTGTTGCTCAGTTGCTGTGCGTCAGCGTTGGCGTGCAGGGCGACATCGGCTGCTTAAGGATGCGTACGTTTCGGATGTTTTATTGTTGTTGTGCTGATAAATATTCTACATATATGTAGTCCAAGAATTTACTATATGCTTCATCAAGTGCTAAACTCTCAGTGTTTGCTATTCGAAATACATCAGTGCTTCCTTCGCGCGTTATCTACCACAGGCAGCAGCATTCATACATAACTGCCCCCCTTTATCCGGGTTAAATGAAGAAAAAAAAAATAAGTCGTTGACGTTGCCGCCCCATATATACATAAAAGAAATCTTTAATATCGTCTAAAAGTACCCGCTCACATAACAATTAAGCGCCCGGCCGATTCTTAATTGAAATGTTTTAAGGCAAACAAATCAACGAGCAAGCAACAACAACATCAGTAACAAATTGTGGCACGCAAATTTGAATTTCATTGCTCTAACAACTGGGTGAGTTCTTTCGATTGCTAGCCTGTCTCTCTTAATACTTGTATATTTTTCTATGTCTATGCTTTTTTGGCATCAGACATACATATGTATGTACATACATACTATGTATATGCCACATGGCCATCATAAAAGTACACGTAACGTATGTACATGCCATATGGGGGCACTAAACATGTATGTATATGTACCCACTTATATGGTTGAGTAATACCAAAAATACATTCGCTTATCGCACAACAACAACAACAACAACAAAATGCTGATAACAACACACAACATTTAAACACACACTCACACCTCAACACAACCATACATAATTATTTAACACTCCAAAATGTTGATAGTAAAATATTTCGAAGAAACCAAAAGAAACTCATCTTTTAATGAGCAAATGAACACTTGAAACTGTTTTAAGTGGTACATTATGAGAACTTCCTAATCTATAAAATATTTTTTAAGAGCAATTGATTTTCTGTCAAATCAAATTGTAGTTAAAAAATATGAAAGTCTTTGCTCTAAGCTCAAAGACGTAAACGATTCGATTTAATCTTTCCTTTAACTTCCTAAGAACATGTTAAAAATATATTAAAAAAAAACCTTTTCCTTGTTATTGAAAAGTTTTGTTCGTTTATCCATAGATTTTTTCCTAACTTTAGCACTAATTAGGGAAAATATGTTGCATAAGGCTGTCGCTTCCTCTACTTAAAACACCTTTAGGCGTTTGTCAAACAAGCAAACAAAAAGAAAGACCGTTTTTTTTGTAAAAACCTTTGTGCTTCTGTCTCCTAGGCAGCCAAACAGGATATTCGAGTTGTTCATTATGACACAAGCGCACTGCAAATTGCGTTGCATAAACTTTGAACTGCCCCTTGCCACACAGACACACACAACCACACATACCGCAGTTACCACAGGCAACAAGATATTCAATGAGTTGCCGCAGTGTGAGGCTTTGCTTGCATATACCCTGTTTTTAATTTGTAAAGGGAATGTACACGTGAACAAAAACATATGAAACTGACAGCGTGAAAGTAAGAATTATGCAGTACAACACAATAAAATATTTTAAACAATTATTTCTTTCTAGAATCAAGAAATCTTCAACAAAATATATTAATAAGTTCCAGTTAATTTTCCTTATTTTCTTAATCGGTTATTCGTTAAACTAAGCATGAAAAGCGAAACATGAATATTATTTTTAGGGTTCGAATTTCGAACACGTTTGAAATAACGGATATTAAAGAATATTGTTGAAAACTTGTGCACGAAATCACTTAAACAGTGCATTATGTCCCACTGTCACTCTCTTGCTAGTATGCAGCATCAGTGTTGCTCCAGCGCCCGAATAAACTAGATACAGTACGACCTCGGTTAACGCAACCCATTAAAATTTGGCCAGTTGCGAAAACTGAGGTGGTTGCGAAAACTGAGGTGCAATTTTCTGGTGGCCACGCGACCTTTTTAAATAAAAGATGCCTTCGCTTACCTTTAAAATTAAATTTTATCGAATAAGACTTTGTTTAAAGCAAGAATTTCATATTGTTTTACCTATTTTTTAAAAAATTGAGAAATTCGGGTCTGTACTTTTTTACAATTTCTTTAGAAATGGGAAAATTACGCTCTCTTTGTTTTAGAAACCACGCGTACAATGATTTCTCCATATTATCATTTTCGCAAGCATGTAAAAAAAACAAAAAGAGAACGAAAGAAAAGTGGTAAAACCGAACTAAAACATACTTTTCCTTAGGAAGTTGCGTTAAATAAGGTAATTTTTTTTTTAAAGTTGCGTTAACAGAGTCAACAATGTTAAGAATTCGGGTGTTGCAATAATCGAGGAGTTGCGTGTAACGAGGGTTGCGTTAACCGAGGTCGTACTGTACTAGGAAAAAATAAGCTAAAATAAGCTATTTACCACGTAATTTAGTCACACTGATATCAATTGACTCATCCAGAAATAAGCTATATTTTGACGATCCTATGTGATTCTTGTAAGTATTATAAGCTTTTTTATTATTATTCAAATATGCTAGATCTAGCCTGAAATAAGCTAACCTGGCAACACTGTACAGCTTACCCACATACCTAACTGTAAGTTATCATTGCCTGCGAGCAATTCTACTCTTATTTATCCTTATGTTTAGCTTTGTCTGCATATTCGGCTACCGTACAGAAGCGCGTATTAGACGAATGAAGTCAGTCACAAATTGTTCGCCACAATGAAGTGTCATTTTTTCTGCACTTGCCAGAAGTTATATTTTTATGTGAAAATTGATTGATTTTCAACAGTTTAATAACTATCTGTATTTGATTTCGCCAAAATAGTTAATACAAATCTCTATAGCTTTTGTAAGTCTTTTACGAAGTAATTTTTTACTTTTAAGCCTTAATATGTTATCGCTTAAGCGTTTAATTCTTTTAAATATTTTTGTTGGCATTCAATTTCAATATAATTTTTCTCGTTTTTTTCCCATTTGCATTTGATATTTGAGTTTCGTGCTGCTTCTCTCGCATGTGTCATAAATTTTCGCTTTTATCATATTATTTAATTTTTGTGTTGTTAGGCGCGCAAAAAGTAACGGAACACAAATTCATGCAGACATATGTATGTACATACATATATGTATGTATAGTTTTGTAGTATATCAGTGTGATATGTATGTAGAATAAACAGTGCTCCAGTGGGAAATGATAGCGACGGGTACATACATACATATACATATACACATACGTATATATTGTGGCACATACTTGTGTATCTGAATCTGCAGCTGCCCATATGCATATGTAGATACAAACATTCATATTTATCTGTCTGTCTGTATATATGTTTTTCTATGTATGTTTGTATGTGTATTCTTGTTGTTGTTGTGTGGCATGCCGGAGCAATAACAGTTAATTTATTCCAATTAAGGGATTTTCCTGTTGAATATGCGACTCTTTTCGCTATGTTCGCTGTCCATGGGTCCCTCCCCCCGCCACTACAACGCCCCCTCTCACTCCCACACAGCTAGCCCTTCTTCGACAGTTACATTCCAAATTCGCCGTACCCCCCACCCATCCCCCTTAAAAAGACCTCCTCCAGTTTCTGTTGACTACCTTGCAAAATGAAATTGTCCAGCTGCCTTGACTCGCAGTAGCCCCACCTCCCACCACTTCCCTCTACCCTACGACTGTTGAATTGTTTGCCTTTTGGGTTTTGTTTGTCTGTTGTTGTTGTTCGTGTTGTCAGCAGCCTTGTCGCTAAAATTTATATACACTCTCACACGATTTTTTTCATTACACATTAGAATGGCAACAACAAAAAAATTAGCAGCATGTCCTGCCACGCCCTCAACCTCCCTATCCCGTCCCTCCCCTCTTCTGAATGACATACTTTTTTCTCGTTGCTTCGCTCGTTTTATCCTTGTGGGATTTGCCACAAATAACATGGCAACGTGCCCCAACTTTTGTCCTTGTGCTAATTTTGGTTGGTTTTCAGCTCTCGCAACCTTCTCCCTCTCCCTTTCTTTCTCTTTCTCTTTGTTTTGCTCTCTGGCACCTCGCTAATTATATTTATGTTTTAATTTTGTTTGGGGGAGTCTTCTCCAGCTGCCACATGCGGCATATCAATCAGCGTTGCGCCAAACATTTCGATAAATGCTTGCTTCTAAAAAAGCAAAAAAATTACCAAAACGGAAGCGATACACATTTATGTGTGTACACACACACACACACACACACATACACACACGCACACACAGAAACTTCGATTATTAAAATTCTAATTGAAATTCAAATGTGCTTCGCTTTTAAGTTGTTGTTGAAGTTTGTTGTTGTTGCCGCATATCGTTCAAAAGTGTGGCTGACAATGTTGGCGACGCTGTCTCGACGTTGCTTTTGCTGTTGCTGTCATCACCATTCTTGCCCCGCTGCCCCAAATTACCCTGCTGTCTCTGCCCGTCCCTTCTGTACAGTTGAACGGCTTCCGTTATGCGGGCCCAGGAAGTGGACAGTTAAGCATAGTCTCTCCTCTTCCCTCGCTCCCAAATGGCACATAAACTATCTATATACATTTATGGTCAGTTCCATATGGAAAGAGAGATATATATGCATATAAAGAGAGCAAAGGCAGGAGGCGGGGAAGCTACAATTTACAGTGCTCACAGTTGGAGGCGCCTCAACAGTTATCTTTATATCTTTTGTTTTCTTAACGTATTCGTTTTGGCTGGCAAAACGCATTAGTCAAAACAAATAACATTATTGCCTTATATGGAAATGGTCAATAATATTGGCATATTGATTGTGGTTAGAGAAATGTTCAATTGACTTAAATTGTTGATGGGATATCAAAAAGTAAAAGTAGTTAAATAAGTATTTAGGCTAAGAGAATTAAGTATTTTATAACGTTATAAGAAAAAACTTACCTAATAATTAAGCAGAAGTTTAAGCGAAACATAAAAAAATACTGAAAATTTATGTTTTATAAGGTATTTTATAGGTTTAGTTTTCTTAATCTTAAATACTAATAAATACCAAAAAAAATACCATTAATATACCATTTGTTAAATGTTTTACTTAAATCTCTGTCACACCTTTTAAGACTTAAAAGTAAGAAACGTTCTGTTTTGGAAAATCTTTTTGAAATATAAAAATCTATTCCTTCAAATTCTATAAATCTCTATTAAAGCATAGAAAATAAGGTTTGAGCAAGTAATTATGAACCTAAGAAACTTAAACTGTTTATTTGAAATACTTTTTGCTATACATTTGCCTTGCCATTTGCCTCGTATTTAGTCCAGAATGAATGGCATTGAATCTTTAGTCTTGAGATATCTTAAATAGGGTTGCTGAACACGTGAAATAAGATTGCGATTAAGAGTTCGAGTATGTCTTCAATCTGGCAGTCGGCCGACAGTCTGTGTAGGGGGACTAAGTAGGGGTGGTGAGCCATGCTCCGTGATCGACCAGTCGATCGCGGAGTGTGGTGCCCCGCTTCTACTCCGTAACTGCCAGACTGCCGGTAGTGCAACTTATACCTCCTCGTGGTGGCTGCTGGTAACAGGGTCCTGTGTAGGTCATGTCTCTGGCAGGATACCTGGCTAAATTAAGTTGGGCGAAAGAGAGTAAACTCTTTTTAATAAAATCCCCAATCTAATGGTGGAACAGCATATGCCAGGAGATGCGTGGCTAGGGGGGTGCCTAGTTGCTAGTATGCGGACTTGGGGTATGGTGGCGCGGCCTCATTTTAATCTGCCACACTACGGTACGGCACGGCGTAGTGTTTACCGGTTGCCATCTTACTCGTGGGATCAAAATGAACGATTTACAAAACAAAAAAACCGATGTTGAAGAGGAGAGTGGCCCCCAGGGACACAAAACAGAGGTGGCAACACCTCAAAACGAGCAACACCAACGCGGTAGTGCCTCAGTGGTGGACCTGACACCACAAGGCACAAGCACACCAACCACCGACAGTGTTGTAGGCCCTACACTGCCTAAACTGAGCGGCGCTGGCAAGAAGCGACTGGCTTTCTTTCTGCGGCAGGGGCTTAGCAAAGAAGAGGCTTACTCCAGAGCTAGGACCCCAATGGAGAAGAAAGGGGAAACAGCATGCCCAAAACGCCAGCGGTCCACAAACCACAGCTCAGAGGTAGTCGCCACTAAGAAGATGAGGGATGACATGCCCTCCACCTCTAAGGCTGCAGGCAAGGGTAATGAAAGGCAGCCCTCTGCCTCACATCACCCAGCCAAGGCACAGGTGCATAAGGAGCGTGGCTCTATTCCGGTTAGGGGGACAACAGGTACCCAGGCCGACAAGAAACAGCAAAATGCTAAAATAAATGAGGCTGGTATAGGAGTGAAGTTGGCGGTATTAGCAAGGGACTACCCAACAACGGCCCTAACGACCGCGCAAATGGACTCCATATCAGCCGCTATTGAAGACAAAGTGCTGGAGCTGATGGATGGGCAGATACAACCGGCCTTCCTTGGCTCTACCTACAAAGCTGGGTATCTAGCACTTCACTGCAAGGACTGCGTTACAGCGGAGTGGGTGAAGGCGACGGTGGTCAAAATGACGCCGTGGGACGGCGCCACACTCTGGTCGACAGAGGAATCAAAGATTCCTCACCCCAGAATTGTGGTCGGCTACTTCCCCAAGTCTGCAGCCATGGAGACAGGCAAGGTCCTCAACTTTTTACAGGCACAAAACAAAGGCCTAAACACCTCGGCCTGGAGGGCCCTAAAGAGAGTGGAAAAGGGCTCAAACGCCATGCTTGTGCTAGCCGTTGACCAAAAGTCGGCAGCCACAATTGAGGTAACGAAGGGAAGGATGAACTTCCGCCTTGGCCAAGTTACTCTCAGAATAAAAAGTGATGATACTACAGAGGATGAGCTCATCAAACAAGTCAGCGTTATGGAGATTGAAGAGAGTAGTTTAAGCTCTCCAAATGTCTCCGGTGCTGATCCGCCGCCAAAATAAGATGTTTGCAGGCAAACCTTCACCACGCTAAGGCGGCGACGGCTGAAATCAGCAGTAGGTTTGCTAGCAACACCAAGGACATCGGGCTTCTACAGGAGCCCTGGTTCTTCAAAGGTCGCATTAGAGGCCTAAATACCAAAAACACACAGGTAATATATGATAGGAAAGCGGCCAAACCTAGGGCAGCAATTATCATTAACACTGACATAAGATTTCTGCCTCTCACAGAATTCATAGACACCGACACAGTGGCCATACTACTGGAACTGGAAATCGAAGGGGGTAAGAAAGAGGCTGTTCTGGCCTCGGCTTACTTCCCTGGTGACTCCGAAGCTGTTCCAACGGATACTATCAGATCTTTAGTGGAGTACTGCAGAACACACCGGAAAGACCTGATAGTTGGATGCGATGCAAATGCTCACCACCTAGCATGGGGAAGCACAGACACGAACAACAGAGGTGAGTCTCTCTTAAACTATCTTATATCAACTAACTTATCAGTAGCAAATAGGGGGAATGAACCAACTTTTGTTAATTCTATAAGGAAGGAGGTTTTAGATCTAACACTGGTTTCTGACAGGGCCATAGACTTGGTGAAAGAATGGAGAGTGTCCGAGGAGGCCTCAATGTCTGATCATAGACACATTCTCTTTGACCTTGAGGGACCGGTGAGGAGCGTTGTGCTCTACCGCAGCCCAAAAACCACTAACTGGACGAAATACTCCGAAATCCTTACAGGAAAATTATCGGGTAATAGACCACAAATAACGAATACTGAGGAGCTAGAAAGGGCAGTTAATACCCTGACGCACGATCTAGTCTCAACCTTCAATGACTGCTGCCCACAAAGGGCTAAGACCTCTAGCAAGAGGGTCCCCTGGTGGAATTCACGACTTGAAGAATTACGAAGAGAAGCTAGGACAGAGTTCAACAGGGCCAAAAGGTCCAACAATTGGGATCTCTACAGGACATCCTTAACTAATTACAATAGGGAGTTAAGGAAATCCAAGAGATCCTCATGGAGGAATTTCTGTGAAGATCTTAGGGACATACCCTCAACTGCAAGGGTCCATAGAGCCCTATCAAAAGCCAGTGGAGGACCGATTGGGACACTGATGGGCCCGAACGGTGTATACACCAGTGACTCACAGGAAACTTTAGAGGTTCTTCTAAAATCTCACTTTCCTGACTGTTCATTCTGTAGCACAGAGGGAGACCCTGACACAGAAGAACTGAGGCACACAAGAATCATAGACCCAATAATAAAAAACATAGTTAGCTACGAAAGGGTAGAATGGGCAATTAACTCCTTCAAATCCTACAAATCCCCTGGTCCAGATGGCATATTTCCAGCCATGTTATCAAAGGGCAAAGGGATCATCATTAGGAAAATGATTCCTATATATCGAGCCAGCCTTTTGCTGGGATATATTCCAAAGACCTGGAGAGCAGTAAAGGTAATATTCATTCCTAAGGGCGGGGACAAGCCACCATGCTCTCCCAAATCATACAGACCAATCAGTCTCTCCTCTTTCATGCTAAAGACCATGGAGAAACTGATAGACTGCTACGTCAGAACTGACATTTTAGAAGCCAACCCGCTTCACAAACTGCAATTCGCCTACCAGAAGGGTAAATCCACGGTGACGGCACTGCATCATTTGACAACTGACATAGAAAAAGCAATTGACGCAAAGGGGGTCGCCCTATGCGCCTTCATGGACATAGAGGGTGCCTTCGATAATGCAAACTTTGACTCAATGAGCCGGGCTCTGACAAACAGGGGGGTAAACCCTAAGGTAGTAGCCTGGGTGAAGGCAATGCTATGCCGCAGACTGATAAAGGCCGATCTTGGACTTGCCTCGGCTAGCATACATGCCTCAAAAGGCTGCCCACAGGGTGGTGTTCTATCTCCTTTACTGTGGTCACTCCTAGTAGACAACTTAGTTCTGTCTCTCAATGCAAACGGATGCAAAACGATAGGATATGCAGATGACATATCCGTAATCATCAGGGGCAAAGATGAAAGGATCCTAGCAGACCTCATGCAACGTGCTCTCGATCAAACGGTAACATGGTGCACCTCAGAAGGGCTCTCTATCAACCCTAGTAAGACCATCATAATCCCGTTCACCAATAAAAGGATTCTAAAATTCCCAGACATAAAGGTTAGTGGCACAGTTGTGACTCTGAGTACAGAGGTAAAATATCTAGGGGTAACTCTGGATAGCAAACTCACTTGGAACGCACACCTGAGAGCAGTAACCACAAAGTCAACTCGATCTCTCTGGGCTGTCAAGCAGATGCTTGGCAAATCATGGGGGCTTTCTCCACGAATGGCCCACTGGGCGTACACCCAAATGGTAAGACCAATGATTCTGTACGGGGCGGCAGTATGGTGGGAAAAAGCCACACAAAGCACCGCTATCAATAAACTCAACAAGGTACAAAGGCTAGCTTGCCTAAGTATCACAGGGGCACTGAGAACGACCCCGACAGCAGGTCTGGAAGCAATTCTAAACCTAACTCCCTTACACCTAGCTATAGAGGAAGAGGCTGTAAAGCAGGCTCTGGGGCTCTATGTAGGTAACAAATACCAGAAGGGCAACCTTAGAGGACACCTAGGTATATTGAATAGGGTAGAGGACATCCTTGATAAAACAAAAACCCTAGACCAAATACAAACCATCCATAGTTTCACGAAAAATTACAAGGTCATTTTTCCAACAAGAGAGCAATGGACTTCAAATCCATCTTGGCTAAATGACGATGCACAAAATTGGTTCACAGATGGATCCAAGACAGCATCAGGGGTAGGAGCAGGCATAGTGGGTCCTCGCACACACATCTCTCTCTCACTTGAGGCCGAATGCACCGTTTTCCAGGCGGAGCTCTTCGCTATTTTACAGGCGGTATATAGACTGAATAGCAGACGATTGGTAGGAGTTAACATTCGTATACTCTCCGATAGTCAAGCAGCTCTTAAAGCACTAAACAGCTATAGCTATAGCTCAAACTTCATACATGAATGTCACCGTGAGCTAAATGCACTGGCAACCAATAATAGAGTTTCTCTGGTTTGGGTCCCAGGACATGAAGGTCACTCAGGTAATGAGGCCGCGGATGTAAGGGCTAAATTAGGAGCGGAAGCCCCGTTTATAGGCCCAAGTCCAATGTTTGGTTATTCAAACAACAAACTCAAATCTGACATACACAATTGGTTAGAAAAAAAGAAAATAATGCACTGGAACAATCTAGAGGGTCTTAGGCACTCAAAAGATATGTTTGCCCTGATGCAGCAAGAGCAAAGGTAGCTCTATCCTTAAACAGATCACAACTTAGGTCACTTTGTGGGGCGTTAACAGGCCACTTTCCCTGCAACGACCATCTACATAAGATGGGCCTTGCTAGAAACAGAACTTGTAGATTCTGCGAAGAGGATGTTGAATCAATGGAACACCTAATCACAAACTGCCCCGCCCTGGCACGTAATAGAGCAAAGCTGTTAGGCAACTACACTCTCAGAGAGGAAGACCTGATGCATATCCCACAGACTGGTCTGACTCAGTTCCTGAGAACATTAAAAATGAACTAGTGGTAAGGGGGCACAATAGATCCTTGTGGGTCGCAGTGCCGAAGGGCGCAAGCCCACCCTCGTTCGACATTACATTACATTAC
>JARNME010000404.1:74283323-74407864 GCA_030179655.1 Scaptomyza flava | reverse complement strand
TTATATATGTTTATTGTACAATAATTAGAACAACGGAAACGATTTTTGATTATTGCCTTACTTGAATACCAAATGCCCTTTATATTTTCTTTTGTCCGATTGATTTTACAAAATCCGTATACAAATTCTAACGAAACAACTCTGAAATATATTTCACATCTTTTGATCTGATTTCAAGGCCAGACTAAACATAAAACCGCCATGCCCACTTCAAGTTATATAATTGAAATTCCACATGCAACTTTACTTAGCTGAAAACACTTTTAAATCGTTCTACCAATTGATTTCATATAACATTACACATATATAAGTTTTGTGTTTATATTCTCCTTTTTTTGTTCGTTGTTGTTGTTGTTGATATAAACCCATCAAAATATGGCAAACTTTTCTAAGCTTCAGGCTTAACAGGCACACGCATAATCACAGAGTTCTAAAATGCTGTAGCTGGCTGCTACTGCTGTTACTAATCCTCGCCAGCATCACTAACAAGAACAACAATGAGCAGCAGCAGCACCAGTAAAAGCGCCCACAAAAACCCAAACGAAACCCAAAAACCGAAAAACCCTAAAAACCGATGCTCATGCAAACTAAATACCGTTATTGTTCTTTTATATTTTATTTTATTTTTTTGCTGTGCAAAAAACTTTAACGAAACAAACTGTGCGGTTTCACTTTGTTAACAGCTCAGAAAATGTTTTGGCTTGGTCTGCGGATCTCTTTCTCTGAAAAAGGGGTGTGACGGAGGCGGGAATGATGTAAATTACCAACAACAGCAACCACAAATAATGCAAACAATCTTTTAAAAGACCGCAAAGTTGCACGCCCTTCAACGTGTGTGTGCAAATGAGATAGGGAGAGAAAAATAGATTGAGATTGGCGGAAAAATATGAGTGTCTTGTTAGCCATATCTTTATTATGGCTTACATGCTGCCACACATTGGCATATTATGAATTTTCATATTTTCAAGCAAATCGCCTCCTTTTGCTTGCATTCAAATACGTTTTACAACACTTAAGTGCACAAAGGAGAGCCTTAGAAATGAAATAGTTTGGCTTCAGTTGAATTGTCGCTCTCTCCCTCTGCAAGCAACATCAAACATGTTTTCACTTGCCTGTGCACAATCCTTGCAATTCTCTCTCTCTCTCTCTCTCTCGCTCTCGCTCTCTCCCTTTCTCTGTGGCACTTCCTGTTGATTTTGTCGCTGGTTGTTTGCGCCTTGACTTTAATCATATTTCCATCAGAAACATGCGACGCATATTGATCAGGCTACGAGAGATAAAAAAGGAGCGAGAGAGCCAAAAAGCAGCAGCATTCGAACAGGAGCAGCAAAACTAATATAAAACACACACACACACATACATATACACAAACATATTTCCCATTGGGTTTTGCCAACATTGGGTAATTTTTTAATCTCCGCTTTGGCATTCAATGCAGCTCAAAGCGAACAAGTTGCACACGAATTGAAAGCGTTCTTTTTTGTTGTTGTTGAGGATACTCTAACAAAAAGCTAATGTCATTTTAATCTTTTATATATTACTTTTATAGTATGATGGCTTGAGTTTAAAGAGTATTTCTAATGTTGGAAATATGTTTTCTTCCAATTATTATTAGGAAATAATATATATTAAGTGTAGAACCCGAACAAACATAAAAAGTACTTTAACAACACAATGGAGCGAAATGAAAAAATAAAGGACTTATTAAGTATGGCAGTATTATTGAAGTCCAATCGTCTTGGCAAAACCTTGCCGTTTCAAAAAAAGATACTTGAAGTGAAAAAAAAAAAAAAAAACAATGTCAAATCATATTGTAATAAGAAAGAATCTTCTATTAGATCTATCTTTTAGACAAAAGCTAAAAACCCATATTAAAAATAATCCTTGAAGCTAATCTCCATTAGTTTTATTGTTCATCATACACTTATACACAAAAGAGTAAGAGCTTTATTTTTATTCTATTTCCTTGTCTGTTTTATTACAAAAACTTCTAATAATACTCATGTTGTTTGTGTTTTACAAGTATTCGAATCGTATTCAGAATAGGAACACGTTCCAGAAACTTACATTATTGAACTTCAAAATTATTCTGTTAGTACATTAATTAGTGCCCAAGAAACTCAGTCAAACTGCTCGTCATGAAACTTTATGGCAATGCATATTATAACAATATAAGAGTACTTATTCTTGTAAGAGTAACTCAAATTCAGTGTTTTCCAGCATGCTGCAATGTTTACATTGTTCCTTGGATTGAGTGAAAAGTCAATGCTAAAAGTTCTTTAAAATGCATAAAGCCACCACACAGCGACAAAAACAAGCAGAGAATTACTTATATACTATATATGAACAAAAAAAAAGGACAGGAAAGTAAAAAGGAAAATCAAAATGGCGGCGACTCTCATATGAATGGCAAATGCTGCACGAAGCAGCCATTGTATGTGGCAAAGTGTTGCTGCTGCTGCTGCCGCTGCTTGCAGTTGTGCAACAACGTAGCCATAAAGCTGACGCTGATGATGACGCTGACGATGATGGTGCAACTCTGGCAAACTAGTTACGAAATTGTGCGCTGCATTTTGTCCAGGATCTTCTGCTTATTCTATTTTCGACTCGCTCGTTATGTGCGTTTCCTTACATTTTTGTCGAGAATTTTGCGAGAATTGTTTCTCTCTCTCTCTCTCTGTCTCTCTCTTTCCGTGTCCTTGCTGTCCTTGCAGCTTAGAGCGGAAACATTTCCGGCTGAGGCAAGGCGAGTCCAAAGGCAAAGCGGATGTTAAGTTTCAAGTAAATTAACGTTAATTAACGGAAGTTTTTCGGTAAAGTGCGCGACAAAGTGGCCCAGGTGCGCCACCTGAAACCAGCAATTTCTCCTTGCTCCCCTTGCCAACCTTGCCACAATTTAAGCTGGCAGCTTAGAGCATTTAAAGTAGCTGCTGTCATTTGAAGTGGTGCACTTCGCTGTGGCCCCACTTTGCCCCTAAGCTGCAAATTAGCCAAGCGGGAGCTTCTCAACCCCTCCCACTGCCGCCTTTCACGTGAGCACATGTGCTTCAGCATTTGGGTTCAGCACTTTTGGTTGCTTTAGATTTGCTTTTGGTTTCAACTTTAGCTTTAGGTTCAGCTTCAGATTCAGCTTTAGCTTTGCATTCAATGCGCTTTTGAGGCAAACAATGGAACTTATAGCATGCTCCCAGATACTCGAAAAACAGCTCAACAATGGGCGACAAACAATTGAAATCTGTTTGCGCTTTGTTTTAGGCGTATGGCCACAAACGAAAATTTTTAGCTCTTAGCTAGGGGTTGTGACAGATACACTAAGCAAAAACAAGTGTATGATTTTACAATTTTCAATACTTACAATTTAAAAAATAAAAAAATTCATGCACAATACCAAAAAATTTCTAATTCCTTTCATTTTATTTGTTTTGTTTAGAAAAAAAGTTGAACTTACTTCAAAGCCGATAATATGGAGATTTGTATATTCGTATACATTTCATTTTCCAAGTGTATTCTATGCTTTTATGTACGCCTCGCCCTTCTTGTACGTTGGCTTGCCACAAATTTGTACAGCTTTTAATTAAGACCAGCAAAGACAAGACCAAAGCTTAACAAAAATGCTCAAATGCCCAGCCCAATGAGCCCAAAAAATCATAAAAGCGAAAAAGAAAAGAATCGCCAGACGAGTGACGAAGGACAATAATAATTGCGGAAGCATCATTGGTAGTGTAGTGCAGAGGGTTGAGGCTAAGGACTCGCACAAACAATGCACTTGAATGAGAATTTACGCCTCGCTACCCCACGCTCTCTCTCTCCCTCTCTGTCTCTCCCGCTCAAATCGCCTTTTATTTTTTTTTTTTGAGCCAGAAATTAATTATCGCATAATTTTATGGCTCACTGACATCTGAAGAGTTTCATTTACCACTTTTTGACAGATTTTCGCCCTCATTGTACACGTATTTTTTTTTTTTTTTTTTGTGCTCTTTACCCTGCACTAAGTATTCGGTATTAGATATTTATTGTGTTCGTATTTGTAGTATTTCTGATTGATTGCGAACTGTGACTGGTATTTTTCAAAAACGCAGAAAAAGGGGCAGCCAAAAATGCGAATAATTTCTGTGCTGTGCTATTCGACCAGGTGCTGACAGGAAGGATATCATACTATGAACATTTGGTGGATGGGTATTTGTAATCAGATTTCAGCTGGAGAATAGAAATGCAAAGATTTTCCTTAGATAGAGTTTTAGCTGTGCTTATTCATTCTTTCAAACTAAGCAGCTGCCAATTACTAGTATTTACAGTGTGTTATCCTTTAAGCTTCTTATTTCTATACGATATCTCTTTTAGAATGTAAAACTTGATGCGACGTTACCAGTCTACACTGCTTAACCTATTTAATACAACAAACGTATTGACTTTCGATGAGATTATTTACGTTTCTACACTCTAAAAAGCTTTGAACTGAAAAAGTTGTAAGCTGAAACAAGACTTTACTTTTATTACGATGCATAAGTATTATTATTTTGTACCTGAAAGGTTCGCTAATATTTTTGATATCTTAATTTAAACAAGAAATTATTAGAATAATACTCAATGAAAAATAAATACACCTATCCCCCGATTAACACGATACTCGTTTTACACGATTTCGCTTTTGCACTGTTTATAAACTAATTAAATTCTGAAAATTTCTTATAGTTTCTCAAAGTGCTATTAGTTTCTCAAAGTGAAAGCGCATAAATTTCAAGATTCGTGAATTTCTTAAGTATCAACAGGTATTTTTTGAAAAAAATTTCGTTTCTATTTTTGTTTTCATTTTTCAATCAAAGTTTCTGGATATGTTATACTTTTGTTCCATTTGAACAAATGACTTAATTGCAGCAGTTTTCTTCGTTTTACACGGTTTTATATAGGCAAAACAACAATTTCATTTACACGGATTTGTTTGGGACCTATCTTCAGTGTAAATCGGGTAATAGATGTATATCCTTAAACTTTTTATGCATATTAAATGTACAAGTTTTTCTTAACGATTTTTCCTTTTAATTATATAACTAGCACTTTAAAGGTATTGAAGAGATTTTAAATTTAAGATTTAGCCACTAGCAAGGGAAAAGTATATTATTTTTATCAAAATATCTTCAAACTGTTATTGGAAATTTAAGTAAAAGACTTGTTTTGGGAATTTCGATACTTTTGCGAAACGAAAATCAAGACATTCATCGGGTAATTGATATCCCTTGTAATGCATGCTCGTTATATTCGTTTAAATTTGACACGCTGAGTTTGTTCGTCTCTTTTATTTGCTATGGTTGCCACCCTCATGATTTGATGTCAGACCCACATTTTTGGTATTCTTCATTCTCCTTCTTTTATTTTATTTTATTTTTTTTCGGTCCTTTTGAGCATCATTATCAAATGTTGTTTGGTAAATCATTGCAAATATTAATTCAATGGCTCAATCAGAAATCAGGCAGAGAGCGAGAGAGAGAGAGGAGTGAAACACAAAAGAGCTGCGTCTAAGTTCAATGCCAAGTGCCTATTGTTATTGCTGTTGTTTCTTGCGTGTAGTTTTTGATATTGTTGCTCGACAGCCCTACGACTTGAGGCCCTTCCTACTGCGTTTCACCGCGCTCCCTTCTTTATCTGTTTTATGTGTTTGGCACTTTGTGTAGCGCAGAAAAAAATGAAGAAGAAAAAAATACGAAAGACAGAAATGTGCGATTTCTATGGAGATGCTCTCATTTTTGTGTCGTCCGCGTTCCGCTTTTAAAAGTGTTTGCTTGAGTGAGTTAAAAAAAAAGAGAGGGAGGGTTGGATAATATGCCCGTGTGTGTGTTGTCTGTGGATGCCAATGTGTTTGTCTGTGTTTGTGTCTCTTTTGCGATATTCAACAGATGTTGTAATTGCTCATAAAACTTGATGACGCTGGCGCGTTTAAAGCAACAACAACAACAACAAAAACGGCAACGACGACAACAGCTCAAAGAGCAAAATATTCCAAGAGTTTGCATATGGCAATGTGTGTCTGTGTGTGTTTGCCGTGCTGTCTGTGCCTTTTTATAATACACACATCTAAACAGACATACATTGTATTTAAAGATGTAGGATACGTGTATGTCTGTATGTGTGTGCTTGACATCAGAATTCATACGTCACACACACACACACACACACACACACAGGGAAACTCTCGAGTGAGCTTTGCATATGCTTATTTAATACAACATGTGATTCGACTTTATTTTTCTTGACATAACATTTTTACGGAGGCTCTGTTTTGAATATTGAATTGGTTTTGAGCTCAGCTAAAAGAGTTGAATATTTTTTCTATGTTTATTGTGTGCTCAGCAAAAATTTGTCTCTAATTTGAATGCCCAATACCCAAAACACGCAACGGCCCGCTGTCATCTCCTGCGTTGACTAGCACAACAAAGGACACACGCACATTTTCTCTCACTCTCTCTTTCGCTTTTTGCTTGGCAAATCCCAATGCTATCGTCATAAGGAAACATGCCGTTGACATGTGTTTTGCAAATGTTGCCTGTTGTTTAATATTTTTGTTTTCCCTTAAATACAAACGTATAATATGCTCAAAAAAAACAAACACTGAACAACAAAAACAGCAACTTACGTTTTTCTAGTTCGCGCTAAAATCAAATTAATTTAGGAATAAATGCTTTCACTGTCTAGAATAGTGCTATCTCGCTCTGAGAAAGGCGCGCAACAAGCGATCAGCAACGTCGCTGCTGCGGTCGCGGTCGCAGTCGACGTCGACAGCGTTGTTCAATGAGCACTGCTCATTGATAAGCAGAGTATGCGGGCACAATGAAATGGAATGGAACGTGCGCCCGCTTCTACACTCGCACTCTCTCTCGCTCTAGTTATACACTAACCAAACTCGCGTTCTAAGCACTTTGACTCTCCCCTTGCCGAGCAACAGTTTAACACATCCATGCGCAATTATTGTGTATAATTTGACTGCTTATCTGTGTGAGCAGTGTATACAAAATACGACATGACTAACTAGATTGTTTTGCGTTGTGTTTCACATCATTTCGTTTCGTTCTGCATTTCGCGCGTTTCAAAAAATTAATTTAATTTCAATTGAGTTTTTCATTGCTGTGTTTGTTGGTTTTTGTTTTTTTCTTCTTTACTGTTTCCTTTCAGCGCTTTGTTGCTCAGTTGCTGTGCGTCAGCGTTGGCGTGCAGGGCGACATCGGCTGCTTAAGGATGCGTACGTTTCGGATGTTTTATTGTTGTTGTGCTGATAAATATTCTACATATATGTAGTCCAAGAATTTACTATATGCTTCATCAAGTGCTAAACTCTCAGTGTTTGCTATTCGAAATACATCAGTGCTTCCTTCGCGCGTTATCTACCACAGGCAGCAGCATTCATACATAACTGCCCCCCTTTATCCGGGTTAAATGAAGAAAAAAAAATAAGTCGTTGACGTTGCCGCCCCATATATTCATAAAAGAAATCTATAAAATCGTCTAAAAGTACCCGCTCACATAACAATTAAGCGCCCGGCCGATTCTTAATTGAAATGTTTTAAGGCAAACAAATCAACGAGCAAGCAACAACAACATCAGTAACAAATTGTGGCACGCAAATTTGCATTTCATTGCTCTAACAACTGGGTGAGTTCTTTCGATTGCTAGCCTGTCTCTCTTAATACTTGTATATTTTTCTATGTCTATGCTTTTTTGGCATCAGACATACTACATATGTACATACATACTATGTATATGCCACATGGCCATCATAAAAGTACACGTAACGTATGTACATGCCATATGGGGGCACTAAACATGTATGTATATGTACCCACTTATATGGTTGAGTAATACCAAAAATACATTCGCTTATCGCACAACAACAACAACAACAACAAAATGCTGATAACAACACACAACATTTAAACACACACTCACACCTCAACACAACCATACATAATTATTTAACACTCCAAAATGTTGATAGTAAAATATTTCGAAGAAACCAAAAAGAAACTCATCTTTTAATGAGCAAATGAACACTTGAAACTGTTTTAAGTGGTACATTATGAGAACTTCGTAATCTATAAAATATTTTTTAAGAGCAATTGATTTTCTGTCAAATCAAATTGTAGTTAAAACATATGAAAGTCTTTGCTCTAAGCTCAAAGACGTAAACGATTCGATTTAATCTTTCCTTTAATTTCCTAAGAACATGTTAAAAATATATTAAAAAAAAACCTTTTCCTTGTTATTGAAAAGTTTTGTTCGTTTATCCATAGATTTTTTCCTAACTGTTGCACTAATTAGGGAAAATATGTTGCATAAGGCTGTCGCTTCCTCTACTTAAAACACCTTTAGGCGTTTGTCAAACAAGCAAACAAAAAGAAAGACCGTTTTTTTTGTAAAAACCTTTGTGCTTCTGTCTCCTAGGCAGCCAAACAGGATATTCGAGTTGTTCATTATGACACAAGCGCACTGCAAATTGCGTTGCATAAACTTTGAACTGCCCCTTGCCACACACACACACATACCGCAGTTACCACAGGCAACAAGATATTCAATGAGTTGCCGCAGTGTGAGGCTTTGCTTGCATATACCCTGTTTTTAATTTGTAAAGGGAATGTACACGTGAACAAAAACATATGAAACTGACAGCGTGAAAGTAAGAATTATGCAGTACAACACAATAAAATATTTTAAACAATTATTTCTTTCTAGAATCAAGAAATCTTCAACAAAATATATTAATAAGTTCCAGTTAATTTTCCTTATTTTCTTAATCGGTTATTCGTTAAACTAAGCATGAAAAGCGAAACATGAATATTATTATTAGGGTTCGAATTTCGAACACGTTTGAAATAACGGATATTAAAGAATATTGTTGAAAACTTGTGCACGAAATCACTTAAACAATGCATTATGTCCCACTGTCACTCTCTTGCTAGTATGCAGCATCAGTGTTGCTCCAGCGCCCGAATAAACTAGATACTAGGAAAAAATAAGCTAAAATAAGCTATTTACCACGTAATTTAGTCACACTGATATCAATTGACTCATCCAGAAATAAGCTATATTTTGACGATCCTATGTGATTCTTGTAAGTATTATAAGCTTTTTTATTATTATTCAAATATGCTAGATCTAGCCTGAAATAAGCTAACCTGGCAACACTGTACAGCTTACCCACATACCTAACTGTAAGTTATCATTGCCTGCGAGCAATTCTACTCTTATTTATCCTTATGTTTAGCTTTGTCTGCATATTCGGCTACCGTACAGAAGCGCGTATTAGACGAATGAAGTCAGTCACAAATTGTTCGCCACAATGAAGTGTCATTTTTTCTGCACTTGCCAGAAGTTATATTTTTATGTGAAAATTGATTGATTTTCAACAGTTTAATAACTATCTGTATTTGATTTCGCCAAAATAGTTAATACAAATCTCTATAGCTTTTGTAAGTCTTTTACGAAGTAATTTTTTACTTTTAAGCCTTAATATGTTATCGCTTAAGCGTTTAATTCTTTTAAATATTTTTGTTGGCATTCAATTTCAATATAATTTTTCTCGTTTTTTTCCCATTTGCATTTGATATTTGAGTTTCGTGCTGCTTCTCTCGCATGTGTCATAAATTTTCGCTTTTATCATATTATTTAATTTTTGTGTTGTTAGGCGCGCAAAAAGTAACGGAACACAAATTCATGCAGACATATGTATGTACATACATATATGTATGTATAGTTTTGTAGTATATCAGTGTGATATGTATGTAGAATAAACAGTGCTCCAGTGGGAAATGATAGCGACGGGTACATACATACATATACATATACACATACGTATATATTGTGGCACATACTTGTGTATCTGAATCTGCAGCTGCCCATATGCATATGTAGATACAAACATTCATATTTATCTGTCTGTCTGTATATATGTTTTTCTATGTATGTTTGTATGTGTATTCTTGTTGTTGTTGTGTGGCATGCCGGAGCAATAACAGTTAATTTATTCCAATTAAGGGATTTCCTGTTGAATATGCGACTCTTTTCGCTATGTTCGCTGTCCATGGGTCCCTCCCCCTGCCACTACAACGCCCCCTCTCACTCCCACACAGCTAGCCCTTCTTCGACAGTTACATTCCAAATTCGCCGTACCCCCCACCCATCCCCCTTAAAAAGACCTCCTCCAGTTTCTGTTGACTACCTTGCAAAATGAAATTGTCCAGCTGCCTTGACTCGCAGTAGCCCCACCTCCACCACTTCCCTCTACCCTACGACTGTTGAATTGTTTGCCTTTTGGGTTTTGTTTGTCTGTTGTTGTTGTTCGTGTTGTCAGCAGCCTTGTCGCTAAAATTTATATACACTCTCACACGATTTTTTTCATTACACATTAGAATGGCAACAACAAAAAATTAGCAGCATGTCCTGCCACGCCCTCAACCTCCCTATCCCGTCCCTCCCCTCTTCTGAATGACATACTTTTTTTCTCGTTGCTTCGCTCGTTTTATCCTTGTGGGATTTGCCACAAATAACATGGCAACGTGCCCCAACTTTTGTCCTTGTGCTAATTTTGGTTGGTTTTCAGCTCTCGCAACCTTCTCCCTCTCCCTTTCTTTCTCTTTCTCTTTGTTTTGCTCTCTGGCACCTCGCTAATTATATTTATGTTTTAATTTTGTTTGGGGGAGTCTTCTCCAGCTGCCACATGCGGCATATCAATCAGCGTTGCGCCAAACATTTCGATAAATGCTTGCTTCTAAAAAAGCAAAAAAATTACCAAAACGGAAGCGATATACATTTATGTGTGTACACACACACACACACGCACAAACACACAGAAACTTCGATTATTAAAATTCTAATTGAAATTCAAATGTGCTTCGCTTTTAAGTTGTTGTTGAAGTTTGTTGTTGTTGCCGCATATCGTTCAAAAGTGTGGCTGACAATGTTGGCGACGCTGTCTCGACGTTGCTGTTGTTGTTGCTGTCATCACCATTCTTGCCCCGCTGCCCCAAATTACCCTGCTGTCTCTGCCCGTCCCTTCTGTACAGTTGAACGGCTTCCGTTATGCGGGCCCAGGAAGTGGACAGTTAAGCATAGTCTCTCCTCTTCCCTCGCTCCCAAATGGCACATAAACTATCTATATACATTTATGGTCAGTTCCATATGGAAAGAGAGATATATATGCATATAAAGAGAGCAAAGGCAGGAGGCGGGGAAGCTACAATTTACAGTGCTCACAGTTGGAGGCGCCTCAACGATTGACAGTTATCTTTATATCTTTTGTTTTCTTAACGTATTCGTTTTGGCTGGCAAACGCCCAGCATTAGTCAAAACAAATAACATTATTGCCTTAAATGGAAATGGTCAATAATATTGGCATATTGATTGTGGTTAGAGAAATGTTCAATTGACTTAAATTGTTGATGGGATATCAAAAAGTAAAAGTAGTTAAATAAGTATTCAGGCTAAGAGAATTAAGTATTTTATAACGTTATAAGAAAAAACTTACCTAATAATTAAGCAGAAGTTTAAGCGAAACATAAAAAAATACTGAAAATTTATGTTTTATAAGGTATTTTATAGGTTTAGTTTTCTTAATCTTAAATACTAATAAATACCAAAAAAAATACCATTAATATACCATTTGTTAAATGTTTTACTTAAATCTCTGTCACACCTTTTAAGACTTAAAAGTAAGAAACGTTCTGTTTTGGAAAATCTTTTTGAAATATAAAAATCTATTCCTTCAAATTCTATAAATCTCTATTAAAGCATAGAAAATAAGGTTTGAGCAAGTAATTATGAACCTAAGAAACTTAAACTGTTTATTTGAAATACTTTTTGCTATACATTTGCCTTGCCATTTGCCTCGTATTTAGTCCAGAATGAATGGCATTGAATCTTTAGTCTTGAGATATCTTAAATAGGGTTGCTGAACACGTGAAATAAGATTGCGATTAAGAGTTCGAGTATGTCTTCAATCTATTATACCCGATGCAAACTAATCTGTCAAATTACTTACTCAATCTCTACAACTCTGCTGATGTATAGTAAGCTTTTGTTGTTGTTGTTGTTGTTGTGGCAGCAACGCACATATGTAATTGAGCCTGGCAATCCTTGGGATGGCTTCGCTTTGGAATTGGTTTGGTTCGTCTTCTGGTGGTGGTTTCTTAGGTCCATTGGCCATCAATTAAAATGGGCATGGCTATGTCACAGTCTCTATGATTAATTAGCGTCTTAGTCTCGACGTTTTTCCCAACTCCAATTCGTACATTTGCCATTTAAACATTTCCAATTGATTGGCTGCACCTCTCACTCTCACCCACTCTCAGTCTCATTATGTCTCCCTCTGACTGTCGTTTTGCGTTTGAAATGAGTATTTGAGTCTTAGAGTTCTGCCTCTGTGGATGTCAATTATGCATGTGTGCAGTTGTCTGGGATACGAGGCAACTCTGCCTGCTGTCCACTTATCAGCAAGAAATGTCGCTTTAATCTTTACTTAGCTTAGCTCCCAACCCAGACATGAGACTTCCCTTCAATATACAATATGTATATTTATTCCCTGAACTCTGTTCTCGACTATTTATGTTTAACTTACCAATTGCTATTTGCATATGGATTGTCTGTGTATTCGAGGGTTTTACAGCGATAAGCAAACTCACACACACACACACACACACACACATTTTATCGCTAAGCAAATGTAGTTTCAATTGCTCGCTTTGCAAAGATAAGCCATGCATAGTGCTTTTAAAACTGTAACGCTCTTGGTACTCGAATATCATGGTGCTTATTTGTCTTATCAGCTTTCAAGGGAAATGCCACAAAGCCGTTAATTTTTAAATATTAAAGACTTGTCTAACCATTTATAACAAGCTTAAAATGAAACAAAAATTAGTTCAAATCTAATTTTTTTGTTGAAAATAGCCTTTAAGCATATTATGTATGAAAATAAAATGACTTATTGATATAATAATTCATTTATTTTGGTGTTTAAACTGATTTGTGTATTAATATTCAACTTGTATTAAATTTAAATCGTTATTATTTAGGAATGATGTTAGAGTACTTATGTTTAAAAATCTTTTTTCTTTCCTTTTCTCTTAACTTAAAGTGCAATCTCGAGTTTCAGCTAAACAACATGTATAAGTCGAAGTGATATCGCAAATTATCAAACACAGCAAATTTTTTAAACAAAATAAATGACACACAAAGTTGTTCAAATAAACAGAAACCCAAAACCTCAAAACTGAAACGGCAACAAAGTTGTTCGCCAGGCATTTGTTACAAAAATTTGACAAGCTCAGCAGCTAAAGCTAAGCAAAACAGAATTCCGCACATCCCACATCCCTTTGAGCATCCTCCGAATACAAATACAAACCACAACAAACACAAAGTTGCATTTGTGATATTAATGCATAATTTGTGTGCGTTTTTGGATGCTTATCGCTTCATTTGCATCAAACAATTACACATTTCCGCTAGGCGCATTTATGAATTATGATTTTAATGTTAATTACATGAATATTGCAATATATGTATGATGCTGCAACAACTATAGTACTGTAGTAGCTGCAACAAAAACAACTTCCGTTGATTTGATCTTGTGGTTTTGTGTATTCGTTGAGCTTCATTAAACAATTGCGTGAAAAAGGGATGTTTGAATGCGAATGCGAATTATATGCAATTGCATAATTTATAAACGTTTTGTGTAATTGCAACATTTCAACATTTCATAGCCAAACAAATTTCGTGTCTGTTCTAGTGTATTTGTATTTGCTTTGTTTGGCCAAATCAACAATGCCAATCTATGCATAGTTTTTTGCTAATTAAATGCAAATACCACACACACACACATTCATAGTAGATTGTTGTAAATAAATATCCATGCTTGTTGCTTTGCCTGTCGTCTATCTAATGCTCGATCTGTTTTCAATTTGCATTTGATTTTATATTTATGACAATGTTGTTACGTGACGTTTTCGTTTTTCTGCTAGGTCTTTTTTTTCTTCTCCTTGACTCCCATTGTTGCTTTGGCCCAGCTAAACGCTTCAGTTGATTGTTTTGATTTTCACTCTTTGGCACATTTCACATGTGAAATTCATTTGCATTTTGCCCATGAATTGCTGGCCTTTTGCACCTACTACATACATACATACATGCAGATAGATAGCTAGATAGCAAATGTCAACAGGCCGTCCGTCCATTTGGCCTTAGCACTTGGCAACACATTGTCACAAAGGCGCAACAACAAATCCACCACAGCTGCAAATTGATTTTGTCATATTTGATTCCAGTTGGGATAGTTCGCAACTAATTTCTTCTGATTTAATTGCCTATCAAGCAGATTTGCAACAGGCAAATAAATAAAATGATTCATACAAAAATAATACAACTCACAGAAAATAAACATCAACAATCAAAATAAGATCAGCTGTTTCTCTGTTTGCTGCTTTTCTTTCAGTTTAATGCCGCCCAGTTGTTTATATCGATTCATTAATAGATTTGCTACAGACGCACATTTTTGAAACGTTGCCAACAATATTTTAGCAATGAGCGAAAAGAACAAAAATTATTCAATTATGAAAACATTTTGCACTTGATTTGAGCTCTCTTTTAAATGTTGAGGTAATAGTATGAAATAAATATAATTTGGTTGTTTTTGCTTCGTTAACTGTTTGTAAGTACTTAAAAAATTCAATTTCCCTGTGGCATTTCGATTTCTTTAAAACTTTCTAAAGTTGTTGGAAGAAGTAAAGTATGTAGAAAGAAATATTAACTGCATCTTTTCAATGTTTTTACTCATCAAATTATAATAAATTATTTAAAACTTTAAAAGACGCATAACTATTAGAATTGTAATAATAATTACTGTGCGTTTTCAACAGTTTGCGCTGATATTCTACTTATTTATAATGCGCGCACATTTCATGCAAGTTTTAAGCATATTTTAGGCAAGCGCCGCAAAGTATGCTATTAAAAGCAAAGAGAAAAGACAGAGAGTTTTGTCAACTTGCCACAGTCAGCGTCTTGGTTTGCCACAGCCTGCGGCAACTCGCAAATGCTGCTGCAAATTGTGGCCAAAGATTTTGCTCAACAGCGTTGTTTATGATGATGATCATGTTGCTGCTGTTGTTGCTGCTGATGCCGCCCGGGGCACACCACAAAAATCTATTCAAAATTCAAAATGGCAAGCGTAAAATTGTTTCAATATTCATAACGTTATGGCGCTAAATGCCTCGTTTTTGGCACACACACACACATTCACAAAAAGGCAAACGACGACAACTCGGCAATCGATGCTGCTGCTCTCAACTAATATGCAAACTAAGCAAAACCCCCCATTACTCCTCCAACACTCCTGATTGTCACATCCAGGCCTGTATTCGTGTGTCTCTCTGTGTGTGTGTGTGTGTTTTCTGTAGGGTCAAAATGTTGGAAAATTTAAAGCACCTTCGCCGGCTGCGCGCTGATAACGGTAGCCTTGATGCTGCCCAGACGGTTCCAATGGGTCACGCCCCCTCTCTATTCTGCCGCCCATTCGACAGTAACACCGTGTGCGTGCATGGCCCATGGCGATAGCGAGTCGCCAACAAGAGGACGAAAGGACAACACGAAAAGGCCTACAGCAGCTCTCTCTCTCTCTCTCTTTCTTCCTCTCCTTTCCTGTGTGTCCATGGCCAATTGCCATTGCCATTATTGGTTAGCCCAAAACGCCGCATGGCCCAAATGCAAACAATGGGCCACGTCCAGCAGCTGCGACTCGCTTCTTGTTATTGTTGGTGTTGTTGTTGTTGTTGTTGTCCTGCGGCTGTGCGCTAAATGTCGTCACATAAAAAGCGCATAAAAGCCGATAAGCGAACATTTATGCTCACAAAATCGCTGCAAATGCCGAAAACACTTGGCCAAAAATTGAATGGCCAAAAGTTAAAATTCTAATTGAAAAATGAGAAAAGTAGAGCAAGAGCTTTGACACGCCGAAAATACAATACCCTATTATATATGACTATTTATTGATTTAACAAAAAAATAAGAATGCTTGTGAGATTGGTTGGATTTGACAACTTGCTCTGATCAGTAAACTCATGACCAAGATATTTGCCTTAATGCATTACACATTTTGTTACACAATTATTTTAAACCTCTGCAAGGGCATAATAAAAGTTTACATCAAATACCATTGCATACTTTTAGGGCTCAGCATTTAAAGCAAATGCTGCTGCTGCTACTGATGCTGCTGCTGGAATTTGTTGTTGATGGCCGAGTAGCGTAGATTTGTGTAAAACTCTTTAACTTCCGGCGGAAGATTTTATGCATGGCAACAGCACACTGGCAGCCCCATAAGCCATCAACATCAACATGGAGCGCTGTTGCGCTGGAGACAGTGCAATGGCTGTGCTCAGGGACTCTGAGCTGGCTGGCTGGCTGGCCAGAGTTTTTCGAGCTGCCAGAGTTGCCATGCATCAGCGAGCAGTGAGCATGTTTGTGCCGAAGATTAAAAGCATGTGTCCGGTTTTATGTGCAGCCATACCCCACCACCCGCTTGTGTGTTAAAATTTATAACCGTAAAAGTGCAACAGTGAAAAAAGAGCAGAAGAAAAATACGTAGAAGTAGAGTGCTAGGAGGAGAGAACCAAAAAAACAAAAAAAAAAAAAAAACAGTTCAGCGTTCCAACAGCAACATTGGCAACTCTGCTGTTTGGCTCGTTGGCTCGTTTTGTTGGTTTTTGTGGCGAGGTAAACCAGCTGCTACTGCTGCTGCTGCTGCTAGCCAACTGGGCAACTGGGCAACGTTTTAACGTTTTATACGGCACACAGATAAGTCCTTTGGCATGCCTTGTGGCGCGTTTTGTTGCATAGTTTTGATTTATTACACAGCAGAGCACCACCAACACGAACAACAAAAACATCAACGAGTTCCATTTCAAAATTCATAACGGCGGACACATAAAGGTGGCGGATGGCAAACTGTTTACTCATAGTTTATATGCACAATATAGCCAGCTAATTTCAAGGTTTTGCTTGAAAAGAACAGCTACTGCCACTCTTCCCTTTGACATTTCCTACTGCTTTATGACTAAACACGTTCCACATGCAATACACAAAAATAGAAAAGCCAAAAAGCAGCTGCGGCAGGTAAAAATCATGTATTGCATTCAATTTAATATTTTGCTGCAGATTTGCTCGTTCCCAGATTAGTTTTCGCCTCAATACACACATGCAACATGCGTTAAATTTTCCAAACTGCCAACTCATAATAAGGCGCTCAAATGCACAGACGAGCTCTTCAGTTTTTCGGCTAGCTAGTATTTGAGTTTCAAAATGCGTTCCCCAATCGAACAAAACTGCGCAAAAATTTAAATCGTTTTTATACAAACTAGCAGTGCTAGAGAAGAAAGAAATGTTTGCTTCGTGACACGACATGTTAAGTGTTCAATAAAAGTTGATTATAACTATAGATATAAACACAAATATAATTGGCATGCATACTTTATTTAAAAAAAAAATAAACATAATATTTGTTGCAGGTTTGTTTTTCAAAATATTTATTGTTGGATAATTTTTCTTCTGATTTGTGCTTCGTGATCGTATCGTGTTGATAACACGCTCATCTCTAGCAAATCAAAAGTATTTCAATCAAAACTGATTTTGCATTCAATTGGAAACTGAGCCAGCACCACTTCAACAGTCAACTCTGTGGCCTTTTCAAAACCCTCTGCATAAATGCCGCCCGTTGATAAACTGCATATGACTAAAATCAATTAGTGCGCGCGCTACGAAGGCACTTCAACTAGAATCGATTGAAAAATGCTTTGCAAATGCCTTTTGCCCGGCAAATTGCGCATTTTTTGGCAATTGCTCAAAGTATTATTCCTAAACTTCGTTTATTCGTACTATTTCTGTTGAGCATTTAAAAATACATTTTATTGCTGCGCCGTGTAAAAGTAGGCAACAGATATTTTTTTTTAGTTTCGTCGTTTAAGTGAGTCGCGTTTTGTTGCCATCTCATGTTTGATTGCTGAATTATTTATGTGTGTGCGTTGGCTGAGTTTTGTTTAATATGTATGAATGTATATATGTATGTATGCAAATGCAGTATGCATATGAGCCTTCGTGAGCATCGTTGGCAGCTCTTGGTTTTTATATATTTTTGTTGTTGTGCGGCTTTCATTTGCAAATTACTGTTTGCCTGCTGTATTTTTTATGACTCTTTCTACGTCTGCTTGTGCCTTTCTTTTTTTTAGTTGTTGTTGGTTTTTTGTTGTTGTCTATTTGCATTGTCCAGCTGGCGTTTTGTCAACTTTGTAGCACAAAAAAGCTAAATTAACACCTCGCAGCCACAAATTCTTTTCAGTTGTGTCGCCATTTAACATTTCACTTTTTTCATTTTTCTTCTTTTTCTTTTATTCTGTTTCTGTTGCAGCTGCACTTCAATGGCGCTTGCTGACCCAAATGATTGATTGACAGCTGAAAGCCAAATAATGGGTGAGTATCAATGGCAAAATTGTCATCTCTGTTTGGGTGTGTGTTGTGAAAATAAATGGCCAGCCTGCATACGGTTTTGGCCGGTGCATTCGTACCCTTATCATTCTCTCGCCCCGTGTGCATAACTATACAACTGGACGGAGAACTGATAAGGGCTCGTATCACCAACTCAACAAAAGTGCTAAAACAATAAATAAATAAACATAAGTTAGTCATAACAGACTCGATATAGATAACTGAATCGACAGGTAGATAAAATATCATCTCTAACTAAACTAAATCGAAATTTCTTTGATGACTTTCATAAAACGAATAACGAACAGAGTTAAATAAAGAATAATTGTCACAATTGAGGAAGAAAGTTATTAAGATTAACCACATTACCATTATAAAATAAATAGTAAAGGACAGCTTAACCATTGAAAAAAGAACTGAATAATGTTTCCATTTGTTTTGAAAACTATGACTAATTTCTTCCTAAACGTCAATTTCTAATTCTGTCATGTGACACACATATATAATTTACATTAAAAGTTCCTTCAGAGACTTTAGCCTTGAGTTGCTTTTAAAAAGCATTCATTCGTTGAAGGCTAAAACTTAAAAGTAATGTTCATGTTCATTTTAGTAAATGTGGCATATCCTAGAACATCCATGGCATATCCTGGCGTTTGCAATTTATTATTAATGTGCGTGTGGCATGCAACGCAGACAGGCGTGAATAAAACTGACATTGCAAAAACTTAATGAAAAATCCAAAATGAAAATTTAAATGTAAACGCAAAATTAAAAGCAAAAAACAAACAACATTCACATTACCCAAACTGCGACCAAAAATAAACAAACCATAAGCATATACACAACTGAAAATCATTTATAAATTAGCTGCCAACAAAGAGCAGCAATGAGCAAAAATGTGAATATTTGCAAAATTGTAAATTTCAATATTTGTGATGCAGTTTAACCGCGTGTGAGTTTCAAATTAAATATATATAAACGCAAACATGTTTGTAAAATGAAATAAATCTTGGATTTAACGAGCCCGAGCAGTTGAAACATTTGGCTTTCATTTGTTGGTTAAACTAATTAATTGCTTGCCGCAGTGCACAAAAGTATTTGCAAGTTTTTGTGTTATTTATTATTAAAAAAAATACCACAGGTGCCGAGCATATTAATAACTGTGATGAAATAAATCTATCTCTTACTCCTGTACCAATAACTTTGAACAATCAGCCACAATACCAATTACATTATTAAAAATATACTAAATATTTTTTCATTGCTTTGTAGTAGTTTTATAGTAAAATGTAAGAAAGTTTATTACTATTTTTTATTTAAATACTATATTCTACAATATAAATGGAATTTTATTGGCAATAAAAAGTGTTTAACTTCAAGTTTATTTTTATTTGCCAGCTGTTTTCTAGCACTGATATGGTTAAGTTCTAGTAAAAATTTATTGAAAGTATTTGTTTATAAAATCAGTTTTTTTTTTTTTATAATTACTATTTTTATACCCTGATGGGTAAAAAGGGTATAATGGATTTGTGCGAAAGGTTGTAACAGGCAGAAGGAAGCATCTCTAACTCCATTAAGTATTTATATTCTTGATCAGCATCAACAGCCGAGACGATATAGCCATGTCCGTCTGTCCGTCCGTCAGTCCTTCTGTCCATCTGTCCGTCTGTCTGTATAAACGCGTGGATCTCAGAGACTACAAAAGCTAGAGACATCAGATTTCAAGCATAAGTTTTCCTAAATTATCGATAGCACTTCTGGTTTTCGATATAAATACTTTATTTATTAAAATGATTAAATGATTGAATTTGGAAAATGTAAGACTGGGGGTTGAAATAATGGGTAACGATAGAACTTTTCTGAAAATATCGTCCAAATCGGTTAAGAAACACCGGAGATATCGATTGAAGTTAAGTCAGCATACCAAAGTTTTTTATAAATTTAATATATTTATTGCAACTGGGTTGAGGGTATCTTCTAGTCGACTCTCACGAATAGAGCATTCTTACATGTTATCGATAGAATTTAAGAAGAACTAACTCAATGTTCTAAAAGCTTCTTAGCCATCTAAAAAAGGAGTTACTCAGTACACATTATGATTGTGGAAATGTTGCTTAATAAACTACCGCAAGTAGCTATCATAATTTGCTGCTGTTGTTGACTCATCAAGAAGCAGCTTTCACTATTCAGCTATCATTTTGGGGAACACATCACAGCTGATGATGAGGCTGGTAATTAAGTCAGCAAGCAGCACATCAGGCGCCTCTGCTGTTGTTATTGTTATGCTGTTGCTGCTGCTGCCAGCAAATTCATCGAGTTAATCTATCAACGCACTGCCGCACCCATTTCTACTGAAAGAGAGGCGTCATTGCCTTGCCTTCACAACATATCGTTGGCTTTAATTACTTGGCTTAATTCCCTGTGGCGACATTGGGAAACATAGTAGCAGAGAGGGGGAAAGGGAACTTTGCGGGTGTAGGAACTTTAATAAACAAACCATTGGCACTTAAGAAATAAGCAATACACATTTAATGTCCAACGGGCAAGCAATCAGCGAGCCAGCTGGAATTATGGCACAAGACGAACAGAAGATGCTGGGTGAGGGTAGAGATATGAGCGGGCAGTTTGGAGACTGGCGACTTGAGGACAAAATAAAAATAAAGAAAGAACAAGAAAAAAAAAGCAACAAGCGAATGAAAGAAAAAAAAAAACAATCCGACATTCATTTATTATTTAATACGAAAACGCAATTCGTGCATTCACCTGGAAACCATCAACAAACGTCACCAGCGGGAATACAGTCCAGGCAGCAAGCAGCAAGCAGCAAGAAGCAGTCACTAAAGCAGTAAGCAGGACACGCAATACAGACAAAGAACCCGTGAGAATCACACACACATACAGAAGACTCAGGAACACGCACTGCAAATATTTGGCGTAGTCCTGCGAGCTAAAGTTGCTTTGTTTTCTCTCTCTCTCTTTTTATCTCTCTCTCTTTCTATCTGGTAGTCCTTTCTTTTTTTTTTGTCGTTCCAGTTACTTCGAGTTTCTTTCTACTGCTGGTTTTTGATGCTGCTGCTGTTGCTGGCGGCGCAAGCAGCCAAGCATAACGGTAAACCAAGCTGACGTTAACTGGCAAGGCGATAAAGCAGAGGCACAAACACATACACATTCAGCCAGACACACAAATGAAATTCAAGCAAATTGAAATTTTATTTCAGCAAATGTCTTGCTTTTTACTCCACTCTCTTTGCCCTTGGCTATTTGCTTGTTGGTCTGTCTGGGCACTTTTGCCTTTTCATCCAAAATCAGCTAAAGGGGGCGGCGTGGCTGTTAGCTGTTATCACACTGACAGACGCTTTAGTTCGTGTGCAGATTTGTTTTAGTTTTCAATTCAGATAAATTAAAAACAATACCACAGTTAGCAAAAGTTGCACTTGTGGCATCATTGCACAAATATCGACTGTTATTTGCCCCCAAATGATATTAACCTTAGCAGCCAAAGCTGCCTGCCAACTCTTTGGGCCAACTTGTAATCGCTTGAGTATTGTGTGTGCTTTATCCTCAAACTCTTCACTGTTGCTTTTCCCCCTCTCTCTCTCTCTCTCTTTGTTTCTCTCTGCCCGTTTTAGTTGTTTTTGTTTATTGCTGCGCGGCACAAGCAACAACCTCTGTCTGTTGAGAGAGCTACATGCAACATACGTGCCATCCTGCAATCGAGCTATCGATGCGCCAGCAATTGAATTGGAAAAAATAAAATACATGGAAAAATTTAAGTTTTTGATTGGAAATATCGAATAAGAAATACCCTTACAGAATCAGAACCTTAACTACCTACAGAACCAGATTTACCTATGTTAAAAAAGATAATTTAAGCTGTAAGGTGAATTTTGGAAATATTCAAACTTACATTGTGCGCAGCGACAAAGAGATTTTCAAAATATTTTAGTGTATGCAATGTAAACTTTGTGCAGTCCAAAACTTAAAATACAAAACTATAGAGCTATAAAATAAATATATATATCAATATAAATAGAAATACGTACAAAGAAAACTTAGAAATATTTCATACTAAATCAATATTGTAATTTAGTATCCTTTAATCAAATACGCAATCGTAAAAGCTAATAAAAGTACAATTTACAAATGCGGAGAATTCGACTTAGGGATCATTCAAGTAATACGTAACGCAATTGTTGAAGATTTTAGACTCCCCCTCCCCCCCTTGTAACGCACCGTAACGTTTTTCTGTACCCCCCTCCCCCTCTCTTAACGTTACGTAGTACTCAAGTGGCCATTTTTACCCTAATTTTTATTAAAAAAAAAGAAAAATGTTACGTAACGTCTTGTAAGAAAGAACCCCTCCCGCCTCTGTAACGCATCGTAACGTTTTACGAGACCCCCCTTCCCTCCCAAATTGCGTTACGTAATACTTGAATGATCACTTAGATTCACAGGAAAAAAAAGCAAATTGTTTGCGCATTGGTAATGCAATTTGGTCGACTAAAATGCAACTGATAATAAGTTTTAATAGAATTCAAGTCCAACCTTTTGTCTCTTTATCGCTACTTATTTTCATGTCTCATCTTTAACAATGCCTAACGAATTTAGTGACAAAATGATGCTATCCATTGGCAAGAGCATAAGCAACAAAATGTGCAGCAGTCGACAAAGCGCAATTGGGGAAAAAGGCTGAGGCTGTGAAGTTCTAGAGAGGTGTGGCAGGGCAGGAGGTACCATGCTAAGCCTCTGTTGCTGCCGCGGGCTGTTGCAGAAAAGTGTTTGGGCCAAACTAGTTGTTGGTTTTTGCTTTGTCTTCCAATTGAAAGTGCTGTCTTAAAAACAACAAACACACCAAAAGAAAAACAGCTGACAGAAAGAGACGGAAAAAGAGTGAGAGAGATATACATATACAGAGATTGGGAATGGGAGTAAATTGCGTTGCCATATGGCAGGTGTTGCAGTTGCACGCTTTTAACCTAGCTTAATCGATGGCCTGCACCAACCCACACACACACGCCTGCCGAATAACGGCTGGTTGGATTTAGTTTATACTATATGAGTAACTTGGCCATAATGAAGTTGGCAACGTGCCAGTTGCAGGCGTAGTAGCATAAACTCTTCTGCTCCTCGTCCTCTTTATTTTGCTCTTCTTACGCTTGCTTTAAGGCATTGGTTGCACTGAACTTGGTGCAGTTGCTAATGCTGTAAATGTTGCTGGTTGCTGGCTTGCCACTCGATGGTGGTGGTGGTGCTGCTGCTGCCACACAGACAAACCCATTGAATATTTATGGCAGTGCCAGCGCAGATTATGCGGCTAAAACTTAAGCAACTTGCCACGTTTTACCTGACTTCTTCGTTCGTTGTGCTTGCCGAATGAAATGCAATTTGGTTTATGAACTCTGTGCGCACCAAAAAAGGCCGCGACACGAGCCAAGACCGCGACATACACAGAGATTTGTGCACTGAAAAATGAACTTGGCAGTTGCACTGTTGAACGTTGCACAGTTGTGCGTCTCACGTTGCACGTTTCACGTTGCAGGTAGCAAGTTAAAACAACACTTTCAGCAGCTAATTTTCTATTAAGTTTTCGCAGTTTTCCCGCAGTTCCTGCCTGCTGTTTGCCGTTGCGCAAGTGGCGAAAAAGCTGTCACGACTTTGCGACTTCTATTTTTTGGGAGAATCCCCCCGCCCCCCACCCCCTACACGTCAAAAAAGAAAATATTTGCGACTTACTCCGCATTTGCAAACAAACACATAAAGTTTGAAGTGAAATCGCGAATTAAGTTGCGCATTCAAAGAAGAGAAGCTGAAAGAAAATCCATAAAATATGAGACCGACACCCAAGGAAATTATTATTTTTGCATAAAGTTTCTCGCAGTTAGCCTTTTGGGTGAATTTTCACGGTGCATTTCGCTTTTAAATTAAGGTCAAACTTACTTGGCAAATATAATTGAATACTTCAAATATTGTTATTCCATTTAAATAAAAAGTAGCTCAAGCGAAAAGCTTCTTCTCAATTTAAGAATCCTTTAAAGTAAAGAATACATTTGAATGTGAAATCGTTTAATTTTGAATATTTAATGCATATTTATTAGCTACACCTCTTCTCAACACTTTATTAGTGTTGCATATAATTTAAATATGGTTTTGATCTGTCTTGAATAAATGATATTTTATTTAATTGCTTCTGCAGTCGACACACAAAAAGCTTGTCAAAGCACATAATGGAAAAATTAAAACTCAATAAATATTTATAACAACAAATTTGAAAATATTCTACAACATAATTGCCCACAGCACTCTCAACAATATGTATTACAGCTAATGCACTTTCATTAATATGCACATTTCGTACATGTGTTTAATGGTTTTGTTTTTTTTCAGACATTTTCTATTGAAATATACTTAAATTCGCTAAAATTGCCAAATATTTTAACTTTATCATTTTAATTAATTGATAAGATAAAAATATATTAAATATATTTAAATATATATAAAACTTAAATACAATTTTGGGGACCATGAAATTCGCCTGCTGAAAACGCCGAGCTTGAGACTGTTCGGGTGTCTCCATAGCCTGTTGTGATGACATGCTGTCGAGGCCAAGCTTGGTATTGCTCTGGTGTCGCGACAGTACTGTGAGCTACCTCACGCTCTGCCTGTTCAAGCCTTCGCAGTTTGGCGTGTGGAAACGTCGTTAGAGCTTTGGGAAAGATTTGCCTTACGCTTTTGCTTTTTCTACACTTCCAAAAAATACACTTGATTGATTTGCTTTATTAACAAAATTCTATTTTAATAAACTCATTAAGAAAATATCTTGACAGATTAGACAAAGCGGGCATAGAAGGTTGGCGTGGCCAATTTTTTCGCATTTCTCTTTATAAAATGTATCCTATGTGTTTCTCCTGGCTCTAAGCTACCTCCCCACCAATTTTCAGCCAAATCAGTTCAGCCGTTCTTAAGCTATAAATAAGTAGTGTAACTAACACGACTTTCTTTTTTTATATATAGATAGATTGAGTAATTATAGTATATAAGGCAATGTATGTTTGCTTTTGCGTGGACTTAAGGCTTATAAGCTCTGAAGGCGCTGAAAAAATATATTTCCTTACTCTTAAAACTTAAAAAGTAAAGATATCTTAAAGAGTTTTTATAATTGAATTTTGTTAATTGTTCGAAATGCCTCAAAAAAAAAAACAAAATCATTAATTGGGAGAAAAACATCAAAAGCAAAAGAATCAAGTAAACATTTCAGTGGTCAAGCTGACGATCAACGATAATATCATGTGTTCTATATTCATAGAGCAGACGTCAAAGAGCACCACAACAACGCGTGATAGAGATGTTATATTTTAAATATAGATAATACGATAGTAACATCGTCAGGGTCCATAAATATACATTTAAGATAAAATAATCTCAAGGGTTTGACAAACTGAAACTAATAAACACAAAAAGATTAAATTACTTTATGCACTTTAAAATATCTAACTAATTACCACTTGTTACAATAGTCGTTTAAGTACACTTTTTCTTAATCCAGGATTTTTATGATCTCCGTTTAGTTTATATGAATGATTTGGTCATAATTTCTGAAAAAACAAATAAATTAAAAACAAACTTGTTTCATTTGTACCGAATCATGAACTTTTTGTTACAAGCTGTTCAGATTTAAAAAGTAAAATTTAAGAACGATAACGTTTTACCGATTTTGTCAGTTATACTTCGAATATCATGGGATATTTATTAATGAACGTTGCGGAAAATGTAAGAAATTGTCTAATAATCAGCTTCACTTTGTTGATTATTAAAACTATTAAAGCTGATGATGTAACTCTTTATTTTATTTGTACTTTCTATGCATACATTGGGAATAGACAGCCTTACCCATTATGTAAAGATTGCATAAGAAACATAACATAACATTACAATAAAGAAAAATAAAAGAACTTTTAATCTAAAACACTACAAGTACCTAAAAATTGCTATCTGTTAAGGTGTAATGAGCATTTTTAGTTCACACATTGCTCTACGAATTTATTTAATTTCTTAGAGTTTCGTCGAGCGATTTTGTATATATCTAAAATAACTAAGCATAATAAACATATTAGATCTTATAAGCTATGAAATCAGCTTGGAAAGCGCTATTCAAATGTCACCTTACTGTCAGCAGTGGCATCCTCTTTGCTTACTTGTGTTAAGAACATATGAGTTGATTCAGAATTTGGGATCTCCTACACGGATCGTTGGCACTACTTTGAAGGTAATCTTAATATTTATCGCCATTATCTTTGACAAAAAGGCTCCAACAAATCCAAGGAATAGATAATTTCTAAAATGAACTCGGTATCCGGAAGGCAATAGTAAGACAATTCACTTGAATTGATATACAGGTGATAAAGAATTTCAAATTCTGGGTGATCTCAAAGTAAGAAAAATATAATAATAAAATAATTATTGTAACGGAATTTGAATAGACTTATTTATTTTATTGTGTAGAAGGCAATGTCTCGTTAATCCATTCTATTATTCTCGGTACTTCTCACTTCGAGCGCGCAAAACAGACTGACACTTTGTTACTGTTAAGTAACAGTCTTAAAGGTTAACATTATTCACTTAGATTACCTCTCGAAACAACATAAAGAACTTAACACAAATAGCTCTGTTAAGTACAATCACTGGGATGCGTACGTATATCTTGTATCCATGTGTGTACTTATCCTACTACAATTCTTGCATCATTGAATCGCCAGAGTAACAAAGGCTTTGATTTGAGTTTTAAGAAAGAATTGCTATATGAATCGGTGTTTGGAGCTGATCAAGTGTGTAACTATGTAAATTAAAATCAAAAAGCTGTTAGTTTTTTTGTATATAGAAAATAAAAATTGCTAAGCGACGCATATGAACAGGCGATAGCTGAACGGCGCATGTAGAATTGTCAATTTTTTGTAGAACAAATTTCTACACGGAACTTATAGAAATAAAAAAATCTAAACTTATATCGATAATCTTGTTTGAAGTACGAATCCCGGGCTCAAATAACACGAACGGCTTGTAAAAAATAAAAGTTAAACGTAAATTTCGAAGCCTGAAATCTACATTTTTATCTAGAAATCTCAACCGCGGAGTGTAACTTTCAAGTTTTTAAACGGGCGTAGAGAAAAGCTACACGAAACGTAATAGGCTGGAGTTTCCCGGTCAAAACTTTGTTTGCTCTTTGTAAGATTTGTTTCTTTCCAGTTTTCAGTATAGCTTATTAATGATCGAATACTTTTTTGATTGCTGTTTATAAAGCATCAAAACATACTTCATATATACATATATTGAGTATGAAATGAGCAAGGCAATCGTTTGTCTGTAAACCGAATCTTCTGCTTGGGGCATTAGCTATGCATATATGAATGTGTGTGTGTGTGTGACTGACGGCATTTGCAAGGCAAATATTTATGAACCAACAAACACACACACATACTGAGAAACAGACAAAGAACTTTCAGGAGCTGCTAACAGCGACACGCACTTGACTTTCGAAACTCACTTGAAGTCTTGTTGAGCAGTTGAGAGTTAGAAGTTGAGTTGAGAGTTGAGTTTTTCGCAGCCTGTCTCGCTCTCTATCTTTGTCTCTCTGTCTATCTGTCTGGCTGTCCGCCTTTCTGGTTTGTTGGCTTGTTTGTTTGCTTATGCTTGCCAAAGTTTTGCCTGCCTTCCTGCCACAAAATCTCAAGTCTTGAGACTGGTGCATGATATTGCACATTTGGTTGCCTTCACATTGACTATAAGCTGTTTTCATTAGATTTCTCAGCAAATGCTTAAGCGTGCTTCGTTTTTTATGCTTTTTTTTTGCCTTCTCATAAACTAGGTCGCCATACAAGAGTGGATGGCGGAGTGGCGCATGTGTTTAAATGGGCAAAATGCATTTCAAGCGAAACTTACAGCACCACAGGCGGGAACCCCCCTTTGTTTGTGGGTGTGTGTGTGTGGGTGTGTGTGTCAACAGATCTTGTTTGCAGCCCCACATTGACCCAAAAAAAAGAAATGAGAGAATTTGTCTAGCCATCCGGCGAGGGAGTGCGCGTTGCACGTTGCACACTGCGACCTGCAGCAACAGCAACAACAACATGCACACTCATTCAGTCATTCACTCATTCATTCACTTCATTTACCGAATTACGCACACACACACATACATACACGAATGTAAATGTGAATGCAAGTTGTGGGCTGGCCACTGTTGATGACATCAATTTGCGTAAATTGTGCTAGGAAAACGTTGCCGGAAACTGGCAGACTAATGGAGCGGAAGTTTTTCCAAAGCATTCAAATGACTGCAACACACACACACACGACCGACCTCGCCCTCTCTCTCTCTATCTCTTTCAACCAGTGACACCTTAACCCTTAACACACACACACACACACGCATACATGCATACATAGGAAAGCATCAGCTAGATATCCTGGCAGCCAGTCAACCATTTGCAGTTGGCCATTTTCAGGCGCATTCAAACTGTATTCAGATGAGCTTACATTCTTCTATTTATCTCTCTCTCTCTCTCTCTAATTCCCTGGTTTTTGCTCTGTTGGACTCTTTCTGTTATTGTTTGACTACTGTCGGGTTGATTGTTATTTAGCAGTGCTGCTTATGATGCCTGCTGTTACCAGCAATTAAACAGAAGCTCAACTTTAATGCAATTGTCTCGCTCACACACACTTTCCTTCTCTTTCTGTGCTAAGCTTAATTTGCTGTGCACGTTGTAAAATTAAACTTGTCTGCTGTGCATTTAAAATGTCACCAAACACAACTCCGCCTTCACCACCCCCCCGTAGCCCCTTTTCACCGAGGCGAGCGTTACGTTGCGTTAGCAAGTTGGCAGTCCCAGAGAGCTGCTGGCAGCACCGCCGCAGCATGCGGCATGCAAACGAAAATTTTTATCAGCATCAGCATGAAAATGTCGCCGCATATTAACCTGTCATCCATCACTTTTGATACTTTAGCATCCTCGCGCGCGTTCCTCACCTTTGTGGGCAAAGCCGATGAATGGTGATGACAGGGGATGAAGGGATATGAGGGGCTGGCAGGTGGATTGAGAGGGATTGAGGGTAGGGGCTGGAACTTCTGCTCCATGAGCTGAAGCTGGCTTCCATGTCACGCAGCAAAAAGGGTCAATTCCGTTGCACGACACACACAAAAGGATAACGAGCGCAATATGAGTTGGCATTATAATATAACAACAAAAACAACAACAACAGCCACTCCTACTACATTGACAACAGCAACAACAACAACATTGAATGACAGCGCATAACACAAAGAAAAAATAAAATGGCGTCGTCGTCATTGCTGCTACTGTTGTTGACATTGCAGTTATTGTTGCTGTTGTTGTCGCTGGCCTTTGCAGTATCTGACGATAGAAATGCCAATGACGCTGATGCTGCTGCTGCTGCTGACGCTGATCCCCAAGCAACAGAACATAATATGGCAAATAAACAAACAAACAAAATTATACACAAATAAATATCAAGGTTTCAGTTCACAATTTCACAATTTTATTGTTTTATTCAATAAATAACTCATTTAATACTAACGTTACATCAGATAGTCCTTCAAACTTTATAGAAACATAGTTTTTGTGGGAACTTTGTTGCTACAAACTTATCAAAATAACTTTATGATATTACAAAACGCAAAATGATGTTAAAACAGCCATTTTGAATATCTCAAATTAGTTTTTATACATACACAGTTCACAATTAACGTTAAATGAAAAGGAGAAACATAATTTATAATATAGTATAAGTATAACACAAGGACTTGGGCATGGAAGTATTATTTTGTGTTATTACATAGTACTTTCCTATAAAGGAATATAGTTTCCAAAAAATCTAAAATCGACTTCTTTTAAAAAAGGTTAAAACTATTATAATTATGTACCTGTTATTGCTATGAAATGTATATTAACGGTTGTTAAAGTTAAATGTACTTTTATAAAGTACGTTAGAATAAATCTAAATTTAATTAACTGAAACGTTTTTGATAGCTCTGTTCTGAGTATTTATTTATGTTTAGAAAGCTCATGACAATAGTCAAGTTATGATTTACCTACTGCAATAAAGTAAATGCTTGAAGCATATTTATTATTTATATTGTGCTTTATAGTAAGTATATAAAATGGCAGACTTGATAAATATACAAACTATTTCTCACACATTATTTTACCCTAGAGCAACCCGATATAGTAACCTCCACATTGCCATCTTCTCATTCTCAGCCCAGCCAATATGCTTGAAGACCACCCTTTTTAACCAAGCTGTGCGGCTTAGCCGTTGATGCGGTTCTAGATAACTTTGGCAAAGCTAAAGGCCAAGTTTAGAGCACATGACTGTATGTGTATGTGTGTGTGTGTAAGCTTTGCTGATGGCGCATCAGTTCTGCTAGCATATGCATATATGTAAGTGTGTGTTTGTGTGTGTTTTTATGACTAAAATTGTAAATTATGTCAACTGGCCACGACCCACAGAGAGCTCGTTATAGTTGGAGTGTGCGATATCCTTCTACACACACACACAGGCATACACGCACACAAACACACACACACAAATATATATATATATATAGACATAGGTCTAGTCTCTAACAGCAACATGAAGCTAATGAAAATTTATTGATAATAAATTTAATATGTTTTGCGGCTGCGTGTTTTATGTGTATGTGCATACACCAATACTAACAAACACACACACGCACACAAACTATCTATATGTAAAGTATTCATAGCATGAACATATCCTTAGAGTTTTGAATTTTATATGTAATCGACACTCAACGCTCCGCACTGTGAATTGGTTTGTGGGTTTTTTCCATCTATATATGAACATTGGGGCTTGATGTTTTTTGTGTTCGCTGCTCACAAACTAGTCATCATTAATTTATTGTAATTAAATGATAAAAGCAATAACAACAAATATTCCATTTTCAACATTCCCTCTCCTCTACCCTCCACTCCTCCAACCCCATTGTCCCTTCAGCAGCAGTCGCCGCATCAGTTGCACTTTGTAATGCGATCTGCGTCACTTGTCAGTTGGCGACCCAGCGTTTTTTTTTCTCTCTCTCTCTCTCTCTCTCTATCTATATATAGTATATATAGCAACAGGGCAATTGAAGCCATACTCACTCACCCACACACACACATCCGCCCCCGCTCCCAACAGGCAGCATAGCGTTGTTGACATTTCATTGAGTCTCAAACTCAAACTTCATTATGTCCTGCAGCGTCTGGCGCCAGCTAAGGGAAGCTCATGTCGTGCCTTGATGTGTTTCCCATAGCAACTTCCACTCCCGCACCCCACCAAAACTCCTGTGCGTGCTTTCATCTTTTTCTTATACTTTATCTCTCTCAGTGTGTGTGTGTGTAGGTGTGGTGTATGTACGTACATACACACATATATGCATGTGTGTGACTTTGTCTAAGTTTGTTTGCATAACCTATTTGTATAAATATTTTGCCTTTTGCTTCGCTCTGCTGCTCAACTTATTTGCACGTCACCAACGCCAGCGGCGAATACAACGACAACGACGTGCACCAGCCACCTCCCAATGTATCCCAGCCTATCCCCCGCAATTGTTATTGTTGTTACTGCCTTTCTCTTTTTGGCTGGCTGTTGCTCTGTTTTGTAGGTGATAACAATGTTTGTCTTTATTTCACCAGCAACAAAACTTTACTCTTAACATTTTCACTTAAACTTGCTCAACAAATTTGGTTTATTATTTTATAGTTTGGCACACGTGTGTGTATCTACGTGTCTTAATGTGTTTGTGTGTGTGTTGAAATTTTACTGCTGCTGCATCGCAGTAAAAAAGGAATGAAATCGAAATTTAATTACACTTGCAATCAATTAAAAACTGCTAAGCTGCAATCTGAGCTAAATATATGGGTTAAAAATATGTTACAATGGTATGTAAGATTATAAGTTGCAATTAATACATATTCTAAATTTGCAATAAACCTTGTTTAAGTGAACAACGTTAAACATTTGTTTAAATTGTACTCAAATCAATATTTTTGAGCTCAAGTGTGATTGCATTAAGACATAGCTTAATTAATTGCATTTGATTGTAGCACACTTTCAGGCATATCACATAAATTACTTATCGACTCGAAAGGCAGACAAAAGCTACTTAATATGAAGACTGCAAGACTTGCACGTCTGTAAAGTGCTCATGCAAAATGCAATTTAATGCCCAGCGATTTGTTGACACTTGTGCAAACGGAATCCTCAAATCGAAAGCCATTTAAGCTCAGCAAATTAACGTGTCCTGTGCTACTTAACCATTTGATCCGCCCGGAAAATGGCGACAATGCAATTTACGCGCCTGTAAGCAGCTCAAGACAAGACAAGACAAAACGGGACAAGGAATGGCAAGCAAATGCCTGATGCTGCCAATGTGTGTGTGTTCAAGCTCACCCACTTAATGAATTGTCAAACACTTTAAGCCAATAAACGCAGTAATGGCAACACACACACACACACAACTTTACATTAGTGCGACTAAGAGACAGGTGAGAGAGGGAAATGAAGATAGAAAGTCTGAGACAAGTTGCATTGCCAGACGCTTGGAAATTGCAAGGCGTTTAGCTGTAAAACTTGTTGTAAAGTTGTGCTATGGCATTCAACAACTTTTTTTTTACCTATGTTTACACACGCACATAGTCACATACTTGAGGACATTTGTCACAGTTCTTTGCTATTTTATTTTATGTTTTCTTTTTTGCGTGTGTGTGTGTGTGTGTGTGTTGGTTGCGGCTATGATTGTCAGCGAAACTTTACTTTTCTTTGCTCTTCTTTTGACATTCGACAGCAACAACAACTCAAGTGTTTATGTTAACCGGAAGACATAAAAGCAAAGCGTTCCCCCCCACAATCCGCCACTGCAACAGCTGGAGCTACTACTACTATTCGATAGTGGATAGTGGAGCAATGCCAACGACACGCAACCGCAACAAATCCAACGGAAATCCACTTTAAAGTTGGCTAGGTCGGTTGCATAGAGAGAAGCAGTTTTCCCTATTCCATCGGCCCGCTCTTTTCCATCTTTTCCTGTTCGACAATATCCTGCTATGGCCCTTTGCAATGCTGCACTTGCACTTGCAATGCTGTCAAGTGTTGTCAAGCACGCGATGGACACACAGAACGAGAGAGATAGATAGAGAGAGAGAGAGCCCTAGACAATCACACTCAAAAATGGACAAGCTAAAGATAGCGTATGATAAGAGTGTGACAGGGAGAGAGAGTGAGAGAGAGGTAGATATACATAGACAAGAGTCTTTGTCATTTTTCATTGAGCAATAATAACAGAATGGAGCTCTCTCACTTGAGCTCAGGGCAAAAGCGAAAGTGTCTGTTAAATGGGTTTATGTGGTCCCAAAGAAATTCTATTCAATGCTGTTGCTGTTGCATTTTTATGGTATACTTAGGGCCAAACAGCTGCTGCACACAAGCAATAGCTTTAGTATATATGCTTATAGCTGAACAATCAGTACAATTCATTGAACAAAATCATTTAAACGGAAGGCCCTTTAACTTATTAATTTTATCATATTATTTCGAAAATAAAAATTCAAATATTTTCACTACTTCCTTTATAAACTTGTTTTATGCCATATGAAAAATAAAAAAATATAAAAGAATATAAAATTAACGAAAAAGGAGAAGAATAAAGATGTGATTAATCCTCTAACTGGTAAGACTGTCTCCAAGAGGTCATCCATTCTGATTACGAATGGCATTACCTCATCAAAATAGTGTTTTATTGTTGGTAGACATTTGGCAGAGTTATATTATCATTTGACTTCAATCTTCGGTATCTTCGGTATTTTTCAACCAATGCAATGTTTACAAATCATTATTATTTTGTCTATAGTGTCTACTGGATCAAGTGTAAAGTGTTTGAAATTTAAATTATTGTTGTTATCTATTACATGTGTGTATCCCAAACCGTAAGAGTTATCGATAATTTGAAAGAAACTTGACAGCTTGAACTGAAACTTTTGTTCCATTTGTTCAGACTACAAAAATAAATCGTAGTTTAAGGAAATGCGAAAATGTCTTAGAATTTGGTGCAGAACATTTAAAGACAAATATTGTTTGCATCGAATAAAAAAAATACTTAAACAATTTATCGATTACAACAAAATGTAATTTGACTAGAAACAAATGTAACAAAAATAAATGAAAATAGTTGTGTGAATAATAGTTATAGGCTCAATACTATACATAAATATATTTGAAAGCAAAATTCCAATGCAAATAGCAATTTGTAATTTGCAAATCTCATAAAAATTCAAAGCTCTCGTAAAATACCAAAAAGTGACCTGAATGCCATGTGCGTAAGCTAAAGTTAAATCATTTAAGCTCGAAATATGCATATTACAACAATAAAAACAACAACAGGATCAGAAACAAGAGCAACAGCAACAACGAGGACAACAAAGAATGAGGCAACTGACAAGCAAATAATTGGGATAAAATGACACCAGAAATTGATTATAACCGAACAGAAAAGGCACGTAAAAAAATGTAAAAAAAGAATGAATCAAGATGAAGAAGAAAACGGGAGAAGAGAAAAACGAGACATAAAATATTAAATAACATTTATTCTTTTTTGCTTGCCTTACTTTATTCTTTCTTTTTTTTTAAAGTAAACTGTTAACAAGCAACAGCCAAAAGAATTGCGATAGGAATGCAAGAAAGCAAAAGAGAGAGAGAGAGAGAAAGAGAGAGAGTTAAATAGAAAGAGAGAAAGATTGGGTGGAAGAAAGGGAGATAGGAAATGAAAAAGGAAAACGGCACACGACAAAAGTTAAAAGTCAATTCGTGGCCAACTGAAAGCTGATTTATGGCTGAATTTATGAAATGGCCCGAAATATCTGACAAAAAAAGTAAACACACAAAAAAAAAAACACACACACACAGGCACACACACACACACACAAACTTAGATAGCGGAATAACTGTAGGAAATAGGAAAACTAAGTGATTGAGAGTTATAACGAGAGTCCAGCAAATTTACCAGAAAATTGACTTTTTTTTTCTGTGCGGAATTAAAGCGCCTGCAAAATCGAAGCAAGTCGTCGTCATGGTAGCGGATGGCGCGGCAAGGCGGCAAGGCGGTTGGGTGGGCGTGGGCACATGCCACAAAACTTGTCAACGAAGCAATTCGACCACTGTTTGTTTGTGTGTGGCAAAGTCGAAATTGAACTGTTTGCAACAGCGAGTACAAATTGCAACTTGTTTGCGCCCGGCTGCATTTTGTTTTATTTGCGACAGGTGAAATAACCGCAATTACGCTGATGTTGTTGCCTCAGTAGCCATAAAGCAGCCAAAAGACCCAAATGAAATTGCCAGTTACGATTGCGAGGGGGGCGGGGGGTCCAGAAAGGGTTAGAGTCTCAAGGAGCAACAGCAACATATTTGTTAGGGCAACGAAAAAATGAGCGAAAAGAAAAAGTGCGCTTAAGTGCCGCTTGGCGAAACATTTCGTTGCTGCAACAGCAGCCGCAGCAGCAGCGAGGGTGGCAACAGGAAGCACTGTGAAATACGGGCGAAGCAGTTGGACAACAACAACAAAAAAAGTACAAAAAAAAAATACAGCTAGCCAAAGTTCAACGAACACTTGATACACTTTTGGGCATTTCTTATAAATCAAAGTAATTTTTAAAAATAAACTGCACAAAATAAATTCTTCTCTAAAAACACATTACATGAGATTTGTTTGTGTTTCTATTCTAATGACAACCAAATTCCAATGTGACTACATAAAATTCTTACAGAAGCTCAATCCGACAATAATAAAAAATAAAGAGCAGAAAAGCTTGCATTGTTCTGGAAAAAAAATATCTTTAAAAATCAAATTTTCACATTTGTTCTAGATTCTTAACTTTGAAGAAATGCATTTTTATGTACATATGTGCATCGGAAATTTATATGTATTGTCACATCATTGCACATCATTTTATTGTTGTTATGAGGATCGTGTCAGTTGATCCCGCTGTTCAAAAGACGATTTTAGGAAAGTTTAAATCAAGATAACCATAAAGCAAAGCGATAAACTTCTAGCTTTAATGTAAACACGATTAGAAATATATGATAAATGCAAATTTTAGAAACTGTACGGTTATAATGGTTCATTTTTGTTGCGTAACATAGCTCATGACAAAATCATAATACACTCTGCAAGGACATAAAAAACTAACAAAATCGGAAACGGAAGCGCACAAAGCGCCAGGGTCCAAGTACAAGTACGGGTCCGAGTCCGAGTTGGACTCCAAGACCAAGTAGTGGCAAGGAGCAGCGGCATCATCATTGTCGCTTCGCTGGCTGCCACATAAAACGGGGTAAGCGGGGAAGGGCAATGTACAGTGCAAACAAAACGGGGTAGCAAAAGTTATCACAAGTTGCCACAGTTTACAACGTTTTGTTGTTGTTTCTGATGTCAAAAAAAAAGAAGAAAAAAAAATTGGTTGCTCATTTGCTGCTTCACCCGCTCCCCTTACTCCTCGTCTTGCTTTCTACAGCCTACAGCGAGTTCTCCACTTGAATGCTTTGTTCAATTAATGAGACTCTTGGCAGTTGCTTCTGCTGTTGCCTTCATTTGATGTCCCTTTTTTTTTTGATAGGGTCCACTGTTTCCACTGATTGTTGGCAACTCGAGTTGCAGCCGCTGTCCGCTGTCCTGCTGTTTGCCGCTGTTTTGTAATTTATAATGTCAACTTTTTGATTTTTTAGGTCAGAGCGCACTTAATTAATGGCAAACCAGGCAAAGGAGTGGAGGCGAGAGGAGAAACGGAGTAGAAGGGGCGAATCGTTTGCAATTGAACACAAATACATTCGAATAAATTCAATTACGCTTGCAAACAAAAATCAATAGCAGAATTTTACTTCAGCTCCCCCCTTCTCAGAAAAACTCCTTGCCACGCCTTGCCATCGTTTATTAATTGCCTCACGTACATTGCTCATACGTCACGTTGTGTATTTATGTGTGTGTAAAAAAAGGAGCAAAAGAAAACTGTCAGCTGTAATTAGCACAGCTGAGCGAAAGCCAAGAGTGTTGGCCATGTTGTTGTTGTTGCTGTTAACACAACTTGACGCGCTGAAATTTTTTTGACTGACTGATGCGCTGGCAGCTTAGAAAGCAAGCAGCCAGCCAGCCACAGCCACAGAGAGAACATAGTACACAGGACTTTGCCCAAAAAGCAGTAGTGGCATGGGGGACAACTGGCAAAAGATGAATGTCTTTTAGCATTGCTGCTGATGTAAGTGGGCGTGGCAGCATAATTATGAATGGCTTTTTTTTGCAAACGATAATTCTATATGTTGCTGTTTTCTTGCAGCCTTTCAGCCTTAAAGCAGCTTTAATTTGTTTATATGAAGAAAAAGTTGCAAACTTCACATGACTTCTACAGTGCCTTTCCCCTTCCCCCGTTCTACACAATCGCCTTATCCACAGCTCAGCTTCTGGCAAAAAATAATAATTTGCACTGCAAGTTGCTTGCATCGTTTTTTTTTTTCATCTGATCTTTTTTTGTGCCACTTTTTATTTAGCCGCTTGGCTGTTGCCTGCTTTTATGTTGTATATTTCGCAACATGGCATACCTATTTTTTCAAACCGTTACTGCTGCTGCAATATTTCTCGCCGATTTTCGCACATATACGCGCAGATAGACACATAGACAGACACTTGGTCGTGGACATGGCCGGCAAGTGAGGCTGAGACGCTGCGAGGAGGAGTATGAGCCAGGAAGAGCAGGCAGCTCATGTTGTTTGGCGCCATTATTAATAAAGTTCACGAATGCAATGAGAGCCAAGAGCTGAGCGCATTATGAGTGAGTTTGCCAGCAAATAAACGCAAACAAACACACACACACACACACGCTATCTCGGACTGCATTTTGTTGTCTGCACTCTGCAGAGTTAGTCAGTTTGAGTTGATATTACCAGTCAATGGGTAAAGATGATTTAAAAAATGCTCTTTTTTTATGGTGATTTTACTGTAGGCAGGTTCATATGTTCATCATTTAAATAATACTTTGCTCAACAGTTTATATCTTGAAGTCTAATAAATTTATTTAAAAAAAAAAAACACATTTAATTAAAGAACCTATTTATCTTATTTATATCTATAAGTATAGATCTATACTTTTCTTTATCAAATGTTGCCAAAATATACAGAAAAATATTTATGTATAATACTTAATATGCAGTCTCGCTAACGGGCTGGACCTCATTGAAGAGGATTATTCCAAACAATTGAAACTTGTTAATGAACAGTTTTTAAGGCATTTTAAGCATTTTCATCAGTGAAGTTCTGGTTAGAATTATTTAAACTCAAGCTGATCGTATATGAAATTGAACCTAAGTCATATTTATAACGAGGCGGAAGCCTTAGCTATTGAGTTATTCTCTGAATAGATCTTCCACCGGCTAATCAAAGTTTTGCATAAACGATTTCATTTGAAACTCTAAGCTTAAATGTTGATCACTTTATTATAAATTTCTACCCATTTATATTTATAGAATAAAAACCTCACACAGAACTTAATCTTTATTTTGAACTTTGACAAAGCTTAACTGCTTTGTTAGCAGAAGTTTATTTGCTGATCTATTTTCAGAAATTTTATTGTGTGCCGTTTTTAATTCTGTTGTTTAGTTACAGTCTCGGAAGTGTCACTATAAAACCTAAATAATATAATATAAATATATAATCATTTATGCATGTGTATAGAAAGGAGAGAACAAAGAGTCGCATTTGCATGTTTAAAAACGTGTTTGGAGTTTATGATACAGTTTTTAAGTTCAAAATGTAATACCACAATTTTGGTCTTCCAGCTTGATTTGTTCAAAACCCCTGCCAACCAATGTTGCTTATAGAAATTGGTGTTTTCAGTGTAAAGCTATCTTATCGTTAACCTAATGTAGGAAGATAATTTTTTGCTAGTCTTTAACAATTAAAAGTGTATTTAAGCTTCGGTTTATGCTCAATTGCTTGTCATGGTAGTATTTGCAAATTATGCCACGCCCGTTGAGCGCCTTCTTTCCGCTCTGGCCAACTCTGTGTTATCTGTGACTGTGGCAAATGCAACCACACACATAATACACAAACACAGACAAACACACACACACACACATACCGATTGGAACATGCACACACTTGTAATTCTGTCTAGGTGCATGGCAGCCCAAAGTGTTTCTGTTTCATGCCCATTGCAACAGTTGCAACTTGCAACGGCTATGCCACACACAAACCCACACACACGCGTAAGGTTATGTTTGTGTACGTGTGTGTGTGTATGTATATGTCGAGTTGTTGGCTGGTTGGTTGATGCGCCTCGAGTTCTGTCGAGTGCGGCTTTTGTGGGAAAAATTAAAAATTTCGAGTGGGCCGCAAGTGGTTTCAAGGATTTGCATTAAGCGCATGCAACCGACTCGCCACTCCTCTCTTCCCCGACAGTTGAGAGTGTAGGGCCTTCAACCACAACTCCCCTTTAACTCATCTTTCTCTCTCTTTCTCCGTCTCCCTTTCTCTCTCGCTTCCTTTCTTTCCTTTAGGCTCCCAAGCACATTAACGATATGTTGGGCTGTTAACTGATGTTTCTGCTTCTCTTATTTTTTCTTTTTTTCTGGTTCTGTTGCTGTTTCAGTTTGTGCTTTATGGCGGTTGCTGACAGGCGGCTTACGCTTTAATGGCTGTTCGTCAAAGCGAGCAAACTGCTACAGATACCCAACAGCCGCATTAAAAACCCACGAATACACATAACTTACTACAAGTACTAGTATATCAAAGTATTATGATAAACAAATGCATCTAAGTAGAATAACAATGTTACTAGGTCTCACTTACAAACGATTACATTGCGTAGCATTACAAAAATAAGGAAAGATATATATGAATGAGAGAGAAAATGTATCTATGTAGTAAGAGCCAACTTTAAGTAATATCACTATTCAATGTGTAAATATTAAAATAGGAGATTTAATAATGATGATTTTTAAAGGGCGAAAACAAGGATTTAGAAAACTATCGAGGGACGGCGAGACCCAGCGAAAGAGAAAGCAAGAGGAGAAAGATAAAGCAAAAAGCGTCAGGGGAAAGAAGAAATTTGAGTGAAAATATCAGAACCGTTGAGTAAGGTAAATTTAAAAACTTAGCTCGAGGCACTTAATGAGAGAGTCCCGAGTCCAAAGAGCAATAAAAAATCTACGTGATTTAAAATCGCAATAGAAGTAATATTCTAAGTGACAAAGAAAGTTTAAGATACATATGATTGAATGGCTTCAAGTATGAAATTCAGGACTTTTTCGATTTGCATAGATTCAAAAATAAGCTCTACTTTTTAGCCAACTGTTATGAATGTATTAAATTAACATATTTCATAAATGTTCATTTAAAATTCATCTTATTCGATTTTCGTTTATGAATGAAAAGGTTTAATTTTAAAAGCTCGACTGACACACTTCAAGGCATGATAATTGAAACGACAGGTTTAAGCTAAGCATTCATGCTTCTGGGATAAGATTGTAGATGCAGAATACTCTGTGCTGTATTCGATATAAACATCCTTGAAAATCATAGTCGTTTGAAAATGTACTGTCAGATTCAGTGGATTCAAAACTGGGATTCCTATAATTACTTTGTTGAACTTAGCAAGCTTTATTAATGCTGTCGCTCTTGAAAAGCTGAAAACTGATGAATTTACTAAGAAACTTATATTCAATGTAAACACTTTATTGCCCACAAGCCATAGCAGTGCAGCAACTGTGTGGTGTTTTATATTTTCTTTTTCAGCAATTTACCTCCACTTATGTACGAGTAGTATTTCAAAATGAGTACCTTGGTATTAAGGCATGCACTTGCATTCAAACGGACAGATATGACACATAGACAGAGCGTTACCACTACATGCATATGAGTGTATTCGTATGAATATCAACTGCTCTCGGCTGCATTCCCAACAATTACACACAGCTCAGACTCACAAAAACCTTTGCACGGCCCACTAAGCACACTTGTCAGTTTGTCTTGTTACTGTCTCTATTGCTTTCTCGCTTGCTCTCACTCTGCCTTTCTTTTCCGCTCTTATATTGCTGTCTAGTTTGGAGCTTTAGCTTGTTGTGTTGCTGTTGTTGTTGTAGTAGTTCTTATTCTGATTCTGTTCATGTTCTGTTTCTTCTTGTGCTGTTGTTTTCTATTTGCCAAGCGCTTCAGTCGACTTTTACACACACACACACTTGCACACACATTTATGCGTTTGCACATGTATAAATGCTATTTTTATTTATTTTTGTCTTTGCTGGGCGCTGCATGTTAGAGAGCTTGTGAAAAATTTCATAATAAAGTTGTTGAACTATTTTTCATAGCATAGTTTTTGGGGCCCAGCGCACTTAAGCGTTTAAAAGTGCCTGCGCGAAAAGCACTCCTGCACATATACATATATTGCAAGCCGAATGCAAATACCAGATAATAATCGGAATCAGCTTAAAGCAAAAGAATAGTCAAAAAACAAAAAGAAAAAAAATTACAAAAGCGAAAATGAGTTCTTCGTAGTCTCGACTACGTGTAATTAAGTTGGCATCAAGGACGTGCAATGATCTAACTATGTGTGTGTATGTGTGTTTATGTGCAAAAGTGGGTGTTTTGTGCATAGTATGTATATGTGTGTGGCACGCTTCAGGGCACTTTAAATTGCGCTCGCCCAGAAAGAAACAAATGGCCCAGCACCGCAACATGTCCAGCTGCAAGAGAATTAAAGGCTGGCCCAGCAGTGGGTAGAGGATAGAGGCGGGTTTTCTGTATTTCAAAGGACATGCACGTACTTCCTAATCCTTTTCTTTTTTTGGTACTCTTTGCTTTCTTTTTTTGTTTGGTGGAAGCAGCGACGAGTCGACGATTCGCGTCGCCTGATGCACATGCGGGCCTCAACGGCAAACCAAACAAACAAATCGACTGGCGAAAAACGAGTGAAAAAGGCTAGAGTTCTAGTCCAAGGGTCGAGTGTGGTGCGGGGGTGGTGGAGTTGCTAGCAACGTGCGACGAAATCAAAAAGTTTGAAACAATTTCGTCGTAAATCTTCGAAAATAGTTTTACACAAGCGCAGGCAGGCAGAAACAGGCCGACAACAACAGTAGCAGCAACAACAAAAAGCAACAGCCAAATGTAAAACAAGAATTGTCACAGAGAAAAAACTGTGCAACTAGAGGAAACAATAGGAAACATAAAGGTTTCCATATACAAATAGAGTGGTGAAGATTAAATACGCTTTCGCTTGAAATAGATATTCCATTTCATATAAAATGTTTGCTTAAATAAAAAGCATAATAATTTCTTTTAATATTATAAATGAATTTCCTAACGATATTTTCACGAGTCATCCCAGAGCTATAATTATAGTTTTTAAACTAAATTTATTTCACAGCAAATATAAGCTTAATTTATGTATTTAGATTTTATCAAAATCCTCGTTTCTAAGAGTTAAAAGAGTAATGACTGCACAAAAGGGAAGAAGATGGAAAGAATAACGAACAGCAGAAGCATGTTTTGGTGCATTTCCAATGGATAGTCATGAAATTGAGCTTAAATTGTAGTGTGTAATTTTATAAGAAACGGTCACATTGCGCTGTAATCAGTGGCATGCAGCCACCCTTTAACCAAAACGAAAAGTAAGAGACTCAAGCTGATCCTAACCCAAAAAACGATTTTCACCCTTAAGTAGCTGTCAAAGCTGTTAAAAAGCGCCCGCACCGAAAAAAGAGGCGCACATTGAAACAAACAAACATAAATGGCAAAAGGGGCAGCAAGCAAACAGCATGTAGGCGTGGCTACTCCAACACACACACACACACACACACACACACAGCCTTGAATGCCAGCTAACCGCAAAACTAAGCTGACTGCAAAATAAAACTTTAAAATCTCTCGTAACGAACAAATAACGTTTAAAATGCTCACAAAAATCAGTGGCTGACAATGTCCAGTCGCAGTTGTAGACGTCCCTCCCCACTCCTCTATTCCTGTCTGAGGTTTGTGGCCAACTTTAAACTGCCAACATGCCATGTGTGTGTGTATTTGTGTTTGTGTGTTTGTATGTTAGTGTGGGTGTAGAGTGTAACTAATGTTCGGACAGTGGCACTAATTTAATTACGGAAAAACGCAAAAGTGTCGCCCGATGCCACATTCTGCAGCTAATGCAGCGTCTCTTGCTTGCTTATTGCTGCTTGCCCCATTTGCTGATTGCCACAAAATGTCCTGAAGGGACACTTTTTGGCGTTTGCCCGAAGGAGAAAAAGATGTAGGGTCTGGTGCGGTGTCAAGGCAGCGGCAAAGAGCATACACCAAAGTGCCGTGTAATTGTGCAACACTTCAAATGTCTGCCACATCTAAACTGTACCACAATTCTTGCTCACAGCCTTAAGGGCCTATCAGCGTCTTCCCGTCGCATCTCATTTGCAAAGGGCCTGCCAAATGGGAATTTGAACTTAATCTAAAAAGAAAAAAAAAGCTGCTCTAAATTCAAGATTTTTATTTTAAAACTATGCCAGTTTTTACTCGAAATATTTAAGTACGGTTCATACCTATAAGAAATCTTATAAGTCCAAAAAGTACTTAATCTTATATATAAAATTCTCGTGTCGCAGGGTTTGGTTGAAAACTCCTTCGAAACGGGTATTGGGTAGGTCTACCCCTAAATATTCAGGGTGGTCCACCAACAAATTTTTCTGTTCAAATATTGGAAAAGTGGCACTTGACTGTATTAATTGTAGTATACTATATTCTTGCCAGGCGTCTCCCATTGCCCATGATAAATACATGGCAATTCAAAATTATATATCGAGAAAGCAAAGTATAGTCAAAAATTTTAACATTTCGTATAGCCAGTTAATTGTGAGTGGAACTAACATGTGTGTTTTTGGGTGCAGCAACGCTCAGCGGTTTGGTTAGTTAGTATTATAAGAACAAAAATCTTGATTCTATCCTAAAAATACTTGAAATAAGTTACATTTTTTCAAAATATCTATTAATAAGTCTAAAACGTTCTAGATTATTTCTTATTTTATTTAAACAAAACTTTCTTAATAGAATAATCTAATTCTTGATCCAACCCTAAAAGTTTTGTTATCATACTGGAATATAATCCATGTATATAATAAGCGTCGGGCGCTCGATTTACGAAAAATAAAGCACATAGCGCCCAAGCTTTTTTCACAATAAATCTAGCATTTTTCGACCATTACTCAAAAGTGTGATTTTTATTTATTTTTTTAAAACTTAGTATATATTTAAATGCATGATGGAGTTTGTCAGTTCCTAAATCAAATAGGTTCATTTTCATTTCCTGTTCTCGGATCTCAAATTCTATGAATTTTGATTTATAGTTCAAGAATTAACATCCTCAAAATAAGAACTTTTTATTCTGAAAACCTTATAAATTTAAGAATGCATGATCTTAAAAGTTAATAATGTTTTATACCTGATTCAAGAATTTTCGTTGTTACCCGAGAAAAAAGACCGCAAAGTGTTGATTTAAGCTTGCAAATCTTGATTTTAGTAAAGGTTCAATGATGACCGGAGCTTGCTGAAAAAAAATCTTGAATGCTGTTGATAGTAAAAATCACTCACATTTAACGAAAAATAAATTTTTGTGTTTTGTTTTTATTAATGCATAAAAAATATTTTATTTTTATTTTAGACCCATCACATCATGTTGAATAGCTTAAATAACTTTAATGCTCAATTTATATCAATAAAACATATGAATAAGTTAAAATATTTTTGATACAGAAGATAAATAGACGTCTTCTCGAAATGGTTTTATTTTATCATATATTTTCTCAGTTTATTTTACCTCGATTATATATATATATATTTTTTTGTACGCTGTATTTAAAAGCCGTTTAATAAATATACTTGCCTTGCTATCTGTGCAGCGGCACTTGGTAGATTAATTTTTGGCAGCAACTGCGGCCAGTTGCACAAGCAGCAAGTAAACGTGCGCCCAACACTCTACTCGCATCTCATTAGGCCAGACACTTGCCAAAGGATTTACCCAGTCAGACCAGCTGCGAAGAATAAAATGTCGCTTGCTCTTTCTCTATCTCAACAGGCTTTCTTTGTCTCTTTTGGTGTGTTTGTGGCAAATTAATTAATTTACGTCTTATACAATTGCAACTGCTGCTTGCAACTCAGTCTGAGGCCAAGCAGCAATAAAACATTAGACAAGTGTCTGTTGCCGTTTCTGTTTTCCTTGTCGTTGTTGTTCTTGTTTCTGGCTGCAAACGAGGTTAAACATGCCGCACACTTGGGAAATGTGCCACACATGAATGCCGCACATATGCACACATGCCACTGCATTCAATATTTTCTGGCAATTTTCCAGTCACAGTCCGAGAGCCGAAACGATCAGCGCCCAGTGGCGTGCTTGCCTACAGCACACTGAGGGGGGGTTGAAGGGAATGGATATGCAGGTATAAAAAATCGATTTTCGTTCAAAATTAACAGGCCTCCAAAGTGACAAACATTGCTCAATTGAGAGAGAGATACTAGTACATATAGATGGGAAGCGAAAGATAGATGTAGATAAAGTGAATGAGAAGGGGATAAAGGTTGGTATGTATGTGACTCATTCAAAAAAGCCTTCAAGTCGTTGCCGCACGGGATAGTGCATATTTGCACATAAACACACATTTTTACACACACACACACACACTCACTCACACCCATGCAAAGGAACCGCAAATGAAAAATGTTACTTTAAAGCAAATTGGAGTCCTCAATTGGCACATGAACTGCATTTTCTACACTCAGAAAAATAAATGCCAAATGAAGTAAATTGAAACAAAATGCCTAAACAAACAAGCAGTTTAACTTTTGACAAATAATCAGTTAACAACTTTTGATTGAATGAATTGACAATGAGAATAAATTATAACAATTGTTTGATAAATTCAAAAATAATCCTCAGTAATTTCAAATTTAATCTGTTGTCTGCAATATTTTAATCGTAATATAAAATTCTTTGTAAATTTTATAACCTCTCCAATTGACTCTCTAATTTTTAGGATTTTTCGTGAGTGTAGGCGGGCGAGAGATGTGGTCAGAGGTCGCAGGATCCTGCTCCTGCATGTGCGGGCTGTGCTGACTGCCGTTGGCCGCTTGCCGCCTGCTGCCTGCTGCCTGGTTCTGCCAGTCATTTCATACATTTTGGTTGCATTGCGCACTTGGCTGCCACACATGCAAAACGAAATTGCAATCGAGCGCGTGTCAAAGGGCAATAGGCACCAAGATATAGCCCAAAACCCATTTTTACTCTTTTCCCTTACCCACCCCCCCCCCCCCCCCCCCATCACCTCATCCTGCAACACACTACTCTTCACCCCTTTTGACATGGCAGCTAAATGTCCAGTCCTTTGTGCTGCTGTTCCAGTTACTACAGTTGCCGTAGCTGTTGCTGTTGGTGATGCTGGTCCTTCTGCTGCTGCAGTTTTCTATGGCAGGTCTCTCTCTCTCTGTCTCTCTGTCTCTCTTTCTCTCGTTCAAAGTGCACTTGTCCACATTGACACATGTGGGCGGCTGTGAGCTGCATGTGTGACGGAAATGTGAAACAAACAACAGTGTGTGTCTGTGTTTTGGGCCAAAAATGCAGTTGTTTCATTGTCACAATTGCTGCTGCTGAATGCCTGCCTGCTGCCTCAGTTTTGCTTCGTGTTGCAACTGCAGTTGTTGCACTTTCCATGGCTGCTGCTGCTGCTGCAACTGTTTGTGAGTGTGTGTGTGTGTATGTGTGTTTGGCATTGTTGCCATTTGCCATTGCTCGGCTCTGTTGTTGCGGAAACCGGAAGTGGTAAACATTCAGGCAAAGACACACAGCCTGCGTTTAATGTCCTGGCTATGCAATGGTCATGTCCTGATCCTGGTCCTGGTCCCAAACCTGGCCCCAACGGATGTCGCTCATATGTAATGAAAAATCAATCAATGCAAAAAACATTTCCATACACACACACACACACACTCACACAGAGGTCTTGTGGCCAAAGTTACCTGATTCGAAATCTGTTTAAAGGCATTTAAGTAAGTAAGTTCAAATGTAAATATCAACTTGTGCTCTAAATTGCTAATTTAACTTTGAACTTAGTATGTAAATTAAGTTATTTAAACAAACTTCAAATAAAAAAGTAGCTTAATAAGGATTTTTTGCTATGATCATTTATTAATTTATTAAGTTTTTGGACATGCTATTAATATTTTGTTATAACGATGCACAAGTAGACACAAAGATGATTTGGGCTTAGTATAAAAAAGATAAAATATCAAAATTAGATTACGAAATGAATGAAAAGTTAAATTCCAAATTGGAATGTTGAAAATAGAAAATGGAACTTAGCTACTCTAGTTTAAAGAAATTTTAAACATTTGTTGGAATTTTGTTCATTTTAATTTTGTTTTAAACACTGTAAAATTTGAATATATGGGTCACGTTTGTTAAAATCTTTCTTTCAGAGTTACATTAAAATTTGACTCAACAAAGTTTCCTATGCAATAAATTTAGTTCCGGTTCAATCAAAAACGAAGTATTCTCTTGTTTCCTTAATCATTTGTTAATGCAAGTTCGACTGTTATAAGTTAATATATATAAATCAATGTTTTTATATTAAATCCCACTATTGTTTCACAGTTCATATTTATTAAGTTTTTTTGTTTGGTAAAAGCAACAATTTTCTCTTTTGTGCTCAAATCTTCTTTGCAGTTATCTCAAGGACATTTAGTGTCCGACTATTGATCGCATGACTGAAGAGCGTCTCAGTGTCAATTGCTTGCTGGCACTTCAAACCAACCAACAATATTACCAAAGCTCAAGCTCAACCAACAACCAAGACCCCAAATCTTCTCAATTTCCACCCAACTTTTATTGCACAGTCCTTGGAACTATACACAGTTTTCGTGAGACAGGCAAATTTACAATAAAAAAATATAAAAAAAACCGATGAAAAGACGATGCAAAGGAACGTGCGACAGCCCCAAAAGGCAGTTAAAAGACAAAAGAATTGCGACTGACTACAAAAGCGGACAAACGAACAACAGCAACAGATACAGATACAGATACAGCAACAACAATAACAATAGGTGTATGTAGAGAGAGAGAGTAAATTGAAATAAATGCAAGACGACTGTTAAACTTGCCATCGCACGTTTCAATTGCGTTCTGCTGGTGCCCCCGGCGACCCACCGCAACCTGTCTTATCTACCATTCCACAAAAGCACCATCATCCACGAAGTGTTCCCAAATAGCAGGCAACAACAATATTTTTTGTGGGGGGCTTATTAATAATGCAGCGGCCGCAATTCAATGAATTTTTGACTCTACGCCATGACGACGAGCTGAACAAGCTGGACAGGAATATAGGAGTGAGTGAGTGAGGAGCAAGTAGAGGCAACGAGAGAAGAAACATAATTTTCTGGGCTATCTGATGAACCTTTTCAGTCACGCAAGCAAGCCAGAACAGAGAGTGGCAAAGGGCTGCATAGCAGACGGGTTCTCTAGTAAAGCGTGGCGGGGGGGAGAGGTAACATGGCTGCTTAAACCTTTACGTGCGACAAATTTACGACTTGAAATGTGACCGCAACAACAAAAAAAAAGGGTGAGAGTGGGACGGATGGGGTAGAGTAAAATTGAGCGAGTTTATACAAATTTGCAGATACGGATACACAATTGTATACATATGTACACATGTAGCTACTCCATCAGACCAGTTTTAAGCGCATGCTAACCTTTAGTCCCCAGAAAAACCAACAAAAACAACAATTGTGGCAAAGCATCTCCAACAACAAACAGTTCACTGTCCATTACATAAATATTTTATTTCAATAAAACGTGAGCAGTTTTTATGAATTTCATCGGCATTTCAATGCAAAGCATTTCTGCACCTTACTGGCGCTTAGTGGCATCGTTCGTATTTTCGTTAGTGTTTTACATGCATGTTGTTGCGATAAACGCGCTATGTATACCCTATAACTGCTTTATAATCGAACACAAGGTTATTAGAATACAAAATGAAAATAAACAAAGACAAAACAACTTTGAAAAATCGACAGTTTCACAAGCAAACAATTACAGGTCTCGTATAAAGTGGTGGTTACGTTCTACAAAACTTCCGCTAGACTGCTTTCTCTAAACTGTTTACGAACATCATATTTCATTCAAATATTGAGCGCTTTGGGCTTATAACATTATCAGAATAAATTTCCTTCAAGTTTAAATTTTTCTGGGTACTGAAACTGATTATTTTTTTTTTTTATAATGCCTTATATCGATACGCGTTGAAGAAGTACTAAGTCCTAGCGAGGGAGACCTGTATATGAAAAACTTGAATTGTAAAGTACATTTCACTATGGCATTACAAAAGAACGAATGAGTCGGGTTCACCTTAAACTAATAATAAGGAGTCTTTCTGACTAGGGGGGGTAAGTCAACTCCAGGAACCCAGCTAAAGATTCTAAGGGCAAATAGAAGAAATTTCTTCTGCTCAGGTTCAATTCTATCTTGGTGAATCCTGTAATTCGGGGACCACACAAAAGATCCATAATCAAGGTTGGTACTTACTAGGTATACTTAAAGCGTTTTCATTATCATCATTATGGTCTCGAAATCTACAATTTCCACTACATTTAAGGATCTTTTACCTTAAATTATTGCCTGATTAATCAATGAGTGCAATATAAGAATAACATCATAACAAGATAGCTTAAAATAGATTATATTAAGTATGTATATAAGAAAGTAAATATGTAGTTTCTTCATATGTAAGATTTCATTTTTTCCCACCTTTCTATAGAATTTTTGGTGTCAGCTTCTAAAAGTTTTTGCTTCAGTTGCTCGTATTTTAAGTGTTTCCCAACCTTCTTTATAACTTAATGCAGGGTATCTACCACTTTAGTATTTAATGCTCAATTGCTGATTGTTGTTGTTATTAGGAGTTAGAGCACCAATGGGGCACATAAGCATCTAAAATGTGTGTGTGTGTATTTTACATAGTACGTGTGTATGGACAACAAGCATAGCTGTCGCTGTCCATTGATGTATGAAGCGTTTGATTGAATTGACAGTCCACACATATAAACACACGCACACACCTACAGTCTATAAAGCTCCTCTTTCGTCCGCCGTCCCGCACCTCGCTTCCAACACCTGTGGGCCAATCGAGCGTGTATCGCATATCGGGCAAGCGACGCTGCTGGTCATAAAAACCAGAAAAAAATAAGAGAAAAAACAACAAGATGTCATAAATTTTCAACGCTTTTTTACATTTTAAGCGTCCTTATGAGGATGTGTTCGTGTTTGTGTGAATGTTTATGTGTGTGTGTGCGTGTGTTCCTGCTTGTTTTTATGCGCATTAAGTTAATTGAAAAGCGCGCAAATGTACATGAGGCTCATTTGCTTGGCTTTTGATTGAGCTTGTTAACAAAAACACGAAGACGAAAACTTTGCTAAAATCTTCAATGTGTGTGTGTGTTTGTGTGAGGGTCTGCGTGCGTCTATCTTTGTGAGTGTTTATTGTGCATTTGTTTGCCTTATGGGGCAATGAACGAAAACATTAATCTCCGTTTGCCATTGGCCAAGGACAACATAAATAAACCACACGAAATTCTAGCGAATGCACACACACACACACACACAAAAATAGTGTGTGCGTGTGGGCATTTCCTGGTTGCATAAGCACTGTTTTTGCCCCTCGTTGTTGCTGCTAAGCAAGCAAACGCTTATGCCTGGGAAAATTGAAAATTTTTTAATCTCTGTCGAAAAGCGGAAACACACAACACAACAATAGCAACAAAAACACAAAGAAGCGGACAGTGTTGACAGTCCACCACAGTCAGCATTGATGTAAAGCGGTAGGCACTCTAGGGTACGCTGCCAAGAGAAAAGGGGCTGTTTGTGAGGAAGGTAAAGGAAAATGAGACGACGAAAACCACCAAAATCAGCTTTAAATAGCTCTCAGCATATTTAAATCGCAGCAAAACGCAAATGCGAAAAGACAAAACTTTTGACTGGCCTATTTTACAAATTAGCTTAACATTTATTTAAATTGTGTTGCCTACTTTTGAGCGCCAGAGCATCGCCAGAATATTTCAAGTAGAACAAACAACAAAATGTGGCAGCAAAATGCGTAATTTATGTGGTCGCTTTGCAAGACCCACAAACGGCTTATCAGACTGGAGAGGAGGTAAAAACAAAATGCTGTGCTGGTATATAAATTATTTAAATGAATAATACAAAATCCCATAAGAATTTTGATCGGATTTAATACAAGACAAGTCAACAGATTATCTATTACTTATGCGTTTGTCAACAAAGTAATTAACTTTAAATGAACTGGTTAAAGTCTGGCAGCTACTGTTTTTCTCATCGAATGTGTAAGAAGATAAGACGTAAGATATACAAAACATAATGAAAAAGGTTATTGAAAATGTATGCTTGACTTTTTTCTTTCTATTCCTACTATTTTTTTATTGTTCTAAAATCAAATCACATTTTATTGAAATATTTTGAGCAATTATACTTATAAAGCTAACCTCTTTATTGGAATTTTTTTATTTCACCAAACAATTGATTTCGTTTTAAACCCTAATATCACATTGTACATTGTACTTTGTCAGATTTATGGTGTATTAAAAAACGTGAGCTTCAGTCATTTTTATCTTAGGATGGGCTGTAAATTCCTTCAAAAACTTCAAATAAGGTTGACAATTTTCTACCCGATTCTTTGTAGTACAATTTTTTCCTTGAAATGCCTATAAATACTTTAAATTCCGTTAAAACCACGAGTTGAACCAACAATACAATTGAGAGCAAAAAATGAGGCATGGACTGTTTTTGTAGCCACAGCACATCGCTAGCAATTTATTTATATACATATATATACCTATATATCTTTTTGCTTACATCTATCTTGCTATTTTCCTAAGGGCAAGGAAACGCGTTTGTTATTTTGACATTTTCTGACCATATCAATTTGAAGGCTATGATAGCCATGATGATAGCCAACAGTCAAAAGGTTCATTTCGAATTCAATCTAATAATTAACATTGCTATAAAAAGCACTCGGGCCACAGCTCAGTTCATTTATTATGCAAGCACCGCCCCTCTCCCTCTGCCCTAACCAGGAACGCCCCATTTGTCCTTTTGTTTGAACGCCTTTAAAGTTGAAAACTTTTCGTCAGTTTTTTGCTTCAGCAGCGAACCTGAACTGAAAGTCATTTAAGCCAAACAAACATTTGTAGTCTTAATTTTCATGTGGCTCTTCATAAACTTGGTTACATCACCCCACCCTTTACCTTTCTCCCTCTGTAGCTCGTCCTCCTGTAAATGGTTGCCCTCCCCGCCCCCGCCCTCGCTTAGCTTAAAGCTGCTGTCAGTTGTGGGCAACACTTTGTTAATGATTTTCATTAAATTCTTACGCCTTTTGTCCACATTGCTGTTGCTGGTTTGCTTCAAGGCATTAAGCATACACACTCACAACACAACCTTACACTCACAACACAGCCTCACACACACACACTTACAAAAAACAGACAAACAGGCGTAGAGCTTCCCCAGATTGCAGTTAACTTTGTGTTTTTATCGTTATTTGTGTTGAACACGCATACTTAACACCAACACCATAGCATTCACACAAACACACACACACAAACACACACACACACACACACACACACATAGATAGCTTGGGATGCTTCATGGCACACACAATATGGCCAAATTCTCATCAAAATTTAATGCTGAAATTAACAAATCTGTTTACAAATTTATTAAAACCTTCGCACGGTTCGCTCATTTGACTGCCTGCTGTGTGTTTAAATTGGGTATGGAATGAGCGGTGAGAGGGGCTTAGGAGGGAGGAGACATTAAGACTGACTCTGTTAAAGGGGTTGAGTTTTTTTAATGACCTGGCATCAGAGCATCAGCATCATGCGAAAAAAAGGTATTTTCAGCTGGTGTCGTCATACACTTAACCCTATTAAAAGTGGAATTGTGTAATAAGAGCGAGGTGTTCGTGTATGTGTGTGTGTGTGCTGGTGAAAGCAGTGATATAAATGCATATTTAACTATATGTATAAAGTGCAGAAATAATTGACGTAATGCTAATCCAAATCACAGTAAAAGAAGAAACTCATTTCAGACATTTCTTAAGTTTATTTATTATTTTTAATTTTACCAATATTTGTCGATAATCTATAATGGGCTTGGAAAAGTTATCCTAACATTTAAATTATAATTTATTGTTTTCGGTTATATTTATTATTAATTAATATTTTCACTCTTCGTGCGCTTCACTTGCAAAAGAAGTTTTTCACACTCGATAAGAAACATTTTAGAATGTCAAAAAGGGTTTGACATATTTTGGACATGTTGCACATCAATTGAGAACAACATAAGCAAGCAATGGCGTATGCCGATGCATAACGGTAATTATTCAATGTGCAAACATGCAAACGGCAGCGATTAACATATTATTACTCACACACAACAGAAACAAACAAGTAAACACACTCACACAAACATACGTTTAGAACATATATGTTCTGTATATGTAGAGTAGGTGTCAAAATATGTGTGTGTGTGCGTGTGTTTGTTTGTTTGTTTGTGTGTTTAATTGTGTGTGAGTTGTGTCGGCGGCATTTTGCATAATTTCCCTAAAATTTCTATTGATGAGCATTTCAAAGTTCAAACAATCATCGAGTGTTTCGGCGTGTTTGTTGAACAGAAAAGGGAATAGAGAGGGAAGGAGGATAGTGGATAGTGAAGACCGGTCAACATTAACTCATAATATTGTTAATATCCGGATAATGATGTGCAGAACCAATTGATTTCGCTCCACTGGTAAACAAGTTGATTTTGTTTAAGCAACAACAACAATAATTCAAAAACAAACGTTGACTAATTAACCATCGCGTTAATCAAAATTGAACGGCTAAATCAATGGAAATATCGAAATGCTGGATTCTTAACCGAATATGGTTAAAGTCTGACTAAACTATTCACAGATGTATCTCAGCTATGACAAAGGCAAATAAGGAATGATAATGTTCCAAAAATTTATTGCTATAGAATATTATAATATAGTTACAAGTTTTCAAATAAGTTATGTGTTATTTAGGCATAAATATTTGTTGATGACTTTAATAAAGCAATTAAAATACTTATAACAAAATATGCACTTTCAAAAAAAACTGCATGATGCATACAATTATGTTAATAAATGTTGATTTGAAAATGTTTTTTATGCGTTTGCGAATAAAAAATGTTTTAAATAAAATAATAATTACAAAAAACGTGTAGAAAAATATAAAAAACGCATTAAAGCTGCTAAAATTTATGTAAACAATTTTTATATTACATGTTTAAACAAGTTTATGTAAAATAAAAACCAAAAAAATATTAATAATTTTTGTTTATTGTAAAATAAAATGAGATCCATGTTAACAAAACATTTAAGTAACAACAACAAAAAAATGCTAAGCTCTTTACTTTTTTTATAAATTCATTTAAAATTCATATTTAATTTATATTGATAACACATTTAAATGACGAATATTGAAATATTGATTCGCAAAGCTGTTGCCGCTTTTAATTGTTGTTTAAAATATTAACGCAAAGTTAAAAATAAGAAAACAACTTTAAATAAAAATATCTTATTTTTGTATGTTTGACAATCTCATATTTATTGAGGAGAAAACCTTTACGCTTAGTCCCCTTAACTCATACACTTTTGGTATCTCAAAACCGGCTAAAGGCAGGTGGGTAACAGGCCTTCAAGCCAGTCGGCTTAAACACTTAATCAGTTAATTGTTGTTGGGAGGAGAAAGCGTGCCGCAACCGAAGCCAAGAAGGCAAAACTGGACATGGGTGCGATTTTTTTAATTAACAGTCCAATTTACACAGCATTACGACACACGCACACACACAACACAAAATATACATCCAACACACGCAAACACACATATACACACACACATATACACGCGAGGCCACAACAAAAATGGAAAAATGGCCGTTATCACGCCACAATAACCTCAAAATTTATTCACTTTATTGATAATGCAATAAATCGCAGCCAGTGGGCGTTTCTGCAACTGTGGGTGGGTGTGTGTGTGTGCGAAGGCAACTGTGTATACCTGCACATGTGCATGTTTGTGTGTGTGTGTGTGTATTGGAATTTTTTCGTAGCATATTTTGGGCGGGTGCATATTTTTCATGTTTGCATATTTCATTTCAATTTTATTTCTTACCCATACACACATACTATATGCATGTATGTGTGTGCATCTTTACGTGTGTGTGTATGTATTTACAAGCACTGTAAAATATGCCATGAAAATCAACAAAAATGCACACCCAGCAACTAGCACAATCACACACACACTCACACATACGCCCATCCAACACCCACAGCCAAGTGAATATGAGCCTCAGTTTTGCAGTTTTCAGTTTTCGCAGCCATCGTAAAATTCTCACGCCGCATGCCATACGCCAAGGGCAAAACCAAAAAAAGAGACAAAAACCAAAATAACTTTATGTGTGTATGGGATATGAGTGCAATTGTATTTCGATTTTATTGCTTTTGTCTTTTAGAAGAGAGGGACGTGTGTGGTTGTGGGGTTAGGGGTGGCAAGAACAACAACTAAAACCAGCAACCTATGACAAACGGACAGTTGCAATATTTTCGTTTCATTTGCAGCACAATGTTGATAAGACAACAGGTCCCAAAAGAAAAGAGGGACGAGGACCGAGGGTAGACAATCATGTCGCCTTACATGCTCGTTACAATATCCGTTTCCGGTGTGTGAGCACCCACAAAAATACAGGCCAATGCATGCGCTCACTCTGCTCCAATTTAGCGTATATTTAAATCGAGTGCCCTCTGTGTGTGAGTGTTTATTAGCCAAAAAGCTGAAAGGCTTAAAGAGGTGTTTGTCTTTAAGCCTGCCACGTTAGGTCACACACTTTATTTGACAACCCACACAACACACAGTTGCAACAGAGAGTCCAGCTCTTTGCTACGGTTCCTTGACGCAGCTGCACGCTATTCGCACTTCCGGTTTACAGTCCATTTAGGGGCACCATATTGCGGTTGTTGCTTTTGGCACTTTTGCGCATATTTTGCAAAATCATTACTTAAATACATACAGAGACAGAGAGAGAGAGAGAGAGAGAGAGAGAGAGAGAGAGAGAGAGAGAGAGAGAGAGGGACGGAAAGTGTATAAGAGAGACAGCAAGTAAGAGACAGCGTCGAGTGGCCAGTTGAGGTAACTGCCAAGTTGTTGCCTGTTCTTTCGCCTCTTTTGCCTTTTTGGCCAGTTTTAAAATGCATTTTCGTTATTTGCCTTGCAGCTGCGACGCACTCTTGCCACACAATCCTTTCCTCCGTATTTTGTTGTTGTTGCACCTTGTTTTGGCACCTTGTTGCAAGTTTAGTTTCTCTCCAGCTTAATTTATGAGCTGCATTTTGCTTTGCTGAGCCAGCGCTTAAGTTCTACAATTATTGCAACAACAAATTTTGGTGCCCCCATCATGAATATTTATGTGTAGAAAACGATAGCAGGTTGAATTTTTTACCCATTGAGAATGGCAAATAGGCAAAAAGTAGCATCTCTGACCTTTGGGTAATGTTAATATTCTTGATCATTATGGTTATCAACCATTTACATTATAGTTGTAAGTGCCTAAAGTTAATGCAAGTTCAGTTAGATAACATGCGAAAGTCTTCGTCACAACCATCTGATTTAAATCGCTAAATCAACAGTCAATATATATAAAGCCCTGATATCATTAGTTTCTTATGTATCAATACATATATTTATATCTATTTATAATGGTGAACAAATTTAATAGAAATTTAAAATGTAATTTTTAGTTATTCGTAATTGTCAGGAAAGATTTATACGATAGAGAATGTTGTAAATGTAAACATATAATTTTATTTTCCTTATATTTTCCTGAAAATTTTAACACAAGTCCAGCAAGCCTTGCGCCGAATAAAATTTATAAATTGTATAGTGTGATTTTTATTTATAGAGTTAACAACAAGAAGTACCTCAGAAACGCGTTATCGTTATCGTCCACAAGTTTGGTATGAACTTCGAACTTCTGTGTTATGAATTTTCTCTATAACTATTATCCCTTTAACATGCCAATAAAGAATCTCTCTACTGCACAAAAACTATTTGCACAGACCATTATATTATATAACACGAAACATCTACATTTACTACACGAATGTGCTGAGCCTATAGATTTATGAATTTCTACTATGTGTCATTCTGTGAGCAGCTGATTGATTTCAACCAAAATTACATGTTTACACTCGCTTAAAGTGATGTTAGCTACTGCCGCTGTCGTAATGTGTGAAGAAATTCCAAGTAAAAGAAAAGAACGAAAGAAACTTGGCTCAGCGCTGGCAATTAGCGTCGCACTCTAAAATCTAACACCTTGTCAGAGTGAAAGGTCTGCCATTGTGGGTGGGGCAAAACATCTGAATGCTGCCAATTGCGCGTTTTATGCATCCACACTGCCGTCTCTAAGCAAATCCACCAACAAAAATAAATAAAAATGTACAACAAAGCAAAATAATATGGGTGAATGCGTAAGTCAATAAACATCTCTATCTGAACTCGACTTTTTGTTATCGTTCTGACTTATCGCTTAAGTAAACAATACATGTGTGTTTGTGTACAAGTATTTGTGTTGGTATTTGTGTTTGTATTTGTTAAGGGGGGCGTCCCATCCTTACACTCAACGCCATGCTCACCCCTTAACCTGGACAAAAAGCTGCTTAACTTTAATCACACTAATTACAGAACTAAAAGGATAATCATGTCGCTGACCGCAACAAGTTTCAGCTTTTTCTCTTGCCCTCAACTTCACATTCCTAATGTTCCGACCTCTCAATTATTTTGTGCAACTTTTGGGGCGAAACATGTTAGAATAGTTATTATAATGCATAACAATTTTCAGCTAACTAACTAAAGAATGCTTCATTAATTAATCAAAAATAATAGACATGCCTTTGGTTAATCTAGACAAATTCAATTTTAGCTTATTAATGTTTCTTTAATCAATAAATCAATAACAAGTATAGAAATGTTAGTAGACAAGAATTGGAAGGCCATTAAAACATTATTTATGTCTTAAAATTGAGCTATTTAATTTCCTTCTTCATCAAGAGTCCAAGGAACTATCCTAAATTGCGACAGGAAAGATCTTTTACATGAAATTTAATTTGAAATTCTGTTTTTTAACCAGATCTGTTACGTTTTGCTCCAACTTGTCTTCATTATTTTTAAATATATATTAACGCTTAGCTCAAAATGCTTTTACTAAATGTGTCTGTTTTCACGGCACATTTTCCACCATCAAACTAATTCTCTACTATCAATTAAAATAAGAATAATTAGAATATTAACTTAAATTTGAGAACTAAATAGCTTAGCTTTTATTGCTTTTGTTTTGGCTTGCATACAATATTATTTACACAGATAGCCCATCCACATAAGCTTGCCTTTTTGGCCAAAAATATTTGAAGACAAAAAGTTACCAAGTTGCAGCTTAATTTGTTGCAGCAACAGCTTTGATGAGTTTGGATGCGGCTTGTTAGCGATGTGGAAAACTGAGTAGAGGAGAAGTCGAAAGAGATGCTTGCGAGTTCGAGGGAATCGTTTTCACTATAGTTTATTAAATTCTATGCACATGGCTAACAATTTGTTGCTTAATCTAATGGCCACTTAACACTGGGCAGCTTGACTGCCACTTTACAGAATTGATGTGCGAAGGCGATAAGTCAAACTGAAGCCCGTCTCCTGGGTGGCATCGAGGGTCATCTCGTCACTGGAGAAGTGCAAAATGTACGGCGGTGATGCTGAGTGAGTGCCAAGTAAAAAAGTAAACCGATACACATAAATATATTGAAAACAGGTCAAGTATGCAGTATGAGGGGATGCAAGCTCTTACCATAGACTACAAAATTGTCATTGGTGCCACAATAGTATGTGGGCTGATAGGCCATATTCCTTGCCAGCATAGACTGTGGTATCAAAAGATAATCCTCTTGTCTGCCAGGTGTATGCACCGTTGGATGGCATGCCTCATCATAGCCCTCACCCTCCCCGGTCTGAAGTGACATGGCGAATCTACTGAAGCTATATCTGCAAAAGGGAAAAGCAAACCATTCAGGCCTCAGTTGTGCTGTGCTGTGCTCTGACGAGATGGACTCACTCAATCATGCTGGCACTGGGCGTGGACTTGATGCAAATGGTGTAGCTGGTGTCCGGCATGTAGACGCTGCCGCTATTGGGCTGATAGTTGAAGCTGCGTATGTCGCCACTCAGCTCAGTGTAATACTGTTGACAGCCAGCAGGTGCCAGCAACTCGTAGTCCGCATTGTGCGATGCAAATAATCCACGCAGATCCTGCAAACTGTTTGGGCTGCCTGCCAATCCACCAAGCATGCTCGTCCTGCGTTTAGTGCTAGCTTGGGGTCCCTCCAACTGGGTGACAATCAGGCGCCAATTGGTTTGTGCCCAACCAGATGGCGTAGAAAATGTTAGCGTGATCTGATCGATGCCTGCGGCAACGTTGAAGGGTAGATACAAATGTTGACCGGCATTGACGCCGCACAACTTAAAGTTTCCTGCCTCGAAGTAGTCCTGACACTCCAGCAATCGATCATCTGTTATACTTACTATTGGCTCTGGCAACTCGAACTGCTCGAGATCGATGCGCAACTGTTGCACATTTGCACTATATGCCTCGATGGTGTACTGACAAAGCTTGCTGGTTAATGTTGGTGGGTTCTTAATGATTGTACGTTTTAGTCGGGTTGTCGTGCCACAGGCCAAATTAGCTGCAAAATTGGATTATTTGGTAGTTAGAAGTTAAGTTGTTGCTTAAACACTTAAAAGGGACAAACTGAAGCTGACTTTCATTAAAACTCGACTTAAAAGAATTTTACTCATCGGTTTTAAAAATTATAGTTACAAAAAAACAACTTAGTTATAATTATGACTTCTTCTGACACAATCCTAGCAAAATAGTTTGTTAACTTCGCTCTGAAAGTTAAAACACGTTCATGGGCATTTTGAATTACAGGCGAATCATATGCTTAAATTTTGCCAAAATATAAATATATGTAGCTATGTCTTCTTGTTTGGGCTGCGCGTTGATGCCAAAGAGGATTGGTGAAAATTACTTTAGGTTTTGTTAAAAGCTTAATCGCAATAGTCCATTAAATATTAATCCATGTATCAGCTGACCAATTTCGACAAATTCTTCCAACTTCCTGCGTTTGTAAAATATTTATTTATCGCGATGAGCTTAAAACTTGTACATCTCCAAAGACTTCCCGGCTTGATTTCTAAGGTACAAGCAACATATTAGCTATCGTAATAAGTTAGAACCTTTCGTTGCTTTGCTGCAGTTCTTAAATTAGGTCAGCTTTTTGACAAGAAACTAGGTCACTTATCCACTTGTATTTGGCATTTCTTCATAATGTTTTAATGTTTCGTATTATTTCAATTGTAAGCTTAAACAATCGACCAACTTATTTGTGTTATTTGAAAATAAATTTAATTTTTTGATAAGTTTGTTCTATTCTACCTTTACAGATCATTTTACAACCAAGTACCATAAAGTGATAGCCGATTTACTCCTCAATGATTGAAATGTTAGAAATAAAATTAAATATATAATAATAACTTAGTTTTTCAGAGGTAATTGGTAAACATTACGATTTTTACGAATTTAACGTTGCTTGTGCTATTAATTCTTTCACATTTTTTTGCACTTTTTTCAAAACACAAAAACAAAAATGTTCCAGTTATCGTATCATTTTAAATGCACACTTTACGTTGAAGAAAAGCTGTACGAATTTTTATTGTATTATTACATATTTTATTTATTTTCTCAGTTGTATATAGATACTTGAATAAAAATTCTCACTAGGTGAAAGTATTGTTAATTTATTAGCTTTATTCTTTGTTTATTACTGCTCTTTTATCTTAAATTTCCACTATAAGCAACTTTGATATTTGTACAAAATAAATTTTACATGCTAATTTTGGTATACAGTCGAACTTCCATATAAGGACTGTCAAATCGATTGTATAAAACTTCATTACACGAAAGTTCTTTAAATGGAAGTTCGACTATAAACTAATTTTTTGAGCTGGCATTATACTAATGCGCAAACTGCCATATCTAAGCCGTACGTAATTCATGTGCTGATTAAGTGTGAATAAAACTATACTTGATAAGCTCTTGAATCACTTTTACCGCTTGAAACATTTTAAATACTGTCCACAAAGCTACAATGGATCGGAAATATTCAAACTGAAGACTTACTTTCACAGCATACGCCGTAGGTGCCGCAATATCCATTAACTGTTCCACCCTGCCGCATGCACTTGAAGCGCGTTAGGCAAGTACCCGTTGCACCACTATTGGTGGTACAACTATCTGCTAGAGTGGTGTGTCGACGAGGCTGCCTCCAAATAATCGGCTCGATGCGCAATGGTTGCTCCTTCGTTTGATTAAGTGGCACGAATGCTGTTTCAACATCATCCTCTTTTTGTGCGGAGGCGCAGGCGCAGATGCTCAGCATATAAATCCAAGTTAAAGATCGCATAATCCTTGTTGTTTTAACTGTCGTTGCTTCCACCTACACTTTCACATTTACTATGAGCAGACGAATCTTCAGCGATGCTGCTTTTATATGACGCTGGCGTTGACAGCAACGTCAACTGCGACGGCAGCGGCAGCAGCACACGTTGGCATATGCTGCAGCGTTGATGTGATATTCATGTTAGAAGAACTTTGTATCAATATTTGTCAAGTAGAATATCCGAAGAGCGGTCAACTGGCGTGGTCAACTAATGCCACATATCGTATGAATATTCAAAGTATCTCAAGTGTCTGCATGTCATTGAACCAGGTAAATCAAACAAACGCTAAACACTTATCCGTGTTCTGCTCGAGTAACTAAAAGTTCCCGAAACTGGGTTATGCTTGCAATCGAATACAACAACTGTCAACAATATTCCCGCATCATCATCATCATCAAATTACTTGTGATGATGTCAAATAATGAAATGTTACACATTCACATCTCGATATCAGTTAAGTTTGATAAATTGATGTGTGAATTTGACAAAAGAAATTATCAATCAATTAAACGCTTATCAGCTATAATATTGCACAATCGGAATTGAGAAATATTTCTGAATGAATGTACAACAATTCAATAATAAAAATCTATCTAAAATGTATTGAAATTGTTTGCAATATACGGAAATTTAAAAAAAAATAATTTTTACTTTTGATTTAACACTTGTCATATATCAACAGGTAGTCGATAAATTTTTACTTGTTGAATATTTGCTTCTGTCAAAGCTGCATAAATTATACTCGTCATATTTGATTTAAATCAAGTTTTTTCGTCATTTTAAATACATTATTTGCATTTTCTCTTACTTTCTTTATTTCGGTGAGCATTTATTTTCTATGCGAACAGTAGCTTTTAACTCAAAGCTGTTGATGTTTGTGGGTGGATGCATTATTATGAATTTAACGTTCTTAATTGAGTTTAAATATTGCTAAAGTAAGACTAAGATTTTATTGAACTGTTTAACTAGGCTTGACTTAACTTCAATCTTCACTATCTTCGGTGTTTCTGTTCCCGTTTCGATGAAATTCAATGTCACGATGTATCAATATCATATGTACATCGTGAACAGAAAGAACTAGCGATTATTTTAAACAAACTAGTATTGCCTATGGATTAGAAAAGCTTATATCTAGAGTCTCTTGCTCTTTTAGTCTCTGAGATCGCGGTCATCCAGACGGAAGTGCGGACACCGTTAAGTCGAATCGGCTGTTGATTCTGATCAAGAATATATTTAATATAAAGGGTGGCCAAAGCTACCTTCTACCTGTTATATGCCTAATAATTTGCTGATGAATTAAAAAAGTTTAAAGTTTGCTAATAGCTTTTGTCAAACTAGTCTATAAATGGGAGATTTAGCAATTCAGGAGCTAAGGTCTTTATTAGATAAAGTTTAAGAAAACTCTCATATGGCTTACGAAAGCCCCTAAAATAAGACTTCAACAACTCTTACTTGGTACACACACTGATAGAAAACAGCCGAATTGATTCGATTAGAATTTTATTCTTGATATAAATACAAAATACTTGAAATAAGTACAAAAGTGCTTAAATCAAGTACGGGTTTCCCAAAATGAGCATTTAAATACTTAAATGAATCAAGTATAGCTCCAATTCCCTCGTTCGGCTTCTTATACGGCTGTGATTAAGTTTAAAGTGTACTCAAATGAAGAACAAAGTCAAGTTTTGAAATGTTGGGCTCTTTGTAATACGAAATATTTGATTATTTCTACCAGTATAAAAACAATCGAACACTTTTCTTTTACTACTTTTAACATTCACGATCTGCAAACATTTGTTTGTTTAATGAAATAACTACTTTGATTGTAAATAGTGGTTGTTTTCGAAATTGAACAGATGTGAAAGCCCCATAAGAGAACAGTGTTGCGATAAGACTTATCGATTTCTTATCGGTGGCGCCCTGAAAAGGCCAATTAACCTACAATCGGGCCGGCTGAGCAACTATAAAAGCCACACGAGCAACGCCAACGCTACTCAAAGGTGCTGAAATGAACTGCTTCATTGCAGTCGTTGTGCTCGGAGCTGCTGTGCTCGATGCACAGGCTGCATCTGTGGCCACACCCACCTGTGGCGGCACCACCTCCTCCAAGGACATCAAACTGATAAAGCCCACGAATCCTCCTCGCGAATGCCAATATCACATCAATGCGTACAATAAATACGTTTGCCAGCTGCGCATAGATTTTGCCATGACCCTGGCACAACCCGAAATCCAGGAGGATAGCTCGGGTCTAAAAACGGTCGAGTGCACACAGGACTATTTCGAGGTGAATGGAGGATTGCGCCTGTGCGGCGTCGAGACCTGGCAGCACATCTATGTGCCGTTCAATGCCAGCGGGGGAGTATCCCGTGTCGAGCTGCTCGTCGTGCTTGCGAATCGTGCTGGTGGTGGCAGTCTGCCGACACCCGAATGGAGTATGATGGTCACACAGGTGGAGTGTCCGGCCGGTGCATCGGTGCGTGAGTTGTCCGATGTTGTTGAAGAGATGGATGCAATGGATGCAATTGAGCCACAGATGCGTGCCAGCTCATTCAATGATGGTTTTTGGTTGGCGCCAGTTGGATGCCTGCAATACTTTCCGGAACGTAAGGGCGTGGTCAAGTCATTTAACTATAACGATGGCAATGGCATTTATCCTTCGCACCTGAATTATGCCATCTGCTTCAGACGAACAGCAGCAACCACTGAGCTCATGTGGGTTTACAAGATGAACATTCTTTGATTTATTAACTCTTTCAACTCAAAATTCTTTTTTTTTTTCTTCAGAATTCGTTTATACTTCTTTCATGTGGGCGCTGAGACTTCAGCCAGCACTTTGCTGACTGATAGCTCCTGTTACCGCAGTGGTAGCTCGGCGGTTAAGAATGCCGATTTTCTAATGGTGCCTCAGGCCAAGCTGGTGGATAGTAATGAGCGTGCCACTTACTTCTGTGGCGCCACTCAAAAGGATGTGGTCATAAGCAGTAAGTTTCAAATCAAAAGCTTTTAAAAGCTTTATTATATTCACATGCTGCTTTGTCTGCTTTTTATCCAAGGCAACAACCCGGGGCCTATGATTGTGACTTTCAACAGCGATGAGCTTTATCAGGCGAAGAAGGCTGGATTCGCATTTACCTATACTGTAGGGTAAAAAGCTTTGAAACTACAGTACGACCTCGGTTAACGCAACCCTCGTTACACGCAACTCCTCGATTATTGCAACACCCGAATTCTTAACATTGTTGACTCTGTTAACGCAACTTAAAAAAAAAATTACCTCATTTCACGCAACTTCCTAGGGAAATCGTATGTTTAGGTTCGTTTTTACCACTTTTCTTTCGTTTTCTTTTTGTTTTTTTTTTTTACATGCTTGCAAAAATAATAGCATGGAGAAATCATTGTACGCCGGGTTTCTAAAACAAAGAGCGCGTAATTTGCCTACTTCTTAAGAAATTGTAAAAAAGTACAGAAACCAATCTCAAAATTTTTCAAAATATAAATAGCGCAATATGAAATTATTGCCATAAACACAGTCTTATTCGATTTAATTAAATTAAAATGTAAGCGAAGGCATCTTTTATTAAAAAAGGTCTCGAGGCCACCAGAAAATGTCACCTCAGTTTTCGCAACTGGTCAAATTTTAATAGGCTGCGTTAACCGAGGTCGTACTGTATTTAAAAATATTCTTCGAATAAAATGAGGAAAATCTAACGAAGTGCTTTGGCTTTTCATAATAATGCTAGAGTATTGGCATAGTTTATATGTCTGAAAGGGTATTTTGTATTCTACTTTCTTAACAAACACACACACATTTTTTGCTCTCTTGACATTCTATTAAGTCTTCGTTATCTAGCTATCTATCAATTATAGATACATATTTGCGCACCTTTCAAAGTTTAAGTTGGGTTGACAAAACTTATCGCTGATAATTACACACAAGAGATAAACAACTGTAGAGTATGTGCACTTGTCGAGCAACGCGAAAACCACTTGAAATCAACACATCAAACATTGATTTGAATTTAGTACGTCATAAATTATTATGAGCTTTAAAAGCTCATGCTATTGTGAATGATTTTAAGAAAATGCAACAAGTGGTAAGCTGTTTATTTATTTTGATTTAATAAATAATATCTTCACTCGCAACCCTTTTGCTTTTTAATTTCTTTCTACGAGCGGATTGATAATTTTTTGATTCATGTCGCAGTTCGACGCGGGTTTTATATTTTAATGAGTCTACAATTAGCAAAAACATAGATTGTTATATAAGCTCTACAATTGATTTACGATCAGTGCCAGTGCAAAAAATAAATAAAAATAATCACACAACTGATATAGACAAAAATTAAAAAAAAAAAAATAACTCATGGAAGTGCCTTATCAGTTATCAGTCGAACAACTCATTGAAAAACGAAGACTGGCAATGCCTTTTGGCAATACAGGCAACATGAATAAATCAGATCAAGCCAAATACAGATTTAACAAGCTTTTACGACCGTAATCAAATCAAACACTGAAATTGTGTTTCGTTTACGTTTTGTTTGCATTTTAAGACGCAAACGTTGCTGTTAAGCGTAACATGCGCCTGTTAAGCTCAAAATGGTGCTGTTATACAAAACAAACTACCCAGTGCGAAATTGGACACAACTTACAGAGCAAGCAGCTGCCGGCCGGCGCAAATATTGCTTGGCCTTTGAATGGTTTTTTGTGGCATGTGCGGATCTCAGTTGCCGTTCAACTGCCGCGAATTCCACACGTCCCACGCGGATGTTCAAAACAGATAAACGTCTTTGGCTTTTGTGGCGCGCAACTCGAAACACAAAATAAATTAATCCAATGCTACCGTGACAAAAATTCAAGTGTTAAACATTGTTAAATGAATGCAATCTTAAGTATTTGATTTGAATACAAGCAAATAATGAGTGAAAATCAGCACAAATTGCCACCAATGAAATGAGCAAAACAGAATTTATAGACATACACATACAAACATACTCAATCTTGCATAGTAACAAAAAGTTCATTCATAACAAAAGAATAAAAATAACTACAAGTGTCATTTAAAAAGAACAAAAAGAACAAAAAAACGTACGTAGCTGCTTAGTGTTGATTTTTTTTTTATCGCCTTGGTGCAGTGCGTGCTGCCGGTTACAAGCCAATTTAAGTGGAAGACATTTAATCAAGTCTCAACTTGAGCGCTTGAGACGACGGCGCAGCGGCATTGTCACAAAACAGGCGACGCAGCCGCGTCCTTGGCATGCCTCCATGTACGTGCACTGCCCCCGCTCAAGCCCCCAGACACCTATCCTCACAGCAACCATTGTTAAGGAGCAGTTTTTGGCCAGCGAAAACACAGTGAAAACACATCTATAAATTAACAACTAATTCAATTAACTGTTGACAACGTCAACGAGCCAAACTCAGTTCAGGCTGCAGTCAGGACACCACAGCATACAGGATTCAACACATACGTAACAGAGTGGTATAGCAAAGGATTGCATGGGATAGGATTGAGACTCTGCCTTTAAGCAGCAATCTTCCGCACCTAACGATTCAGCGTCGTCTTCTTTTAGCATTTCGGTAAGTTTAGGCCCTTTTTTCTTTACCTTTAATGCATTTGGACGTTAACAGAGAGTGTTTCTGTGTGTGTGCAAGTGTGGAGCTTGATTTAAAGTCCAACGCATTTAATGCTCTCAATTCGTAAAGGTTTGCAAGCTTCAATTAATGCACTTTATTTGTGTAACACAATGAATAAAATGTCATTCAAGATATTTTTATCGTTTAAAAGATAAACAGCTTGTAAAGACTGCTTACTTCTTTACAGATCTAACTTTCAACACCCAAAAAGGAAACAAAACATAATAAAAAAATATATATATAAAGATTTCAGCATATTTAAGTGAAATTGAATGGGTTTTTTATGAACCTCATCGCAGGGTTTAGTACATACTTTCTTGATCTTCGAGCTAGTCATATTTTTCTTGCAATCAAAACATTTCACCGAGTCAATATTTATAATATGTTTTACATATAGCTGTTAATAGAAGAATATTTATTGAAAAAACTCATTCTTGCAAGGCTTTTTTCTTGTTTTTCACCCACAATTTAACAGAAATTTTGTCAAATCTGGACCTGGGATGGACTCTGCTCTATGTAATTTTTGGCTTGCCGAAACTAGCTGTTCCTTGCATTTAACATTTGCATTGCACATTTTCATTTTCAAGAGGCAACTTAACACCCCTCTTCCTCCTCTAGGTTGCCTTTTCTAGGCAAATGCAAATTCACATTTGGGCTTCCTATTTTTTTTTTTCTTTTATGGCTCACAAAACTCGGCTGCATAATTTAAAGCCAACTTTTTGACTTTTTGAACTTTTGGACATTTGACACGCCCATCTCTTGTGAGAGAATTTGCACGTTGCGAACCCATAAATCTTTTGTCAAAGCAAGCCAAATAAATGACGTTAATTGTTTGAAAATTAAATTTGCAACAAATCTACATGGATGAAAAAAAAAAAAAACAACAATAAAATCCGACAATAAATAATCGGAAAAATCGACGATGATTTCACGCAATACGAAGCGACTGTAAGTAAGTGGGTATTTATCATTGTGGCACGATCATGATGTATCTGCAACGATTTGTCAGCGTTGGCCAAAACAAGTTGAGCCTAACGAAGCCACAGCCAAAGTCTTAAGCAAATACAATTTACTTGCCAACATGTCGTTTATTGTCTATTTGACATTACCTGGCGCTGCCCAAAGCTCCAACAATCCCCCTCCCCTACCTCTCAATCACCCCCACCAACTGTCATTCCTACTTTTATGTACATATTACTTAGTTGTATGCAGTGAACGTATCAGTTGGCTTTCTACCCATTTATCAGTTTAGTTTAAACAATAAACTTGGCAGCAGGAAAATGTGCACAATGAGTCTTGGCCAAATGCGTTGACTGCATTTGAGCATTTTGTGACTCTGTGGGTGGGTTTGCTTTAATCGTTGTTGTTGTTGTTGTTTTAGTTGCTCGTGCACGTGGTCTCTAATTCAACGGCAATAAGTAAATAATGGCAGACACTAGATTTATTTATCATATACTGTATGGCAAACACAGTAAGAGAATTCTGTCAAATTCTGGCGACGATGACGATGCCTCTACCTTAAGGTACAAGAACAATTTTTGAATTATCTATGCACAATATATAGGAAATGACATCTGGAAATGCAAGTAAACTCAGCCAGCTCATCTGGGCTGCAATTAAAGATCCAGAATAATCAGACTTATTAAAAAATGCCAAATGAATTGCATTAACTTAGATTCGCTGAGAGTGTCGAGATAAGAAATTCTCTCTATATAAGTTTTATATGCGCTTTAGATTTATAATCATATTGCGACGCTATCTGTGTGTGCAATTACATAATAGTTATTCGATCTGATGTGTTTTTAGCTAAGGGCAGGTTTAGTCACGTCTGGACAGACTGGGTAATAAGTGTGAATTGATAGTTATAGATACAATAATTGAAAGTTACTGACACAAAACTATGAATGCCAATCATTTTTGTGTCAAGAACTGGGCTTAATAGGTAGTTGAAGTAGATTAATATATAAGAAAGTACTTAACAGCAGATACGAGCAATAAAAAGAATATAATCAATGAACTAATTGTTTAATCAAGTTTGGTATATATTAATTATTATTTCAACATTATCAAGCCACAGTTTTCAGTTTACTTTTCATGATTTTACAACAGAAACATTGTTGTCAATAGAACTATCAATTAATAGTACAATATGTCCTTAAAGTAAATTTTATTAATCTCAAAGATTGCGTTTTATTCAAAAAAAAAAAAAAAAAACTCAAATTTAATACCAACAATAAAGGATTCTTGCATTTAATTGTCTAATTATTGCTGCCTCTCCTTGCACATTGAACTGATGAGCGCTTTTGTGCCTGGCTAAAAGCCAAATGTTAACTTTCAGCAATTAATTGTTGCTCACTGGGCGCATTATAATCATGACGAGTTGTTCATCGCCAAAACATGAATGTTTATTGCACGAAGCATTTTCAATTAATTGCAATACAGCGATCTATTTTAGGCTTTAAAGATCAAAACCGCATTTTCCATCATACTATTGTTGAACTGAGCGTTTCTGCCATCCCCCTCCTCGTTGACCATTAGTGAAAAAAAGAGAAAAAGAAATCTAAACAAACAATAAAAAGGCAAATTGTTTGGCCCGCTAATATCGTTTTTGCTACCAGCTTGAATGAAATTGAATTGTGCGCCGAGCTATACGCAGTTTCAATCAATTTTCATTAAAGTGCAGGGGCTGCGACGACGAGTAGCGGGGCAAAGGTTGGGGTAACACTTAATCGCCTTCGTCATTGTTGGTCAGCTGATTTTGTGTTTTTTATTTTTTATTTCGAAGCAGCCAAGCTAAATGGCGCTAATCAAAATTAATATTAATTGTTATTAGCAATCATTAAGAATTACTAAAATGCTTTTTTGCCAATCCAAAAATATATGAAAATCGCGCGCAAAACGCTAACAAAACGCGCGTGCGTCACACTGACTCGACTCACCTAAAAAAGATGAGGCAGGTTTCCTAATAAATGGACAATGTGCTACGTGCAACATTTGCGTGACAGACCCACAAATAAACAAATGCACACAACAAACAGGTGGACAGACAGACCGACTGACTAACTAACCTAACTGACAGTTAGTCGACAGGTTAACAAACTACACAACCAATGTGTGCGGGTTCAATTAACGCATAAGATAGAGATAGAGATAGAGATAGAGACAGAGAGTGGGAGGGAGGTAGAGTAGAACCTACTCTGCCTTTAAATGGTTGCCGCATCAGCAGCAAATCGCCAATCAGCTGAACTGGCAGAAAAAGTTGTTAATTGGAATTTAACTAGCACTAAAAGCATCTAATGGAATAAGTGCCACGACGGTAAAGACTTCAACTAATATATATCAAACTGCCTACCGCCCATTGCCATGCCCCCTGCCACTCTCTCTACGAAGATGAGCAATATTCCCAGAGGCTACTATCAGGCTCTGGCTACTGTTACCAGTTTTACCCACTCAACGAACATACGCAATGAATTCACTTTGACAGCACTATTTTGTTGCTGCTATTATCGTGTCAGCAAATGTAGAAATTAAGTTTTGTCTCGTTTGATGATGCTGATGCAAGGATGGACAGCATTCGCCTCCGACTCGGTCTCCCTCTCTCTCTCTCTCTCTCTTTGTTGCCAGTATCATTTACGTGACGGTCGAAGCACAAAACAATCATCTTACTTATTTGTCTGGCCCCGCTCAACATTTCAAAGCCAAGCAGCTGCTTTTCCCACAAAGTTAAAGCGGATAGCAACAAAGGCCAGGAACAGATACAGAGACAGTCCCGGTCCTCAGTCACAGACAGTAAACAGGCCATGCCATGACCATTTCCAGGCAATCATGATTCTCCTCGCTGCATTCCGTTGCCCAAGGCATCAGCATTGAAGGCTGGCTGATAGCTTGCATTTACTGTCAGGCAAAACAATGGGTCTGCAATAAAAAAAATGCATATATAAATCACAACTAATCTGAAAATAAGTTAAGGAGATTTTGTTGAATTTCCATCCGCTACAAGTTGAAATTACTAAGTGCAGGGTGTCTTTGAGACTCACAGAAAAATGTCCCCGTTCCATATATCATCTTGCATATGAAAGCTTTTTGTTTCCAACATGAAAGTCGTGCAATATTAAAATTCATTGGGGAATGTTTGCAAATTTGAATCTAGACTTTTTCATTTTTGCATGCAAATTGTTTCAAACCAACTTTTTGAGATTACTTTTCACTGCTGGTTTTTTTGGTTGCTGTATATTTTGATTCTGGCTTTGACAGGCCACTGGAAACGAGCCACAATCCTTGTGATGCCTGCCACTGGCACCTAAGCAGCAGCAGCAGCATCAACATCAGCAGCTACATGATGCTGACAGCACACCTTTTGGGCAGGCTGTCAGCGCTAATGAAGCAGCAAAACAAACACAAACCAAAACAACCAACAAACAACAACAAACTGCAAAAAAGCGCAACGCCAAAAACTGAACATGTCACACGTGCCGCATCTTTTGACAAGACAAAAGGCAGCCAACTGGTTTTTCGAAAGCCTACCTTTCTCGCTCTCTCCTACTTCTCCTCTTCTTATTACCTCGCGTTGGCTTTAGGCCTCACGCCGCGACGTCAACATTAATCAATTGCCATGTGCGCTCTCGCTCACCAGGATCCAGCACGATGTTCAGCTGCCTGTCACCTACCTGGCCTAGACCGGTGTTGGCCATAAATTACGGTTCTATACCTCTCGCCTGACTAAAGCGCGATAGCACTCTAGCACATGTTAGTTGGCCACCGAAAACACCTGTTGCCACATTGCTGTTGATGTTGCACTTTGTCGCCACCGCCCAGGTGGACACATCCGCTTCTTTGATACTCTCTGTCAGTAAAAGTTGATAAGGAACTGTATCAAAAGATGCCATCCTAAAGAAACGAAGGTAGTAAAAGGCATATATATAGTTATATTAATATTAAAAGTAAACTCAAATTTAAACAATAAACTTGAAGTGAGATACTCGATATAAAGACAAAGATAAAGCAATCAAATGGAGTATCTTAAACTAAAGTACCCTCTTACAAGTTCGGTATCAAATGCCGACGATTTGCAACGTCTTTTAACAACAAAACACTGATATGCTCTTTAGATAAGACCACGCGACTCTTAGTAGAATGAATGCAGTGAGGGGGAAATGAGGCAAAAAAAAATAAGAGATTTTGCTACATTCTCAACAGCAACACAACGCTCAACAATGTTTTACATGTCTTGGTTGGCAAGCCCATAAATCACGCGCAAATTGCCAAGCAACGCACTTTACACCCCAAGCTACTTTCCAAACCCCACAAAGAAACCATACTCCCCTTGCTTAACCACTTGGTTCTGTAAGCAGCCGTTGAGAAACCGCCACAATATGTGTTAAGCTCCAGTGAGACATTTGCTAAATATGTTACCGCCTCAAAGCAGATGATTGACATATCAAGCGTTTCGTGTGTGCCGCAAACCGGAAGTCAAACGACAAACATCATTCGACATTTTTTGGCCGCAGCCGTTGACAGCTGCTAATCAAAATAGTGCCAAAAGCAACGTTAAGTAAAATGCCATTTAAAATATACAGAAATCCCCACGCAGTCTTTTCTCTTCTTCACATTTCTGGGCACGGCACCAGAAACTGCTAAAACAGAAAAAACAAAAGCAGACACAATTGCAATTAAATGATGCGTGACTGCGTGTGTGTGGGTGTGTAGAAGGTGGAGTTGTGTGTGGCACGTTAAAAACTTTGACAAACTTTGCAAACGAATGTTACAATATAGAAAATGGTTATGGAGCGTAGAAATTGACAGCTTTTGAGGTAAATTGAAAACTAAATTTTCATGTTTTTATCCGATAATCGAATAATGTTTGTATACCCTGGTTTAACGAAATGGATGAAAAAGGGTATAGTGTAACCCTCCCATTAAGTATATATAAACTTGAGTCAATCGATAAAGAAACACATTATGCAGCAGAACAGCAGCACAGGCACTTTATATTTGCTGGGGAAGACACACACATAAAGTCTAAATGCGTAATGTCTAGGTTTAAGGGGATCTCCTAGTCGAGCTTTCTTATGTCGTGTACGCTCATCTACATGAAATTCCAATAAAGTTTTCTACTTTGGTTATATGAACACACATCTGAATAAAATTCACAAAAATTCAGACCTCAAAGCATTATGCTTTGCCAAATATACATATTTATTTTCAATAACTACTTTAAAATATATATGAACTGTTTCGAATTTCTGAAAAAATATATACGAAAAGAGCTAATATATTTTTGTTTATGTTATCGATATGCCCAATTGCTTTCTTTTGCAAATGATCAAACGAATAACAAACGAAAAACCAAACAAATACACTTTATTGAAATGTGAATATTGAAAATGTCAAATTAAGCAAGCTAAATGTTTACTTTTTTCATAGTTTTTCAATATAAATAGTAGAGGTGTTTTATGTTTTATCGTTCAGGAAGTTCAGATTGAGCTGTTTATTTATAAACAGTGCGAAAATAGAAAAACAAAATAACTTAAAAGAAAAAGCTTTTAGGTTGAGTTAGTTACATATTTGCATATTTTTGTTTGGTGATTGACTTTTTGAGTACTGCCAAAACCTTTTGGCCTCAATCCCCAGCAAGCCAAAAATCGAAAGCCAATTCCATTTGTAATCCGAATGCAAATTTAGATTTTGCTGTTCGTTTGTGCTTGGGTTTCTTTATGCCTCTTCTGATTTGAATGCGTAAATCAGAATATTTTCTTTTTATTCTATTTGTTTTTTGGCAAACCTGGCAACCCAATCTGACGTATACGTAATATTTATGTATTGCTGCACGTTGGGTGAGCTGACTTGTGGTGGCACATGTGGCAGTGTTCCAATTGAGACACCGGCGCGTGGCATAAATAAACACCGACATATTTGTGGCAACATCTTCTTTGCATTCACCAAACATAAATGCATGCAAGTCAAAGGCAGACAACATGAAAATCGCATTAGAAAAGATAGGCCCACAACAGAATCCACCTACACATGAAGACAGTTCCCCTGCCCCTTTTCACCTATTCAGCTGTTGTCTGCAATTAAAAAAGTGCACATGAAGCGTAATTAAAAATGTCAGTGGCGAAAGTGAAATGTGTGAGATGGAATTTCTAATTTAATTTTGACTGAATATCCATCATTCAAAGTGACAACCAACAATGTTGCCAAAAATGTATGCGATTGCATTAATGCTATTTTCATGTTTTTCTTTTGCTTAAGCTTACACTTTTGTTGTTGTTTGTTAAATGACCTGCAAACGAAGTTTTAGCCATTTTGACAGGCACTAATTAGCTGTGGAGCAACCCCTGTTAAATTGCTGTAATCAAATGTGTTGCAGGTATTGGATAAAACCACAACAAATCCAACTGAAATTTCTTTCAATTAGACAAACCCAAAAGTTCGAGCTTGTGGCTAAAAGCATCTCCAACCCATCCAACCTTTACTTGCCACAATTGTCAAGCAGAGTGCTAAATTCAGTTTGAAATTTCCTGTTACTCTTTATAGTTAGGTTTGAATTTTAATTGTGTCCTGGTTAGTGCATACAAATGAGTTGACCACAAAAAGGAAGTTACAATACTTAAGGCCTCACAAATGACAGCGTCAGCTGCCATTAATGTTCACTTTATGCTGTAAAAAGTGTTTAGACGTAGGGCATATTAATGTGCTTTGATGAAAGTGAACTATTAAGTCTTGATGATTTCATCAACCGAGCCTTAAAATATGGTTTAAGAACAAAAGACAATTATATTGCTAGCTCGTAGTGCCAATAAGGCTTAAGTTAATATAAATCCAATAAAACCATATACTCAAAAAGTCTATATTAAGTAGATTTTTTATTATTTCGACCAATTTGTTGTTTCCTAATGAGATTTAATCATTAATCCAAATTGTGTCGTTTTCCACAAATTTTTAATTTCTTATTTTCTCTTCTTATTTTCATTTATTTAAATATTATATTTGTAGTTTTGCCTTGGTAAGTCTACTTTTAAACAACTTATTCTTTGATTGATCAACGTAAGTTTTAGATTGTAGATTTTTAGAAAGACACATATGTATATAAATAACAAGTAAAAAATATAATTCTACAGTTCTGCAACAGTTAAGAAAGCTTTCAAAAACTCAAATAAAACATTTTAATTATGTTTTTTTTTTTACTTTGTATGAAGTTTTGGACAATTGATTCACAGGATAACTGGCAGTCAATCATACCTAGCAGCTATCCGTTTCGTCACACACTCCTCGCCAACAAAATGAAATGTCAGTTAATGAGCTTGGGGTCAGACAAATTGGGATCTAGGTGATAAATAATGCAAAGCTTTTCATAACTGCACTTAAAAGGCAAGTGGACATGTGGGCATATAGGCACGAAGACAGTGGTCAGCAAATAGAGCAACTGAGCAGCTGATAGCTAACAACGCTCATACGCCATGTTGACCATTGTAAGCCACATGTATATGTCTCAACTCAATGTCCATGTTCATTTGTAATAAAATGCTTTACACAAATCTCCATTCAGACAAAGTTGCTTTGCCTGTCACTGAGACACATTTTGATAAGGACCAAATGACTGAGTCAGGTTGTAAGTTTTGTTGTTGTTGTGTCTAAGTGTATGTGTAAATAATATTGCGTTGATATCCATTTGGGTTCTCTGTGCACACGTAACAGCAATCAAATCCGTACGCTGTTTACTTGTGTTCCTTATGGTAGCCATAAACATTGCGAAACGTTGTTTTGAACCAAAATTGGGGAGATACTCGACAATTGGTTTTTGTTTGTGCACATAGCACACAATCACAGCTAAGAATGATAACACAGAAAACGTTTATTTAACTTACAGGTTTAAAATTCGTGCTTGTGCATAATATTTCTTTTCTTGACTTAAGCTTCAGATTTGACCAAAGATTTCTCCTGACACTTTGATTTAATATGAATAAACAGCAATTATGTGGAGAGTCCTGTGATGAATATTCTTAAGCCCAATTTATGCTGGAATATTGCCTTTTACAAGTATGAGTACTGTGGCCAGCTTATTCAATTATCTACTAAGCTAAGAAGGCAACAACAACAAACAACAACAAAATCCTAGCAATCTTGGAATGTTTTTGCCAGCAATTATGGCTGCTAGCCTCTGAAAATGGAAACGCTTAATTGAAGTTGCTGTAGCTGGCATTTTTCTAGATTCTTTTGTTACTCTCCTTTATCTATTTTTCCTTTTTTTTATTTTGTTGCCCAGCCATTTTGTTGGACTTTATTTGTGGTTGCAATATTGCAGGTAATTAAAATACCCCCCAACCCCAACGGACTCACACAGATACAAGCCGAGAAAAAATGTACAGAACGAATACCGCCATCAACATAATTCAACGGCTGAATTTCTTTGCGACCCGCTTCCAGTTTAACGCCTTTTCTCAGCATTAAAAGGGATGTCTAGCAAACCTCCTCCGCTTTCTGTGTCCTTTTTCGTTAATTTTATACTGACCCTTTGTTGCAGAAAAGGCGTTTCAGAGTGAAATGTCTGAAATAAACCTCGAGCAGCAAGTCTTTAACTTGAGGGCATTTCTTAAATTTTTTTTTTATGCTCAAAATGGACATTGTAGCTTAGACAGAAACCCTTTATGGATAATACATTTTATATTGATTTTCTTTACTGAATATTTATAGCTTTTGTGTGCTGCGAAAATAACTCATAAATATAAACGACTTATGGCAAGTGACTGGAAAATCTAAGCTATTATCTTAATCGATGCATTTTTGATTGCGAGGCCTTAACAACCAATAAATTGTGGTTTTATGTTAGTAGCTAATAGCCATACTTTATGGATATGCTCTTAAGCATATGAACCCTAACAGAGCTGTCAGCTGTGCACATAATAACTAGGCTAAGTAAGAAGGTATAAAAATTTCAGTTTAAACAGTAGAGTTTCAAACATTTTCAATGCAGAGTGCATTTACGATTTTATTCGAATATAAATAAAATAATCACATTAATCGAAGTTTGATTTGAAAAAAATATCATAGAAAATCTGCAATACTACTTTACCTAAAGAAATAAAAATATTAAGTAGCAAATATCTCTAGTATTCAATTACAAACTTTAATCATAAATTTCTTACTTTACTGGTAATGCAGTTAAATGTTTGTTAGGTGTAGTTTTAAAGACAATTAACAGGCCAATTATGGGAAAATAACAATAGAAGCCCCGTTAAAAATGTCGGACAATTAATTGAATAGAGTTCATCATTGTGGTTATGAAAGAATAAAGAAGTTCAGCTTATTTTAAGCAACTTTAAATAATTATATTTATTAACATATGTAAGGTATTTTTAATTTTCTTAACTCACATGTCTACTTGAACCTACCACAATAAAATCAACTGACCGAACCTTATTATAAATTCAAACTTAAATTGCAGATGAACCCGATTATCCATACAGGAGTTGCCTTTTTGACTCAAGGAATAACCAATCGAAAAATTTGTTATGCATTTGCTTGTATGCAAGCTCAAATGTTGCATTTAGTTAACCCAGATCGGTGCGTTGTGGCACGCAACTTCTAGCCACATTTATTGCATGCAACATGAAATATGCAAAATAATGCAGCACATAGTGCAGCTGTTGCCGTTGTAGCAACAAAAAATAACTCTGGCTTATTGGCAAGGAGTGGCACAAACTCTTTTTTGTAGCTAAATTGGAAGAGTTGAAAAATTCACATAGTATTATAGTTGTGGGTGGGCAAAAAGAGCATTTGCCACCACATTAAATGGCCATAATTTGCTCAATGCTGCACAGCAGATGGCACTAGCTAAAAGCTAGCTGAATTCAAGGAGTGTGTGTATATCGGAGCTTGTATTTTTCCGTTCAAACTTAATGTTCAGGGAGAGTATATGTTAAAGCTTAAATAATAGTTGAATTCTTTCGATTAAATCCTATCCTTTTCGTCTGAATAGAATAAAGCAAACTCAAGTCGAGCACATTAAACTTATTTTTCTTAAAACAAGTTTAACGAGCTAAAAATAAATGTTTAACTTGATTTGTAATTCTCAGCTAAACAACCTTAAGTCTAATTAAGGGGTATCTGCTAGGCAATCAGTTCGAACTTACCAATTGTAGGAACTACCACACAGTTGGCATTCCACTAAATGGCACATAAATTTCCAAAGCTTATTGAATTAGCCGGAACAGCAGCAAGACCAAAAGCAGCGAGCTGCGGGAAATCTTTGCAACCAAATCGCGTACGTCATTTTAATTGGCAGCCCCAGCGAGCAATCAGAAATATCAGAACATATCTGAGAGATAGCAGAGCACAACCCAGTGCCAAGGTTCAGAGCACAAAAGAAACTGAAATTCAATTGGCCAGCGGCTAAACGGGCAAAAGGCAAATCAGATAAGCCCACAAATGCCTGGCACAACATAATAATGCGTTCCACTCGCTGGACAACTGGTTTTAGGGCACAATACACACAGAACAGAGCTGAACAAAAGCTTTTGATTGTATCCGACAGACACATTTGTGCTTCACACTAACACACACACTTACACACACACACGCAAACAGCAGCTAGAGTCGGAGTTTCATTTGTTTGTTGTTGCGCTCAGATTTATGCTCATGTTATTCCTGTTTCCTTTTTTTTTTTTTGATTGCATTGTCAAGCACAGCTACTAATTAAATATCCACACAAAGTACGAAGGAAAAGTGAATGCAATGAAAGGATATGCATTGTATATGCGGCATGTCCACCAGCAGATGCCCTGTATGCAAATTAAATGATAAATAAATGTAAGCAAACAATAAACAATTAGTTTTTCATCAACATTAAGACGTTAAATGACAGCATAAAGAGTAATAAGCAATATGTACTTAGAGTATAATTTATTTAATTTGTACAGATAATCAGCTAAGTACTAAATTATTATTTATGAGCGTCTTTTATATATCATAGAAATAAATCTAGATATTTACCAAAGATAACGTTGTTTGCTTTTACCCAACATGCTTATTGTGGTTGAGTTTTTATAGACAAAGAAGAAGATGAAAATTTAAACAAATTAAAAATGTTCTTCGATTGTCACAAAACTAAAGTTCGTTAAGAGAAATTGTAATAATTAAGACCTTCATATACTTCAAAGTGTCAAATAGATGAAGAGGATCAAACAATATATCTAAATATCCGTTAGACACCTTATCACAGCGAAGAGATTACTATTTAAACAATATTAATGCGTGTAAGACGCAAAATCACAAAAATTAGACTTCACACGCAACTGAATTAATTAAGCCAATGAACGCAACATCATTAGCCACAGCTTCAGCAGCAGCAGCAGCATTAACAAGAAACTGTAAGTTGTGGCTTGATTAAGACACTTACCAAAGTTGTTGCCAAAGCTGGCGACCTCTTGAAAGAAAGTTGTTCGCCATAAAAGTGTAGCGCACTGAACTTATAGTTGAAGCACGTGCCAATCTCAAAGACAGCGTATCTGTGACTAACAAGATACATTTGTATAAGCTGATGCCAGTATGGGCTTAATTCTATTTAAAGCCCCAATCGACCCGTTGGAACTGTCTACTTGACCTTGTATTTGCCATAGTTATTGATTCACCAAAAATTTGTTTCTGCTCTTGTTCAATATGCATTTTATACAACTTTTAACTCAAAACTTTTGATAATAATTAAATGTCTTACTCCATTAAGTACAAAAACAAAGGCAATTTTAAGCAGACTAAGTAAAAGTTTAAGCTGTATGTCAATAATGACTTAATTGTTTAACTTAAATTAAATTAGTTTGTAATGGAATTATGTCACATTTTGTTGTTTATCAATATTAACTGAACTTTTAACTTATCTACATTTTTCTAAACTTAATTTACTTTGTTAAATTGAAGCAGATTCCTCCAAAGCGTTTCGAATTCCACATCCACACAGTATTTAGCTATAAATTATTAAACTCATTCAAATGTGCTTAACTCACAAGAAGGCAACTAAATAATCATACAATTCAAATAGAAATTCTTATATAAAATGCATAGTCTTATTTGTCTGAGAACGCCTTGGGCCTTTTTAAAGTAAATCAAATCGCCATAAATCACAAATAAATTGAAACTTGACACAAGCAAATAAAGCTAAGTTCAAGCGGCAACAAGTAAACAAGTAAAACGGTGCGAGACAAAAGCCACAACTTTTTGACTTTTTAACTAAAACTTTTACTTGTACTACAATGCAATGGAAATTTAGGCTGTGAAAGGTCGCAAATTATTTTGTTTTGGGAATTGTGGAGAACAACAGCTGCTATAGACTATTGAGGCCATAACACTCGAATATGCAGATACACAAATAGCAAACACCTCCCCTCTGCACCCACTTTTGGGTCGAGACAATAAAGAGCAAAGCATATTTCCATATGAATTGAGCAGCAATTGTCTAAGAAGGTGAAAGAAAATTGAAAGGCAAATGAATGGAAGATAAAAACTAATAAAAATCAAACTGATAATCATACATATGTACATATTAACCAAGCTGACTGGCAGACGGGTTGCTCAGGGTCAATGACAAATGGGGTGAGGTTAGGTAAGGTGTGGGGAAAGAAGATTGACATAAATCAATTGTGTGTGTGTGTTGAGGTTGAATGCAGCTGTCAATGTGGTTGAAACAACATTCCCCACCCTAACAGCTTCCTCTCCGCTCCTCTCTGTTCCCGTCGCACAAGTGGCACAGTCAAGCCAATTGTAAAAGCATTTTAAACAAAACTCAACGAAACGTGCAGAAAATTGTTGATAGGCGGAAAAGTGCGCGTGTGGTTCGAATTTTTGGATGTGGCTTCTACGCGCAGTAAAGCAGAAGCAGGCAAGCAAATATGAATTGACATCAGTATTTAGACACACATACATTGGAAGTGACAAATGACTGAGTGCCCTAAATTAAACCAACCAGTAAAAAATTGATTGTAGCCAAGCATTAAATTAATTTTTATGAGATTATTCTCCCATACAATACAAATACATATAAGCGAAATTTTAATTTATTTTTTCAATTCTTATCATAGAAAAATTATTATAGTTTTGATAATATTATTATGCTTTGATTAAGCTACGGCTTTTAGCAGTCTTGCATAAACTTAATAATGAAAACAATTAAATTGAAAAAATATTGATAAGCGACAATTTAAATAAATATTTAATCAATGTGAACTCACAATCGGTAGTTTTCCTTATCAACTTTATACAAAAACGAAATTGAACTAGAATAAAAACAAAAGCTTAAGCAAAAGTATTCTCAAACTTGCCAATCGAATTATATGCGAATGATTTTTCCTTTTCTTTTATTTTTATTGTTTCTTCTCAAAATCTGTTGTCAAGTTGTCTGTTCTTGAAGTGGAGCTGACACAGCTTTGGCAGGCCTTTATTTAGGCTCCAAATCGAAGAAAATCAAACAATTCCACAAAGGAAAATCCTCCACTTGACAGCAAACGTTGTCAAAAACCAAAGCACATAAAAGTACAAGAAAGTATGTGCAAAAACCAACTTTTCTCTCAACGTGAAAACTAGGCAAAAGCAACAAATATGACAAAAGTAAAATGTAAGTGAAAGGAGCTTAACTTGTTGAGACGCTTTGTAAATGATATGCTTGGCAGCAGGACAAACATGTTAAGCAGCTGTTTCATATGCTACAAACGCGTCTGTTCTTTTTGTTTCTATGTTTAGTGTTGTCGACTTTACAACCGCGAGACAATTAAAAATAACAAACAGCTAAGACAAAGCTAAATACTGACAACAGCTCACATTACTCAAAGGAGAAAAAACCAAACACATTCAAATTGACACAGCCTGTGTTTGAGGCAACATATGCAAATTTCTATCTCGCTTTCACATTCGATCTATTTTTTGCTGTCTTGTCAAATTGTGTAGTTGTTGCCCGGTGTAATAAAAATGTAGGCAAAGGCCGCATTTAACACGTGTGGCACGTATTTCACTTTGTAAAGTAAAAGCTGTAATCCTATTCCGCCCAAAACTGAAATACTTGCCAGTTAGTTAAGCGAGAAGCAATGAACCTTACACGCACCCTGACCGCCGCACCTACATCACAATGAATGCCTTGCAAAAAGCCGCAAGATGACAGTCGAGTGGCATGAAAAAACCAAGCTTTGGCACGTAGAACATGAGCTTTTACTTTGCTCGGACCGAAGGCAACTAGATATAAAGGAAGAATATTGCAGAATTGTGTCACCGACTCCGGAATACTCTAAAGCAGGTTAAGGAACAGCTGAAAACAATTGCTTGAGACCGTTCTTGAGAAATAACAATAACTTATTTTACTTAATACGGGAATTATGTAGACATATATATTTATATATCGATTACCTTAATAGGTGAAACGAAAATCTCAACACTCTTTTGACAGTTATTAAGAGCTATTCTTTTTTTGCTCTCATTGTAAAGAAACGATATGCTCTTTGCCCTATGGGCATCAGCGTGTTAAACAAAAGCAAAACTGAACTGAACTGAGTGGTCGGCTGCTCAGAGTACATTGTGACAGCCACAAAGCGCGAAGTGGCACAGCCTGCAGCTTGCACCCTGTAAACTGCACCATGCATCCTTCACCTTACATTCAAGCTGCCTTTGAGCGATGCAAAAGTAAGATTGTAATGGTGCAGCTTCAAGTTTGCAGCTCTGACCTTTGAAACAGGTTAAACTTCGATATTGAGTTGTTTGAGCAGCTCTTAATCACCTTGTCCATACCATATAAATTATTCCACCTGGGTTTTAAATACGACTCAAAGGAAACAGAAAGCCCCAAGCAGTCAAAAAAAAAAAAAAAAAAAACGAAACATGTGCAAAAGGAATAAATTGCCAGAGCGAGTAATCTGCAGCAGCAATAATAAAAACAAATAAAAAATATTTCTTATACTCTTTGCTCCGGACATTCCGCTGCTGTACCATAATCCTCAAATCGCGCTCAACACATTGAGACACATGGGGGTATCAAAAGAACATATTGTTGTTGTAACTGTTGCTGCTGTGACATATTAAGAAGGGGAGAGGAAGGCTGGTAAGGACCTTAACGTCTGTTGTACAGTGATAAACATATGTCCTGTGGCGAGTATTTGAAGCTGTTTCAATATTTACTGCTCGCATTTTACGTGATATTTCAGCTACTTTGAGTGCACTTCAAAAATATAAATCAACGGAAGGCTCTTAAAATATTATACAGTAAGTACGTCACACTGACAGCTGACAGCTAAAATTCAAATTGAAAAGTGGTTTAAGCATGCATAAAAATACACATATTTTATGATAAACGTTTTGTTACTTATGCCGCTGCCAACCTGTTCATGTTCAATGTAGCGTATGCGTAATATTGATAGCTTTTTGGCAAAGAGAGATTCAGTGATTTATTTCATAAACGTTTTGAACGAGAAGCAGGAAGTTCTTATCTTTTTTGATTTTCAAATGCACAGCTCTTAGAAAAATAAAGCGAGTCAAAATGAATGACAAATCAAATTCCTTGTCAACATTCAAACAATTTGCTGCTATTTGTTGCATTTAAAATTTTTATAAAGCCATTTTTCAAGCCAACTATTGATTTAATCCAATCACATACGGCAAACTGATAAATTGTTTACTTGTAAGCCAAGTGTTAACAATACCATCAGTTTTTGTCAATATCAGCCAGTAAGCCTTTTGTTCAAATGCTTCGAACAAATGCTGAACTATTTCAGCTGGCCTCCCAAACACAATGTACAACTGTTGCCATTGCAATATTTTTACTGGGCAAATCCTAGGGTTGACACTGGCTTAAATATAAATTTCTTGCGGCTATTCAAGCCCATATAAATGGAATAAAAGCTTATAACAAAACAAATTTGTGCAAATAAACGAGAATAAATGAAATGCTTTTGAAAGTCGAATGATTAAATACTCTACAACTTTAAAATTGAGAAATAAATGTCAGTTTTTCAAACATGATTTATTAAATTAAGTATATATCTGTTAACACATTTATATTTTTGCTAACCATAAATATTTGAAACCGCATTTGAAATCATCACAAAACAGCGCAATAAAAACGCACATTGTTAGGGCATACAAAAAATAAACAGTATATAAAAATACGCGCTGTGCACTTTGCAAACAGCTTTGAAAGAGATAAAAAAAAATATATATAGCTTGTTGAGTACCTATACAAGGCCGTGCAGCTACTCTGATTTTATGAGTGTTGAAAAACACGCAAGACTTGAAATTAATGCTATTTTTAATTTCATTTCATAAAGGCGTGAAAAGTACTCATTTGTTTATTCAAAGCATCATACATTTTTTTTATCCATATATTAATCTGAGAGTGAAGAGCAAAAAGAATTCTGGTCTGACACATTATGAGTTATGTGCTCAATAAATTGGAAATCATACTGATTTATTTATACAAATGCAAACGAAAAATACAACCGTACTTGAAAGACTTGCCATAAACTATACATTGATGTTGAAAGTATTGACAGCCAACGAATGGAAAATAGCAAACACACAGATTACATACCCGCATCGAAAAAGTTGTATGCGTAAAATTTCATTGCTCATACGTTACGTGAGCGTCTGGCGGAAATGCACCACGTTGTCATAAAAGTCGAGCTTTGAAAGTTTCTGTCATGTGAATGCAGGTCAAAAGGCAACGAATGTTGCGCCTTGCTACCATTATAATATGGGCTGCAATCAGCCACATAAAAAGATTTTTAACAATGTTTTCCACTATGCCACGTGCACTGCAAAAGCTATGCGGGTGGAAGCTTGGTGCTTGGTGGTACAAAAATAGATGCTCGACAAATGTAACGCAACCAGAAATACTCGTGCATATGCTGTTTTATGTCTCGACTTGTGAGTTTTATGGCAGCACATACACACACCGCATCCGTTTCTCTTGACAGCAAGCACGCAATTCGTGCTCTGTGCCAGCTCTCTCCTCTCTCTTGCCACACACCCACAACACTCTCGCTTAGGCGTTTTTTTATGGCTAATTTCTGTTATTGCCCTGCGGACAGCCTGTGCACACTCGTAAAAATATTTTTATATTAACCACCCCAACTATCACATTAGGACATGTAATCGCTTTGCAAAGGTTTTGCTCAGAAAAGTATGCTCTAATATTTATTGCAGGCATTTATCGTATTCTTCTATCAATAGCTCAACTTTTAGATTAATATTGACAGGGAGCTTGGCTAATGACCTTTTCATATAGAACCACACCTTTTTAGTGTTCACTCTCATTTGGGCCAACCCTAAAGCAAAATAAGCTTCATTCATTGCGTCGCTAAGTGTCTTCAGCTTGTCGCCTAGGAATTGCAAAACTTAAGTTTTGTCAGGCTAAAATGGACAACTTTTTTGTTTCTTCAGCAAATTGACTACACTTTTATGGCTAATGCCAGTCATTAAATAAATTTGCCTTCTTAAGCTTCAGCTGCTGACGTCGCTTTGAGAGCATACTAAATACCCTTATAAACATGCAGAACTATCAACAGCTGTAAGTCGCTGATAGTTTTATGCATACAAAGTGTTGCACACACAAATGCAACATTTACCAGTATTCAGGCCCTCTTCCGTCTTTTCTTGCAGTCATCTCCCTCCAGATTCCATTTTCAACAATTCATTTCTGTTCACATTTTTGCGCTCTTGCTTTAAGTGCTCACTGCAATTTACCTAAACGTTAAGAGAACATACAACTAAGTGTAATTGTGTGTGAGTGTGTTCATGCATTCAGTTGCAAGTGTAAATGGGACCAGAGCCGTACTGTATTTAACTCTATCGTCCGGATTCGCTTGATTGCTGCTACGTACATTTTGTACTTGAAATTCTTTGGTCTTTGCTGTTCACTGTCACGTCCATTGATTTGCTTTATTTCGCGCTGCTGCTGCTGCTCGTATCTAGCTTTACGAACTCGGAACTTTATCGACCAATCAAAGCACCAACCCAGCGAAACTTTAGCGTCGCGAATATTTACTCAGCACTAGTCCAACTAGTCCACTTAGAACGTGGTGCGAAGAGTTTTGGGTGCGAAATATCCTTATATTCATGTTGGCTAGTTGCACGTTTTCGAACTAAATAAATATAATGTAAAATTGTTAAATTTTTTGATTTCCTTCTGCTTAAGAATGATATTGATATGAATTTTCTAAGAAATTATTTATAAAATGCTGATACATCTGTTAAACCTAAATAATGAACTGATTATTAATAAATTGAAATTTTTACTTTTAACAATATTTTTTAAGTTTATACAAAATATAAAAGATTATAAAAGAGCCCAATAAGAGTACCTCAAAGAAATAATGCCAATCACAGATTAAGGAAAAATGGTTTTAAGCCACATGATTCATTTTAAATGTTTTATCGACTAATAGCTCCAGAGCCAGTTACTAAGAATTCAAAGCAGTATTTTAATATTCATAGGAAGTAAGTATAAGTCATTGCACCGCCCAAACATGTTCAACGGAGTAAACTAGTCACTTCTTATAGACTGAAGTCAGAACTGCAAAACTTGCTCGAGTTACTGATTGAGTTTTAAAGTTACAGTATCGAGAAATTTAAAACAAAAATGTGACCCAACTATCTTGCTTTCCCTGCAAATTTTGGTGGACTTCACCCAATCTAAATCAGTTCTTTTTACTACTTCTACCGTTTAATAGAATGTACATTGAAATACGTATAATTTATAGCATTCGGTTTGCCATAAACAATTTGCAATAAAAATTAACTGCATACTTTTGGGCGCGCAAATTAAATTACTTGACCCACCCGCAGTGCTGTGCAAGGAAAATCGTATTAAAATAACAAAATGAATAAATTGTGCATGTGTTAAGCTCACACTCTAATACACACACACACACAAACATACAACACATTCAGAACTAGTCTCAAATGGAAGTCCCACTGAATAGTCCGCAAAACCAATTAAATTGCGGCTCAAACGAACTGTAAAACTCAAAAATATGCGCGCGTGCAATGAAGCGTTTGTAGCAAAACTACACACACTCACACACACATTTACATATTTATACGTAGGTTTGTTATAAAAGCATTGCCTCGATTTAAGCGCTCACTAAAAGCCATTTGGTATGCTGTTTCGTTTGTCTCGTTGTGCAGGAGCGTTTTGTTCTTTTATGCAGCAGCCAAGCAATGGTTGAGAACAGCAACAGCAGTGGTGGCAGCAGCAGCAGCAGCAGTAGCAGTAGCAGCAGTATAGCTGCCGAAAGTGGACCCGACTTTGATGCTTTACGTGCCGCATGCGCAGTTCGTTTGAATGGCAGTCACCCGGTGGCAGGTAAATAAACTTGCAACATCAACTTCAATACATATAACGATTTAATCAACAACTTATCGCTCAGGTTCCTTCTGTGGCGGCACCTTTGATGGCTGGCTTTGTTGGCCCGACACTGCTGCCGGCACTTCCGCCTATGAGCTGTGCCCGGACTTCATCACCGGCTTTGATCCAATGCGTAAGTACCACAATTCTGTTCTTGATTGAATGCCACACAGTCTTTTGCCATTTTTTCTTGGATGCAAGAACCGAAACAGAACAAATCAAAAACTAAAAGCAAAATATCCACATGTATAGCATTGAATTTATAATATGTATGCAAAAAAAGTCAGAACACAATATTTAAATGGAAACGGAAATATTGTATGCCCAGCCTAATGAAGACTCACTAACACAAAGCACAGCAGGCTCAATTGAAAATTGTGAAATAATTCTTTTTCCCTTTTTTAACAAACAATTTGATTTACCGAATTTTATCTTCACAAATTTCTTTACGTCATTATTGCTAATGACTTCATAGACATTGGGCTCTTTTTCTTTCTTTTGCAATTTTATTTTTTCATCTGCGCAGATGTTTGCTGTCGATTTGATGATCTCGTTTGGACCATCATTATATTCCTATTTATTTGAGTTAATTGGTCAATGTTTATTCTGGATAGAGCGTCTGCTACATGGTTATCCTTCCCCTTGAGGTATTCTACCGTAAATTGATATTCTTCTAAATCTAGTCTCATTCTTGTTAATTTTGATGTTGGATTTTTCATTGAAAATAGGTAAGTTAATGGTCTATGGTCTGTTTTAACTAGAAATGCCTGCCATAAACATATGGTCTAAAATGGTTTATTGCCCAATGGATTGCAGCTAATTCCTGCTCTGTAGTTGATTTATTGCTTTCTCCTTGCGTGAAAGCTCGAGAAGCGTATGCGATTGGTAATTGTACCCCGCTATACTCTTGGGTTAGTACAGCGCCACATGCATGTTTACTTGCATCTGTGGTTATGCAGAATTCTTTATTGAAATCAGGGTATTGCAGTAATGTGGGTTTCATTAATGCCTTTTTTAAGTATTTAAATGCTTCTTCGCACTCATTTGTCCATTCGAATTGGACATTTTTTCGACACAATCTAGTCAAATGACGTGAGTGTTGTGTGAAGTTGGGTATGAATCTTCTGTAATAATTACAGAATGCTACGAAACGTCGTGCATTATCCGCATCAGTAGGGGTTGGATAGTTTTTAATAACATCATACTTTTTATCATCTGGAAGGATGCCGTGGTCTGTGCATTTATGCCCAAGGAACGTTACCTCGTGCATGAAAAACGAACATTTCTCTGGGTTTAGTTTTAAATTGTGTTTTCTACACAAGTCAAAGATATTTGACAAATTTTAAACATGTGTTGTTCTGAACAGCCAATGACTACTAAGTCATCCATGTACACTCTCACATGCACACAAAGATTTAAAAAACCACAAACCAGGTGGGGTTTGCTAATTGGCCGCATTCCCTGGTGTAAAAGAAACTCTCAGGCCACATTTCCGATTTCGCTCTTGCTCTGCTCCTCTGTTGTGTGGCTTGTAGAGTTTAGCGTGTTTTTTGCATTACATTTTCGCCTCGCTTATTAAAAAGAAAACCAGGCAAATCTTTTTTTTTATCAATTTTGCCTCAGCTTTGGTTTTAAGTAAATCTGTATGTGTGTTTGTATTAGTGTGTGCTTAGGCATAAACCAGCAGCTTTTCCGCACCTTTGCAGCAGCTGCTTATTTGCTTTTCTTGCTCCTTATGCCACATGTACTACATATATTCGTATGAAGTTGAGTGCCGATAAGCTGAGGAATCCAAGGAAACTTTTGCCATTTTCTTTTCCTATTGGTATGAAATCAATAACTGAAGTTTCGTTGCGAATTAAGTTTTATTAAAAATCTGCAACAAAGTTCAAAGTTTTCGAAGTATCTACCAATGAATTGTACAAGTTTTTTGGCCAGGATGAAGAACAATATGCTTATGAACAAAACCTTCTCCTACAAAACGTCACACGGGTCGGCTGGCAGCAGGGCTAATGACATTATCTGAAGTTAATACTTAAATATTGTATTAATTTGATAGTATTTCTATCAGAAAATCTTTCGAAATTTAAGTACTTCACTTAAAAACAATCTTTGGATGTTTATTTTTGTATCAATTGGTAGAAAATTTATTACTTTAAAAAAATTCTGATATGATTTTACTTCGCAAATACAAATTGTTTACATTTCAATATTCATGCATCAATTAAATCCCTTTTGCCCCATTATTTGATTTAAATTTAATACATGCCTTTAAAGCTTTCAACTCTTTAAACTAATAAACTTTGGTATTTAATTCTCCCTGTGATAAATTACGTTTGCCGCATGCATAATTTATTTACCTACCAATTACAAGCTAGCCGTTTAATTATGCTCGCAAAAAAAAAAAAAATCATATTTAAAACAAGTGGAAACGTTGCAGTCGGACGCAACCGACTGCGGCATACTCGATACCAGTATTAAGAATTTTGATCCATCCATGTGGGATGTCAATTGCTATCTTCATACCAAATTTGGTGACTCTAGCTCGAAGTTTGTAAAGTGGGAAAGGGGGGGGGTGGTGGATGCATCCAATTTGTGCAGCTTTGGAAGTCATGCTATCACATTGGGACTGCCAGTGTAAGTGGGAAGGGGGCTGGGGGCGGTATGGGTGGAATTGCATCCAAATTTTTGATGCAGATCTTTGTGGAATGTCAATTGCTATCTTCATACCAAATTTGGTGACTCTAGCTCAAAGTTTGTATAAAGTGGGGAAATGGGGGCTGGGGGCGGTATGTTTGGGCGTGGCATCCAAATTTTTGGTGCAGATCTATGTGGGATGTCAATTGCTATCTTCATACCAAATTTGGTGACTCTAGCTCGAAGTTTGTATAAAGTGGGGAAAGGGGGGCTGGGGGCGGTATGTTTGGGCGTGGCATCCAAATTTTTGCTGCAGATCCTTGTGGAATGTCAAATGCTACCTTCATACCAAATTTGGTGACTCTAGCTCAAAGTTTGTATAAAGTGGGGAAATGGGGGCTGGGGGCGGTATGTTTGGGCGTGGCATCCAAATTTTTGCTGCAGATCCTTGTGGAATGTCAAATGCTACCTTCATACCAAATTTGGTGACTCTAGCTCAAAGTTTGTATAAGGTGGGGAAAAGGGGGCGGAATGGATGGGCTAGGCTCCAAAACTTTGATTCAGATTGTTGGGGGTCGTTGCCAGCTATCTTCCTACCAAATTTGGTGGCTCTAGCTCCACTACTCTGGAATATACACGCATTCCCGTTTTTGACGAAGCGTTGGGGCAGATGGGGGTGGCAGTGTGGGAAACAGGGGGCGGACATGGATGGCTAGCTCCAAAACTGGATTCGATTGTTGGGGTGCGTTGCAGCTATCTTCCTACAAATTGGTGGCTCTAGCTCCACTCTTGGATATACACGCATTCCCGTTTTTGACGAAGCGTTTGGGGCCGATGGGGTGGCTAGGGCGGTATTGGTGGGCGTGGCATCCAAACTTTTGGTGCAGTTTTTGGGGGGTCGTCATCAGCTAAATTGGCACCAAATTTGGTGGCTCTAGCTCAAAAACTGTGGGAGATATAGGCTTATTTGACTTTAAAATTCGGGGGGTCTGGGGGCGGAATGGGGGGGCGTGGCTCCAAAATTTTTGATGCAGTTTTTTGGGGGTTGCTAGTAGCTATCTTCTTACCAAATTTGGTAGTTCTAGCTGTAAGGATGTGCGAAATATGTGGATTTATCAGTTTTGAGTTATCGAATTTATCGATTTGCCAGCCCCCCAGTTATCGTAGAACCCCCATCTTGACACTTTAATTTACTATCCCATAGATAAAGAGAATTGGAAAGTTTCAAGTCTCTAGCTTGAAGGGTGTGGAAAAAACTTGCATACATACGGACGGACAGACGGACAGACACCATGACGGACACCATGCACAAAACCAATATACTCTTTACCTTCGGTATCGAGTATAAACATATAAAAACAGCCATTTTGGGCTTATCGAAAATAAAAACCGCAAAATTATTACAAGTGCAACCACTTCAGCTATTTAGAGTGTAGAAAGTTATCATAGCGACTCTCGTATCAAGGAGTAACTTAATAAATATGCCAAGCGTATTAAACTGTTATTAGTTCGCTGACTTTTTGGGCTGTCTGTCTTCTAAGACAACAGGCAAAGCAGCAGCAATGCGTAAAATTTAGTAACAACAATATTGATGAATTATGCAAACAGAACAAAATATATGTGCCCGTAAATGCCCCACCAAATTGATAGACGACCAAAGCGATGGCCATAAAATAATTACAATTAAGTGTTGTCAAGCAATTTATGGTATAAATCATGTAGCATGTCAACTTAGATGAAAGTTGAATGACATTTTTGTGTGTTGTTTGCGACAAAAAATAAATAAAAACAAAATACATAGAAAACACAACAAGGAGGCAAGTAAATGGTGGGAGTGAATAACAATAAGCAAATGTGACGCTCACTACATTTGGCTTATGAGTGTTTTTCTTCTTTTTTTTGTGGCTGACAGCGGTCGCCTGTGGCCGAGACAAAGCGAGAATGTTGCCGCGCCTCGGGGTCGCCAGCTTGTAGCAAGTATACAAGATTATGTGCTTTGCACTGTGCCGCCATTAACTTTTATGGCACTTCCGTTTGCTGGATGTGGTTAAACTTGGCAGCAAGAGCAGTCAAACACTGAGAAAACCACACAAGTACATTTTCGAAACCTGAAGAGGCCCTTTACATTATTAAAAATTATATTTTTGCATACGAACTAAGAAAGTGCTGTAAGCTAAATACAAATTAAAAACTAAATTTAATTTCACTATTGCAAAACTTTACATAAATAAAAGAATCTTGTTAAGTAAAAAAAAGATCAGACTTGTTGAGAAAAAACCAAGTAAAGGTAAACAAACTTAAAAAGAGAATTTTAATTAACTTTGTGGCTAGAACATAAGTGGCTTAGCTGAAAACTTTTCATATAAAATGCAAGTTATCAGGTGGCTAGATTCCTAGATCCTAAATGATTATAAAGAGAACAATTAATAAATGTATTTGTTGTTACTATTTTCCCAACCCCACCACAAAAAACACTGCATTTTCAAAAAGAAATTCATTTCTTATTGAAATAAGTAAATCAAAATCGAAATAAACTTTTTCAATTGATTCTAGCAAATTTAAAATCATTGATTCTTTGAGTGTAACCACAACGATGGCATTTTGTTGTCTTACTGTCGACTCATTTGCCACACACAGAACGTGATTTTTGACGCTGCGTGCCAAATGGCAATAAAATGTATAGGGCAAAAGAGAAGACAGATAGAGAGCCTTTTGCAAAACTTCACCTGTTAAGTTCTCAGCCACATCGACATCTAAACTCGTTTCCTGCCCCATTGACCAAATAAAAAAACTCAACTCAATGGCTCGAACAAGAATAGTTGCTGGCGCTGCAAGTGTCTCGCAAAGCGGTTCTTTTAACAAGTTTGATAACAGTTCAACAAAAGCACGAAAATTGCATAACTCAACTTCGTTTTGAGCATTCCTCTTGCTACAGGCACTACAGAAACTTTTCCAGGAATGTCGTGTTCTATACTCTTCGTTTTTATATCTAATTTCAATTTAAAGTTTGGCTTGCCAGCTTATGTGGGACATTAAAATGATTGTTATTTGTACCACCCTTAAAAGTCGTTAAAAGTTGCAAGTAGAAAGCTGATAAAAAGGAAGATATGTTTCCCTTCTACTGTTGCAAAACAAAATTATTGTTTGGTTAAGAGAACAGGTTATAAAACCGCAGTTATTAACTTCTATGTACGTACATATTTTTCAGGCAGTCAATGCAAAAATTCAATTTTACACTTACTATCAATTAGATGCGGTCAAATCGATTACGTGGCGTATGAGCAATCAACATGTTAATAATGCATCAACAAGTTGGCTAATCGAAAAGTTAATTAAATTGTAATTTTCTATAATCATACTCACATGAAGTGGTAATGAATTAATGAATAGAATCCGGTGCAGGAAATTGTTTATAATGAGAGTGTATGTTAGCAATTATAAATAATGTTAATATTACAGGATATGCGCACAAGGAGTGTGGCGATGATGGTGAATGGTTCAAGCACCCATTGACCAATAAAACCTGGTCGAATTACACCACCTGCGTGAATTTAGATGATTTGGCGGTAAGTAAGCTAACAAACTCATTATTTTTAATTGCTATAAAATAATACTTCATTTCTTCCTTATTTTCCAGCGCAATCACAATGTAAACTTGATCTATGAGGTGGGCTACAGCATCTCCCTGCTGGCTATACTTCTCTCACTGACAATCTTGGGTTACTTCAAGTAAGTTTCATCAACCCACCCACCCACGCACACACACGCATTAATTAGTTGCAGTCTTAATTAACGGTACTTATGTTCATCTTGTGCCCTTGACGCATGATCCATCTGCATCTTATTTTCTTTCTGCTACGCTGTGGCACAGATGGAAAACCATTCAACGCTAATGAGATACCATTTACCATTTGGCATTATGACCGCTGAGCGCTTGGCGCCAAATTTTATTGTTAAACAATGTCAAATGCCTTTAATCAACTGCCAACCTGTTTGTGTGTGTGTGTGTGTTTTTGTGTACTTATTCCTGTTCATTGCACTCTCCAACTTACCCTTACGCTCATTTAATCCGCCACACTTGATGTCGGAAATGAGAAAATATTTGTTTTCTTAGCCCGCCGTCTACATTTACCTCCCTCCTTGTGACGTTGCTGCGTTGCACGTCAACATTAGATTGTGTGTCTTCTTCAAGCAGGATATCGATTAATTTCCACTTGTCTGCAACACAATTAGTTCTTTTGGCTTGTTTATTGTCAGCTCAGGCAGCGAGACAGATAAAAACAGAGACAGCTTAACATTGGCTAAAGCGTTTTAAATTGTGTGCAAAAGGCCAATAAATTGTGATGAGAATTTTCGATTAGACATACTATTACTCCATATGCCATTTTTTCTGTGGGTTGTGTGATAATTAAACTCGCTCTATAATTGATTGGAAACAATGATTTCAGAGATTCCTTCAAATAAAGTATCCTCTGAATCGTATCTTACTCTACATGAGTTTTTTCTTCAAAATCCGTTTTCTTTTGTCAGTATTAAGACAATATAAATCTGGTCTTTCATTTACCAGCTGAAATCACAATTTTATTGCATTGATCTCTATCACTTTGATCAACTTATTCAAGCTACAATGCTGGTTTAAATAGGAATGTAACAAAAGCTGAGAAATTGTTTCCATTGCAGTCACATACTTAGCAAACTGCAAGGGAAATTTTGCATGCATTAATTTGACTTTGTTCCGACATGATTTCATTAATTTGCAGTTTGTTTTCTTTGGGCCAACTGCCAAAAAGTGGCAAATTCAGCACAAGGAATACCAAAACTGAACGGAAAGCACGTTCGGTCAGTGTTGATATTGAAATGAACTTTTGACAAACATTCACACAGTCACACATCCTGCATCCTGGCAAAGTTAACCCCTTTGCTGGATTGACTCCTCATTTTTCTGCGTAAAATTCAAATAGTACGTGTTGTTGTGTATGTCAATATTTGCGAAATCAAATAAACGAATTTTCGTTTGAAATAACTTTTGGAAAAAAATCGCACAGAAAACAAAACAAACGCGTATTTCAAAGGGTATAGCAATTGTATAGCGTCAAAATAAATGAACGAAAGGTTAAAATATAGAAAAAAGGAAAAGGTTGCACATAAATGTAAAAGAAATTTATATTGTTAGACTCAGAAATATAGAAAGAATGTCTGAGAATGATTGAAATGAAAATTAGAGAGACCGAGACCGATGCAATTTCGTTAATATTTTTGCAAAAAATATACAAAGTATGCTTTAAAACAGCTAAATAAAAAGTTCAATGCACTTAATTTTTAAGTTATACTATCTTATCAAACCAATATAACTGGATACACATCTATCCCACTTTATCGCAGGGTATTTTAATAATGTATTTGTATTCCTCATTTCGTAGATCGTTGAAATGCGCCCGCATCACGCTGCACATGAATCTGTTTAGTTCATTTGCGGTAAACAGTTCGCTGTGGCTCATTTGGTATCTGGTGGTGGTGCCCAACTCGGAGCTTGTGCAGCTCAGTCCGGTAAGCAAACTCACTCTCAAATTCACTCGAAACCCAACTCACAAATTATTTTTTTATTGTATTTTGTGCTGTTGTTGCAGGGCTATTGCGTGGCATTGCATATAATACTGCACTATTTTCTGCTGACCAACTACTCGTGGATGTTGTGCGAGGGATTTTATTTACATACTGTGCTGGTCGCAGCATTTATATCGGAGAAAAAGCTGGTCAAATGGCTGATTGCCTTTGGCTGGTGCTCGCCAGCCATTGTCATATTCATCTATGGACTGGCTCGCGGCCTCTCTGGTAGCCGGGAACAGAATATGCAGTAAGTGCATAAACATGATGTCATATCTCATATGTGCGAGTCTGTGTGTGTGTGTGAGCTAAATTGATTGTGCACACACCCACACACACTTAACATTCACATGCACGATGATTCGCAAAATGGAAATCAAATCAATTGTGAAACCAACTCGTTTGCAATTCATTAGATGAGAAAACTTCTTTCCGCTTTTCTTTCTTTCTCTCTCTCTCTCCTTTTCATCTACTGCAGCTGCTGGATGACTGACACGGACTTTAACTACATTCTGATAGTGCCCGTTTGCATTTCAATATTCCTCAATTTATTGTTCCTCTGCAACATTGTGCGCGTCGTCCTGCTCAAGCTGAATGCCCCGGCTAGCATTCAGGGCAGTTGCGGACCCTCGCGGACCGTCCTTCAGGCATTTCGGTAAGCTAACAGAAAAAAACTTAAAACTTTTAAGTTAAAATACTTTCAATTCAATAATAATAATGCAATATGGTTCGGCCAAACACACAAAAACACACCATAGGGCCCGCCGGACGTACGCGCTATAATTTTGTTTTTTTGTTTTGCTTTGTTTAATTCGTCTCGCATCTTGCTTTCGTTTCGCTACTTTCGCAAGATTTATTTTTGTTCATTTTAAATTTTAAATTACGCATACGCAACGATGACTTGCATTTTAATAAGCTTTTCGACAACGAATTATATTTGCTCGAGCCCCTCGTCTTGTCACTTTTTGATTCTTTTTCTGATTCCCTAATGTGTTATTTTGCAGGGCAACGCTACTGCTTGTGCCGCTGCTTGGCCTCCAGTACATGTTAACGCCATTTCGTCCTGCCCAGGAGCATCCCTGGGAGTATGCATACCAAGTCATCTCTGCATTTACGGCCTCATTTCAAGTAAGTAATTCTCTTTTTCTCCATTCCGAATACCTCGCACAATGTTGAATTCGTTTTTCTAAGCCGGGAAAGTTTAACTGAACCAAACGATTAAAGCCATGTTGAAACTTTTACTTAAACAATTTCGTGACTTCATTTAATATATTTTTCTTTGTATTTTCTTTTTAATAGACCATGTTCTAGTCCGTCATAAAAGTTGTCTTCTTTCACCTGTAAATATTGGCTTATGGCTTCGCACAGGTTGAACATTTTGTTTTATGCTGTTAGTAATGTATGTAAATGTTCTCAGCTGCTTTGAGTCAAACTTAAATCTACTCGTTTATTATGTTTTCTTTAGTCTCTGCCGTTTCCCAGCTGTTCACAACATGAATTGCTTTGCAGGGGTCGAAAAATATGTACATTTAATTGGCTTAAAAGTTGCTTGATTTTATCAAGAGATATTTTCCATAATTTATGCAAATAAGCTAAAAATCATGTCAGATCTTTCTTATTGCAAAAACATAAAAATATTAAAACCCATCTTGTTGTTATTGATGTAACGCTAAGGGCTAAATTATTAAAATGCCAGGCACAAGCTCACAAACTCCCAAAAGCAAAACAGCTCTCAGCTCATTTACCTGTGGCCAAGTCGAAGCTTTGTTTGTGGGGTTAGGGGGGATGAAATCAATATACAAACGCGATATGCAAAAATGTTACTTTGGTATTTTCTAAGATATTTCCATCAACGTGCATATTAAATTGGACTCAAAAGAATGCTGAGATTGCAAAGAAGACAGAACTCTGTCAACAACTCGAGCATGAAATGCGCAGCCAGTAAAAATAAAAGTACGAGTTGAACTAACGTTCAGTAAAGTAAAGAAAGAGAAAAAATATTTAAGTAAAAGGCGGACAGAGATGCGTTAATGCATGAAAACAAATCGACCCACAACTCATTTTCATCTGCTCTTTTACGCAAAACTGCATAAAAAGCTGTTCAACAAAGTGCTGGCAGAACTAAAAACGTCAAAAACTGCTAAATTCCAAAGTCTGCGGTTGTTGTGTTGAAACATAAATTCCAAATTGCCATGTCTTTTGTGTCGCCTGGGGGCGTGGCATTGTTTGCTGCATTTAAAATACGTTGTAACTCTAACAACAATTGCCACAAAAGAAACTCAAGGAATTTGCTGGCCCTGAGAATGTTCAGACAATATGAGTCTAACTTTAGAGTAGCTTTTAAATTTCAAACTGAGAACTTAAAAATTTGTAAAGTGAACTTTACGGTTAATAATAATTTTTAAGGGTATATAATATTGATTTCCCTATAAACAAATCTAAGTTTTAGAAGCTGGCTGAGTGTGCATAAACCTTACACTTTCTATAACCTTTTACGACTTAAGTTGATTTAACTTTATAAGACCCAATTAAAGCATTTCTTTTTCCCAAGGGTATACCAGGTTTTTTACTTTTGCAACTTGGTTGGAAGCCAAAAATACGAACAAAAATTCGAGTGACAAATTCAAAAGAAACATATATATTTTTTTGCCGATTGTTTTTGAAGCCAGTTAGCAGTAACTTTTAAATGTTTATTTGTTGCTGCTGTTGTTGTTGCTACGCAAATTGCAAAGTTTTCCCTTAACAGACGACAAGAGATACTAGAGGTATTTGTTCCTTGCCACGAATACAATTTGAAATTATTTTTCAGTAAGAAGACTCATAAAAGATTGGTAACAACTTTTGAGCGCCATAAAATAAGCAAAATAAAATATATATGCGTATACCGAATGATATAATCTTCCACAAGGTACATTATTTTGTTCAGTGTTAACAAGGATAGAGAGAAGTAGTTTTAAGATATTTGCCGCATAGTTCTTGAACAAAGTATTTTTTGCGCCACTCATAAAAATCTTTTCATAAAAAGTAAGTCATGAAGTAGAAGGACACGCATAGCTTTGATACGTTTTTTGTTACTTGGCTTGATCTGGTTTGTCATAACAATTTACAGCTAAAATACTTCAAATTTCTTAGTATTTAAATAATAAAAAGGGGATTCTTTTGAATAGCTGGATTAAACAATAAATCTTAAATCTTCTTGAGCTCTGCTCATGTTTGAGCTAAATGAATGTGAAAAGAAAAACAAAAGAAATGCTCATAACATTTTATTATGACAGCAATGCAAGCAGTAAGCATTGGCTTTTCATATCCCCGGACAGCATTGCAATTAGAGCCAAAGTGCATTACAAACAACAACAAGATAAATTGAAATTTCATTTACTTGGCAGACACTTTTACTTTCACTTTTCTGTTAGTTGGCCAACTAAATGCCTCAACTGGAATTTTTATTAAGTCTAAGAAACATTTGAGCTTAGAGAAACATCAACTGCTTATTCCACCAACTACCCCTTTCGTGTTGTTCGCCTTTCTACATTGCCAAAATTTAATTTAAAACGTCAAATGCTCTTTGCAGAGAGAAAGAGAGAGATTGTGAGTGGGTGTATCCGAAATGATAGCACATTTGTTGCCACTTTGACTGTCTTCTTTGCTAATTAGTTGCACAAACTGTTTGCATTTTTGTCTCCAACTTTCGCCGGCTACGCAAGTACTTTGTCATTAGCAGGCCATCGTGTGTGTCCGCTTATGGCTGATTGTAATGCAAAGCAGTACGGATGTACTTATTACAAAGACACTTTCCCCGCTTTATCTTCCACTGTTTTAATGCTTCTTGGCTACTTAAATGCTAGCATGTTGAGTAATGACAAACATCAGACTGAGAATAATAACTAGCTAAATATCATTTAACCTACATAAAGTCGCCAGCTTAGTTGACTGAATTATTAGAGTCAAAGGCAGCCGGATAAATAAAATAGAAAAGACAAAATCCAAATACAAATCTCTATAAATGCGCAACCAACACACGCACACACACACACACCATGGCAACGAGGCGAAAAAAATTACAAATATTATGAAAAGTACCGAGCCAACACCAAACTACACTTTGGCCGTTTGTTGGCTGCCATGTTGGACTGTCATATTGAAATACTAATAAGGCTGTCTTTAGAACTTGCTAATATAAGTTTTTGTTTCATTAAAGAAAACTGAAAATAATATAATTAATTTTAGTTACTGAGGAAACTTTTTTACTTCGAAAGCTTCCGTCTGTCCGTCTGTATGAACGCAACTTTTTTCGACATCCTTCAAGCTAGATACTTGAAACCTTTCAAATATATTTTTCTATTGCTGGCACAGATAATGTGTCGAGATGGGGGTTCTACGATTACTAAGAGGCAAACCGCTAAACTCGATAACCCATTATCGATAAATCCTTAAATATCCCACACTCTTACAGTTAGAGTTACCAAAATTGGTACTGCCATCCTCCGAAAAACTGCATCCAATGTTTGGATACCACGCCAACCAATAACGCATGCCACCCCCAACTTTAGAGTATTTTAATGAACGCCTGTTTTTGTTTAAGCAAGTTAAGAAAGAAAACGTACTTAAACAAAACAAAACCGCATTTTAGTACATGATTAGTTTAGCTTAAGAACAATTTGTTCCTTAAAATACAGATATTGTCTTAAATATATGTTAAAAAAAACTAAATAGCTGGCAATATGTACTCATACTATGGAAATTTCATCATGTTATTAATTAGCAAATAAATGTCAAATACCAGAGGGGCTCTCAGTAAATAAATTATTGGTTGCAATTAAATGCCATGTGCAAAAATTAAATTTGGAAACACTTTGCTAAACAGTTCCTGTAACATATTGAATAAACATTCCACGCATTCTGCAAACATGAAACTATGTATGTAAGTGTATGTGTGTATTTTTGATTGAGTTGAGAAGCTTAAACTAGAACGTGTGTGCATTGGCAATCAAATGAAGCCATTTGCCAATTTCATTTATATGCAAGAAATGTGTGAATAAGAATTCCAAAAGCGAGCCCCATGCACGTACACAGCTATGCATTAAATACGCACACAAAAGCCAAACGACAAGCCACTCAAACAGGCTAAAGACAACCGGCAACAGACAACTAACTCAAGCGAGCAAAGATACAGAGACATTTAGAGATACCCAGAAATGTTGTAGACCCAACTATTTGAGTAAGGCAATAAATGGCAAATAAACAAAATTGCATTAGAACTTAGGTTCGTTTCACAGGCTGCGCCAAAAATCTAATAAGCACAATTGCGGCGACAACTTCCACTGATAATAATTCTCTTACTCTTATCTCTCTTTTCATTCCTTTTATTTCATCTTATTTTGCAGGGCTTGTGCGTGGCCACATTGTTTTGCTTCTTCAATGGCGAGGTGATTGCGCAAGTGAAGCGTAAATGGAGGACGTTCTGTTTAAGTAATAGGCCACGCACCAATTCCTATACAGCTACTCAGGTCTCGGTAAGATTCCATATGTGCTTCACATGCTTCTTGCCTTTTTTATAAGTATGAATAGTACGGGCTACGGAGCGTATGAGTAATGCAAGCTAATTTATGCAAATAAATGTAACACCTAAACCCACTCGCACTAACACTGGCTTCTTGCATGTTATGCATACGCAATGTTGTGCAACATACAAATTGCATATCTAGAAAAAAAAAAATTCAACAAAACCCTTAAATAAATGCAACGCACCGTTTTCCAACCTGCCAACCACACCATGATAGCATATTCTCAGTTCTTTTGATTGTAGTTCGTGCGCTGCGGTCCGCCAGTGCCTGGCGAGGAAAAGGTATGACTAAAGGACTTGTCCTCATCGACCAAACGACGAGCCTCCTCAGCTCCCCACCACCATCAGCCGCAACTGGAGCAGCAACAGGAACAACAGCGGGCACGCAGCCAGAGCATGGCATTGACAGCTCACACCATCAACACGAGTACAGCCACCACGAGCAGCTCGTCCCACTTTCTTGATAGTTGGCGACATAAGCTGCGCTTCATGCGGCGCCCAAGCTTGGACAACGCCCACCAGCGGCAGCCGCTCATGGAGGAAACGCCAGCAGCAGCTGGTAAATCACAGCTGCAATTAGCAGTCGATATGCAAGTGGAGGCAGTTAAACCAACGCTGATGGCGACAATAGCAGAAGATGCAGCTGAAGCAGAAAATGGAACAGGAACCGGTATTGTCATTGTCAGCATGAACACAAATCTGAATGCTGACCAACATAACATAGCCGATGAGGCGCTTTAAGCTGCCCCAAGCCAATGCACACACACAAAAAAATAAGTATGTATGTATGTGTACTTCAACTGCTGCATTAAACAAAGTCACAAAGCTTGTAACAAAATCTCATAGTCATAAGCCAATTTTAAGCTAGCTACCCGCCCAAAAGAACTAGAACTGTATACCAAACAAGTGAAAAGCACCCCACCACATAAAAATCAAAGCTCCCCCTGCCCCAGACAATGTTAAACTAATACATCTACAAAGTTAAATATTATAGAAAACTGGCAATTTGTTTTGTATTCCATGTTGGCAGCAATTTTACAGAAATGTGTGGATAGGTATTAAACAGCATTACATACTATTATATTTAAAAATGTTTCGAAAACCAAATTTATATTCAACGAAAAGAGTGCAAGAAACAAAATGTATTTCTGTGAAATTATTCTTAATTGGAATATAGAACATGCAAAATATATATATATATATAAATGTATATATTTATTCCTTTGTGAGACGATTCCCAAAACATATGCTACATTAAAAGTTAGCAAAATTGTTGTTAAAATGAAATGCAACTTGCATTAAGTTAAAGGCATAAGAATATAAACATTTCAAGATTATATGATTATTAAGTTTTTATGTGGATATCAAATATCATTGTTGTGTTTAAGTGTCATGTGTCTCAAACTTAACATATTTATATAAAAACACATCTGTGGCTATATATATATTTATACATATATCAATGTGGTAAGCTAAGCTTTCTAACATTTCGTAGCTTAAGCGCTTTATTTTTTTCACTATTATAGATGAATGCTTTGAAATCTGTGTATATGACAAAAATATATGTGTTTGTGAATTATAAACGAAAGCAAAGCATTTCTTTGATTTTTTAACACCTCTTTTGCAGTAAATATTTCCATTTGAAATGATTTTTACACCGCTGTAAAAAGGTATATTATTTTTATGTAATTTGTAAAGCCACGACATTAAATTGCGCATTCCGTAACGTTGTTGTCAAGGTAAGTTAAGTAATAAGCAGATAATGTAAGTCTGTTAATTAGCCAACTTTTGCGCTTCAGCTGTCATTTTATAAAATGAGCTCGGAACCAACAATGAACGTCCCTTCGAGCAGTTGATGAATGCGAAGCAAAGGGAAACCTTTCAACCGCTCTACAGTCCGGCAGACTGCGTTGAATTGTACTTGCACCAGAATGATAAATTCTGCTGGTTGGTCCCTTGTTTATTGACGCGCTAATTTTGTCGACAACGCAACAGTAACTCAACAACATCAACAAGAATTGTGGGAAGGGGTGACTGAAGAGCAGGAGAATCGGTTAACATTTTGTTTGACGTTTATTGAAACCTATTTGCACAAAAGTTGACTTTTGTTTTGTTTTGTTTTATCTCGATGCCGTTGGAATTTTGCAGCCAGCCGCAGTCTCAGTGTTGGTGTGGCATTAATGATGTTGCTTATTGTATGGCAGGTTGCCATGCCATGCTGCCGCATGTTGCAGCTGAATGCATGAGCAGCTGCTGTGGCGCCCCATGTTTTATGCATGCATTGCCATTTTACTGCCACTCAAAACAAGCATGTGCACTGCACACAAAATAGGCAGCAAATAATTAGATTCCAAAATGATATCCTATAAAATAGTATATAAAACTATAAACTTAAACGCAGGGAACATAAAGAATAAAACGTTATTATTTTTAAAAAGGAGACAGAATTTCATGCATTTATATTGCTTAAGACTTCCTTTCCTGTTAAATTTTAGATATAATTAACATATGTGAATGAAAAGTAAAGAATTTCTTCCCGATTTTCATGACCAATCTATTCATTTATTCCGCAATTTGAATTTTTAAAACTAGAAACACTTTTGTTGTAACATTTTTTTTTTTTTCGTGTTGCAAATTGTTCGCTCATAAAGTTCGAGGTGTGTAATTTATAAACAGTCTCGAAAAACTTTGCCCGTTAAAGCTGCAGTGTGTGTTTGAAAGCGTGCATGTGTTTGTTTGTATTTGTGTGCGAGTGTAAGTATCTAGGTGAGTCGATGTGTTAGTGTGTACATGAGAATGTTATCTAAGTGCTTGACAAGTCCTAGGCGCCAGCAGCTATGAAAAACACATTTGCAGCAAAAGCAGAATTTTCTTTTTTGTTCAAATACTCAAGCACAGAGTTCACAAAAGGATTTTGCACTCGAGCAAACACTTAAGGCAACCTGAACTGGACACCTTAGAGTAATACAAGTTGATATCCATCCAAGTACTTTGAAGTGCTCAAAACACATACTCGAAAAGTTAACTGGTAAAAATAATTTAATATATAAATAGTGCAAAAAAATGTAACTACTATTAAACTGAACTGGTACATATCTTTTATGTTACCAGATATCTTCCAACCCAATTTCATGACCGACAAACATATAGGCTAAATTTTACAAGAGGATAAGGCGACTGGGGGTGGAATGGGTGGCCATGGCCTACGTCTACTGGATCTAGCTTAAAATCTTAAAAGATAAACTAAATGTAAGGGCAATTGCATGCATTTTTTTTTTTTTTTTTTTTTTTTGATTTTGTTGACTTTTTAGCCACCTAGTGCACGTAGCACTCCAATATTGATTATCTGACCAGCCTATAGAAAAAGTTATTTGCAAAGTTTCAAGTTCTTAGCTTTACGGATGTCCAAAAAGTTGCGTTCATACAAACGGACCAGACAGCATGGTGGACATTGCACAGCACCAATGCAGTCTTTGCCTTCCGAATCAGAGTATAATTATATTTCCAAGACTCTCTTTACATAAGCTGCAAAAATATGTAAAATTATTTAAATGGGACCAATTAAAGATAAGCTTCCCTAGAAATTAAATTCATTTAATAATGTGTCATTTTATTAAGTTTGCAATCCAAACAGAAATATACACAATTCAAAATAATATGTTTAAATTAATCAGATAAATGATTTACGATTTGGACTGGATATTTTCATGATGAATCAACTTCAATCGGCTTTAAGCTTTTTATTTTTATATAAAATATTGAAACTACATGGAAAAAGTATAACAAACAAATTTTGTGGAAAATAGTAACTGAAAAGCATTATACGAATTATAAGTGGCAAAGGCTTTTAATTAAAAAACTTTGAAAAAAATTATTAAAAACCAACTGAGAGTAAAATTGCGCATACGCCCTGTGCGTGTGTGTACTGTGGGGATGTTAAGAATAGTTTGTGCAGCTGACGTACTTGCATAATGAACTCAATTAAAAGTTGGCTGACTTCCAAGTGCAAAACCACGATACCTAAAACTAATGACGAGCGTTAAAGAGAGAATGCTTCGATTAAGTGTTTGTTTGGGAGGACGGACTATGGCGTCTTGTCCTTATGCAACAGCTCCTGTTTGGCTAACAGCTGGATACGCTGCCCTACTATTCCATGCGGCTTACGCTGAACCAGATGACAAGTTGATTGCCTGTTTGGAAGGAAAAATATATTAGCAAAACGACTTCAATTGCCAGTTTGCACTATATTCCACAAACAAAATGTTTTTCTCGGCTCTATAGCTTATATATTATCGACCGAAAAATATCTTAATAATTTTAAAATTGATTGATATTTTTTGAAAGTTTTACAATTTTCCTGCAACCTTTAATAAGAAATTAATAATTACTGTTGTGGAAATGTTTTACGTAAATAATCAAGTAATTGTTGTATGATAAGCAATGTTTTTCTCGTTTAAAATATAGGCCTGGGCCCAAAAAAAAATTAGAATATAAAAATTTTAGCACTGCGTTAAAAAATATTAGGAAACATTAGCCACTGTTCTCAAATGTGAATACCTATTTTTGTTAAGTGTTTTGAACTCACTTGTATATGATTTTCTCACGATCCGCCCAGGGCCAAGTGCGTTCCAGGTTATCCAGCTTGAAGAGCAGCTGCAAAAATGTGAGTCATATTATATGTCTGTTGTGTCTCTAAGGAAACCGCACCACAATCATTGCTTTTTACCTTCTGTGACTCCATTGCAGTGCCAGCTACTGGTGCTGTTGTTGTCGTTGCCTCCAGTGTCGGCGTTAGTGTTGGCGTCGCAACACGCGCCTTTGAAGTGTCAGCGGCATTGTGTTGTGGCGTCTCCGTCTGCTGCGGGCAAAGCGTTAAATCACATACGCCGTCGGCGTCGTTGATGCGCAGCTTGGGCACATTGCGCAAATTCCATGTATAAGTGGTGCTCAAGAAATTGCTGTCATTCTCACATTCATTCTCATCTCCATCATCTTTAGCATCATCGTCGCTGAAACTGATATTTAATGCTCCCATATCCTCGGCAACCGGCAGTTTTATATAGTAAACTGACTTGTGAGCAGCATCCAAGGCTTCCTCATTCTCGTTTTCCTCCTCCTCTTCGTATTCGTCTTGGTTATCCTTGTCATTCTCTGGCTCATCACTTAGCTCATTTATCGCATAATTGACTTCTGATGCATAATCGGATTCAGGCGTCAAATCCTTTAGCTGCTTTGATTTAAATTCTTTTACAAGCTCATCATCGTCATCATCATCCTGCACCTGCACTAGATCTTCCTCCTGCTCCGTGTCATCCTCATCCTCATTCTCATCCTCGCTATCCACCTGCTCCATTAGCTCATAGTCGAGCGCATCTTCATCATAAGAGCATTTCCGATGCATAAACGTGAGCTCCTCAGAGTTAAAGCTTTGCGAGACGGTTGCCAGCGTTGATGTCAATATTTTAGGTATTTCAGCTATGGCTGAAAGTTTGCGTTGCATTTCCCTCAATCGCATCTCAATGGAACTTGGCAGCACGCGCCCTGAACGAAGATGCTCTGGTTTATGGTTTTATAAAGTTTATGATTTTATTGCAAAAAAAAACACACATAATAAAAACGACACACACATTAAATAAAAAGACAGCTACAAATTTGCTTAGGATTTATGTACATGAAGTGAAAGCAGAATAAAGAAAACAATGCAAGCGTTCATGGGGTAAGTTTGCTGTTGAGAGATTGAAAAGGAATGGGCAGGGAAATAGGGTGAATGCAACCCATCACTTGGACGATTTGGAAGCAGTGGGCAGAGCCATCAGCATGTTCTCAATGGTGCTGCTGCGCAGCTCCTGATTATCACCGACCTCCGCAAAAAAGCGCTTAATATTCCGAATAATGCGATGATGCGGCAACTCCTGCGGAAGGGGGATTACCAGGAATAAAAAGAGAGAACAAGTGTTAATAACAATTGTTGCTGTTGTTGGTGTTTTTGTTGTTGCTGGCTTTCACCTGCTCCTCTTCGTCGGAGGACTCGTCCTCGCTCAATTCAATGATCACCTCGTTGCCCTCCTCATCGAGCTGGGTTTTAGTTTTCTTTTTCTTGGGCTTAGGTGGCTCGGGAGGCTCTTGCCACATAATGGGATGCCAACAACGCGAGCCAAGCAATGGGGTTGGGGTGAATTCTACAAAATATAAAAATTTTGTTGTTTCTTTTTTATGTGTGAGTTACTACAGGATGCAAAACACACAGTTCATGCCAGCCGGGGGAGGGTTGCAACAATTTTGGCATGCTCTTTTAAAAAAAAAAAAGAAAAAACTCTTCCAAACTCACCCGGTGGCGGTGGCATTGGTTTTGGCACACGCATTACAATGTTTTTCTCTTCGCCGGCCTCGTACATGCCCATGGGATCATCCTCCTCCATGCTGCAAAAAACGTTGCATAAGCAAAAGCATTTAGATATTCATACATATATTTTTTTTTTTGGGTAAATGGGTCAACCTACTTGCGCATGAGTAATTGCACCTTCTTGGGCGTCGCGTTAATGCGTTCGTGTGCCTGGGCCAGTGTCAGCTGCGTTGCGTCCTCCTCGTTAATTTCGAGTATGATGTCGCCCAGACGTATGCCCGATTTGTCAGCTATACCGTTGGGCGTTACCTATTACCAATGGATAACCATTACTCTCCTTTTATCATAACTCATTTAATACTAACTATATAGTATAACCCAAAAAGACGCTTTGCACTTTTGCTTTTACGGTACCAAACGCGGCAACAGTCAGAACACAATTGTTCGCCAAATGTTGCGTAGTTCGAGTTTGGGTCAAACAAAATACTTTTTGTACTCAAAAACCTACATAATATATGACGGACAGATACAGATGGATGCGAGCTCTAATATAGATTCACTTAGGCATGTATGAACGAATGAATGTTTATATTCATTTGTATGTTTGCTTTGTGTTTCTTATTGCTTGTGTTTTGAAATGGTCTGCTTTTAAGTGTACCCTGCATCACAATTGTAAAGTCTGTGAGTTTGCCTAAAATATGCTCAATGAAAAGTAAAATAAAGTAAAATTCCTCAGGTGTTTATCGAAGCATAGGTATGAAGTTATAGTCATGCTTTTTAAATGTCCGATAAGCTGTTGACAATGCATAATATTTAATATAAAACACATTCAATTCAACATTTTTAATTAATAAGTCTAAAGCTATAAATTATAACCTATAGAAAAATGATTTTTTGTTTTTTTTTTAAATTTTATTATTAGAATTTATTAGAAATTCTCAGAAAACTTAATGTAATGAATGAAAGTAAAGCATTGGTCAATTTAACAAATTGCATTTTAAATGCTTAAGTTAAGTTATTTAAATATGCCATTTTAATTTTCTAGGACTTCGCCTATGCCCCTTTTTATATTGTGCATGTTTAGTGGCACCAAGCAAAACAATGTGTATTATTGCAACTATACTAGAAAGACAGACGTCAAAACCGAAAGCAATAGGCAGAAACAGTGCCAACCCGAATGTTGTGCATTCCCTGAGCTCAAGAGCAATTTTAACGACAACGCAATGTTGCCCTCTTTCCTCATATTCCTCCTCCACACCATCTCCTTGTTCACACACATGTCTTTGTCTTTGTAAGCCACACGTCTGTTGTCGCTCATACGCTCCATCGAACGAGCGCCAGCAAAGTGAAATATTCATTTCGCCGGCTGCGATGATTTCGTCATACACGAACAACTCGAAAACCGACGAAAAAGTTGTTGTTTTGTGTTTGCTTTCGTAGTTGTTTTTGGCCGGCGACCAGAAATGCGAGAAAAGCACGCAATGACGAAATTGAAAATTGCAGCTGTCGATGGGAAATTGTGAAGTTGGGCTACGCCAAAAGCAATACGATGATAATGCTGATGACGTTGCGGCAGTTGTATAAGTTCTCAAGGCAGACCTACCTACCTACGGGCTTATGCATAGTTAACAAAGCGTAAGATATACCCTTCTCTGACTGCTCCCACTACTTACCTGAAATACAGTTAGGAGCATGTGAAATTCTGCACCGCCGGTTATCAGAAAACCCCACTTGGTATCATCCTTGGAGTCGTAAACATCCGATTCGACATCGAAGGCTGGAAAGCCATCCGTATCCCCAATGCCGCAGGATACCTTAATAATAGGCGCCTTCTTTTTTGTTTCTGGCATGGAGTATAACATACCAAATGGTTCGGGCATCTTGTTTTTGTTTCCCCTTTGTTTGTTTATTTTTCTTGTGCTCACTGCTCTTTTCGCCTCGCTGCGCGTTTTATTTATAAATCCTTGGGCGCGCTCTTTTTTGTTCCACTCTCTTTCTCTCTCTGTATTTTTGCACACTTCGCTTGCAATAGTTTTTGGTTGGATTTGCTTGGTTTTTATTTTTTCGGCGCCTGTCAGAATTCAGCTGCCAAAAAATATAACCCGTGCAAAATATACACAAGATAATATCTTATTTGTTTTGCCGGCTTTTCACTGTCGGCTGGGAAATGACTTTGCCCTAATGTTCTGTCTAGAGTTTGCCGTTAATTGAAACAATTTATCTGCGACACTTATATAATCATCTTTTACGCATTGCACAATGCACTCAACGAATTTGAAGTTTTCTGTTTTTCTTTTTAATAAGAACGTTATGACTTTGTCAAATTTGTTGAGACCCCAAAGCTTAGTATGTTTAATTATGACAGAGGTTTTTTTAAAGTGCAAACTTCATAAGAGTAAATGTTTGAACTTTTTTGTAGAACTTTGCACTTTCCACAATTTTCTTTGGCTTCCACACGATGTCACACGACTCGGGCAACTAAAACTAAAAGCCAAAAGCGTTGATATAATTTCGAGAAGTTTGCCTTTGTGGTGCATTCGCTTTTTTTATAGTTGCCACGCTGCGACAAATGCTGTTTTTCTTGAAAACTACATATATCTTAGCACAGAAAGGGTATATCAGTTGTAGGAATAGTAATAACTATATTGATTTAAAAGTTCATTTTTGTATTAATAAAAGTATTGTACAAACAATATTTGATTTTTCAGTTGCTTCTAACCCATAATATAATCAAAGACTAACAATTCCAAATTTAAGGATAAATGAATAAAAACTGGATTTAAAAAAATTAAATAAATTAAATAGTTTTTTAAAGATTGGAAAGACGATTACTTTAAAAAAGGCACAGCTTTGTAATTTAACATTTCTCAATTTATAGTACATATGTTAAGCATTCTCTCATACATACATATATATATTTTTAAGGTCTTAGGTATTTCTTCGTCGTTTCACCAATTCACATATATCTTGTGGCTTTTTTCGGTCTTTTACTTTGTATTTTTGTGATGAGCATTGGGATAGGTCCATGAAATGTATTCGCCGCATGTAATTTGTTGATTTCTTTTTTTAGCTGACAACGCATTTTTGGGAACTGAATGTTTTTTTTTTTTTGCAAATATTCCAAGAATTATTTGATTATTTGCTTGTGCGTCTGAATTTTTTTGCATTTGCTTGGAATGGTATATTGTCTGAGGGCAAAGTACGTAATTTGAGGACTGTTTATATACATATTTTGTTTACTGCTGATTATATTCACTTGAACTCAATGTTTTTGTTTATAAGTGTGCTTGTTATCGGCGCACGATTCCAAAAAGTAAAATTTAAAAGCGGCTTGATGAATTATATGTTGTCTATAATTGTTTAATATCCACAGTAACTGGATAGAAATATTTTTAAATTCATACTAAGTAGGACAACTAAAAGGCCGTTGGAAAGGTTAGTATATTTACTGAACATGAGAACTTAATAAATTATTTTTCATAATAATTACACAGGCCTGCCAAAAATTATTTTTATTTTTATTTTTTTTTTTTTGAGACTTCGGAGTCCATTGAGATATATGTTTTGCGCTGAGCACGACCCTGTGTTCAGAAATTGCGTATCAAGTTAGGATTTTGAAGAAAATTGCTAAAACCCAAAAAAAAAATGGTTTGTTTTACCTCGCACAAAACAATATACATATTTGACAAACCACGAAGATGACGCAAACATTTTCAAAAAGTGGGGTTAAAAATAATACTAGTTCGTCCAGTACAGAGAAAATAACAATAAATGTATTCAAACAAATTAGTTTTATCTTAAAACTCACTTTTTGAGAAGTTTTGAATCTTTTTGTTGTTTGTCGAATATAAATATTGAAATTTCCGATATCGGTTTGAATTTGTATTAGTTTAATATTGTTAAACTAAATAGTAGAAATACAAAATTTTGCCACATTTTAAAACGAATTAATTTTTTTTTTTATCTTTTGGTGGCGAAATTCTAATATAATATTAAATCGATAATTTTTTTTTTTTTATCGATGTCGCTTCAAAAAATAAACCATACGTTTTTTTTTTTTTTTTTTACACAACTACATTGTTTTTATACCCTGAACCCATAAAATGGGAAAAAGGCTATAATGGTTTTGTGCAAAAGTATGTAACGGGCAGAAGAAAGCATCTCCGACCCCATAAAGTATATATTTTCTTGATCAGCATCAACAGTCGAGACGATATAGCCATGTCCGCCTGTGTGAACGCGTCGATCTCAGAGACTACAAAAGCTAGAGACTTCCGATTTCATATATAAGTTCTCCTATACCATAAGCAGAACGAGTTTATTTGAAATTATAGATCAATATTCTGGTTTCCGATATACACATGGAATTGATAACAAAAAAATATAGAATTTGGAAAATGTAAAAATGGGGCTTGAAATAATGGGTAACGATAGAACTTTTTTGAACATTTCGTCCAAATCGGCTAAGAAACACCGGAGATATCGAATTGAATCAGTATACCAAAGTCTTTAATAAATTTATTATATATATTGCAACTGGGTTCAGGGTATCTTCTAGTCGGGCTCTCCCGACTAGAGCTTTATTACTTGTTTTTTTTTAGATTTTTACGTAAATTAAGCATGTGCGACCTTTGAATATATATATTTTTTAATATTTTTATCTAACTACAATAATGTGCAATGTACATATTTAACACTTATAAAACAGAGTTTTCAAAATGTGCCGCAATTCTCAAAATTCTTTTGAAGCTGTTAAGAAAATAACTAAAAATGACAAACAAAGAATTTCTATCAGCCCCAACAAAAGTCCTAGTCTGCAAACTTTAAACTAACTACAATATGAACGCCAAGCAATGTCAAAAGCTTCACCAGCTGATAAGAAAATGTTTCTGAAATTTTTAAAAGTTGAGTTTTGTACTTTTTATTTGCTAATTGTTAAGAATACGTGTGTTTTTTATTAGTAATAATTAATTTGCGTCTATTCTACATAGTTGGTCTCATTGTTGGCCTCATCGGAGTTCACTTCGAGCACCTCGCAACCCTGTGCGTAGTCTTCCATGTTGAGCTGTTCATTGACTATCTCATCGAGCTGGCTGTCAGTTGGCTCCAGCTCCAACAAGTCCTTAATGACCGGACGCTTACGGCGCGCACTCTTTCCCGGCTTCTCTGATGAGCTTTTCTCGTTCTTGCGATGCTCCTCTGAAGAGTGTCCATCGGAACCCTCACCAGCTGCTCGCCTTTTACGGGCTTCCGGCTGATGTTTGTGCTTATCCTCTTCCGATGAGCTATCATCCTTATCACCCTTCTTGGACTTCTCCTTGTGCTCCTGGCCAACCTCCTCGGATGAACTCCTATCGGAATCCTCACCAACTGCTCGCCTCTTGCGTGCCTGTGGCTTTTCATCTGGCGCACCAGTAGCTGTATCCTGTGGCTGCTCCTGTGGCTGCTCCTGTGGCTGCTCCTGTGGCTGCTCCTGTGGCTGCTCCTGTGGATGCTCCTGCTCCTGCTTTGGTTCCGCCGTGTGTGCCTCCTTAGCCTCCTGCTTGGCTTCCTGTTTCTTTTCCTTAGATGAGCCATCAGATGAGTCCTGCTTTGTCTTATGTTTCTGACCTTGACCGTGCTCTTCGGATGTTGAGCTACTTGAATCGTCATCAGCTTCTCGACGCTTACGTCCCGCGTACCTATGTCCCGTATGCTCATGAGCCAGCTCATCCGGATGAGGAGCCCAACCGCAAGGTCTGTGGCTTTCTCGATCCGGATCTTCGATGGGTGTTCGACGAACTCTATCAATATCCGCACTATTTGTCTCTGTCTCCATGCTGTAACCGCCTAGCGTCTTGAGCAGCTGGTCATCGGTTTCGGCTGTCTCTTGAACATCATCTAGATTGATGGGCAGAGCCAATGCTGCATTCAGCATTAGCGCCACCAAACCTATTATATATATGTATGAAAGCATTTTCGGTTAGAAGCTTCTGCTAGCTGGTTAAATCCTTAGTTCTTAATCCTTAGGTTTTATAATTATGCTGCCCGCTTGCTTTGTAGCTCGCGCTGCGACTTGTGTTGTTCAACTGAGTGGCGTAAGTTTCTACTGTTTCTTATGAACCTTGTCTTGCCTTACTGATTATCACATTTTGTAGACTCTTGCTTTGCCTTTTGCTTGTTGTTGGAGAGACGCCACAGAACAGCTAAGCTGTCTCTGCGTACCAGTTCAATTGCAATTGAGCTGCAACTGATGCAAAATAGAATGAAACAAATAAATAGATAATCCATTTGGAAAATTTCATGCATGACGGTGTTTTGATTAGCTTTATCGGATCTAACGCATCTATCGGATGTCACTCATGATGTGATTGTATATTTTATCATGACCTATGTCATGTTTGAAATACAGGAATGTCCGATAACTAATAGGTAACTTATCGGACATTTATTGAACTTGCTGCCAGGAATGTTGAGGAAGCAAACGACGCACATACATAATTATTAATATTTTTTCATATTTTTGTTTTTAATCCAAAGTATTTTTGCTTATAACCAGTGTATTTTAAAGTCGCCTATTGCAGCATAGTTGTTTATTTTTATTTATATTTCGGAATGCGCAATTTACAGGCAAGTTCTGCGAGCTTTTTGTTGTGTGCAAATTTTAGCTTGACTTGCATAACAAACTCAAAGTGAGTGGCTGCTTTTGGAATGGAATTGATAAGGCAAGATCAGCAGAGATCAACGAAACAGACGTAACGCGCAATTATCGTGATGCGATTATCGAGACGAGACACGAATACCGAAGAACACATTCATGATCAGCATATAACTGGCAACTATGTTAGCAAAAATTATGAAAACACTTGCTATTATTAAATAAGAAAATTTATAGAAATCAATCGAAACTTAAATGCGTAACGAACAGGCCCATTAAACTATAATAGCGAATGTGACAGAGGCATTGATAAGCAAAAATCCCAACAATAAATGCAAAACAGCAACGTGAGTAGCATGATAAACAAACAATCTAAAATAACAGCTAGACTGTTAAAGTATCACGTCGATTGCAAGTATCTTAACGGCATTTTGTCGAAGTGGAACCTAGCTTGTTATGCGTCTCTCGCTTATCTTTCATCATTTAGTCGACACTAACGCCTGTTCGTCTTTTTGCTGCATATAAACTGAACAAATTTATAACAGACGAATTCAAGCAATAACTGTCAAGGCAAAGGGTGTTTGCTGGCCAAAATTATATGCAAATATTTGACGGCTTTATTCGGCAGCCTACAGCACCTTCAAGAGCCAAAAGCCTTCGAGCTTTAAAGATTATTCAAAGAAAGTGGCTTCACAGCCAGACTGATTAAATTTGATTCCCAGCTGGATGTCCTGACCACCAAAGCTAACTCGGCGTATACATATTTCATTGCTTAAGTTAATATCATCAAAAAGCCAAGTGTCGAAATGAAACGAAATGAAATGGAAGAAATCCAAGCGAATTGAAATGCTGACGATTTCTTACTGCATAATTTAAGTGAATTTACAAATTATAGCCTCACTGAATACACCCTGGCTCTCGAACACATAAAAAGGGTTAGTAGGTGTGTATTTAACATCTGAAATTCTGATACCAAATTCTGTGAGGAATATTAATTTTTATTATTAACAAATAAAATATTACAAATTATTAAATTATTTTCATATTCGGCAAGTTGATTTACAAGTCTTAAAGGCAAATAATGTCAAGGTGGAGTGATAATCAATAGGAATAAAAAACTTTGCAGCGACATATAGCACGTCTTCCTAGCGAGTGTTCAAAAAAGTAGTGGAACAAAAGTTTTCGTCTCGAACTGTTTTATATAATGAAAAGTGATTTCAGAACCCTAAAACATAGGGTTGATTCAGACAAACAGACAAACGAAAGGTAAAAAGTTTACATATTGAAAAGGCAGTGCAAATCTTGATTGTTGAATAAATTTTGAATGGAGTATTGAGTGATGAGATGATTGAATTGTCGTTAGACGCGTATTTAGAGCTGGATCACAGCCCCGTTAAAATGAGGCGCATTTTGCTCTACCGGCGCCAACAACTCAAACTTTCGAAATTATCACTTTGGCACTTTCTCCCCTTTTCTCCTGAACCAGTTGATTTTTGAAAAGTGCGCACATTATTTTGTTTAAACGGTACCTTTCGTTTAAAGAATCTGTGTCGATATATGAATGTGGAAGGTGATTTGTGAGCCAATTGACTTGAAAATAATATAAAGAAGTAGTGTGTAAACTTCATATAAAACTCTAGCATACAAATATTTTATATATTTAACTAACTAGTTCGTTGTTAACCGACCTCTGATTTTTAATGTGTGTTTTGACAGTAACAACAATATCGGCACATAAATTTGAGTCCAACAGTTGTTACATTCGCATTTGCTTAAAAAAATTTTATTAAAATATCCATCCCTTTCAGCACAAATCATACGTACCTCAATTTCTTAAGCTTTAACGTTCTGGCGACTGTTTAAAAATATTGCAGTTCATATATTTTATGTAAAGCGATATTCGTTCGACTTTGGCAACGCGCATTGCAGCATTTTATGCAAATCAACTGGCACCTGATGGCGTTACAAAATATTTGCCTCGTCATAATATAATTCTGTTTCATTTGTGTGTGTTTGTGTTTTATTCTCGCATATTTATTTATTATTTATCAATGTCATAAGTTTGCCAAGCCATCAATCAACTTTAATGCAGCAAAGATTTGCTTAGGCGTAAAATGTTGATGAACCCATTTAAAGATACAGGCTCTATTTTGGAGAATCAAAATTTCCCAAGCTCTGAATTAATGGCTTCGCCCAAAAGTATGCAATGGTTTAATTCTATTTCGCAACTACTTTTGAGCCTTACGAATTTTTGTTTTCAGGTAGTTTATTGAGGCACACGGGGTTAGCCGGGAACCCCTTTGTGGCCTTGGTTTCTATTCATTCAGCCCAGCTGTAACAATATAAATAACAATAATAGCAGTAACAAATATACAAACAGAATGAGAAGTATACAAATAATGCAATAATGGGTCAGCTTCTGCTAACCCTCATCAACGGAGATCGAAGTATGAGATCCTTCGGTTCTCGCCTGTTGTGCCTTCTAAGTCGATGAGATCTGATAAGATCGTTTGCCAGCCGATTTCTGTTTCGTCCTAGTCTTGCATGATAGCGAATGGAGTGCTGGTTGATCTCGTCGAAGGCCGCGACCAGTTTCAGGTCACTGTGCAGTGTGATGTTCCGTACAAAACCACTCGCAACCATGATTGTTCTCGCAATCGAATTCTGATCGACCTGGATTCTGTGAATTTGGCTAATGCAGGCCAAGCTCCAGGTTGGTGCTATAATTTGCTTGTAAATTGTCACTTTGTTGGAATAGTCAATAATGCTTACTCGCGCACTTATGCGCGTTCTAATGGCAATCACTTGCTTGGAGAAGGTGAGCCTGCGAACCTAGGTCACACCAAGACATTTTGCTGCAAACACGGCTGGTAGCGTTCTCCGCTTAAGGGTGTAGCAAACTTTGCTCGATTTGTCGCTATTGATATCGATATTCCAGAGCCTTGCCCATCCCACAAACTTTGTAGCATAGTCCTGGATGCCGTCGGCTGTATCGCTTTTGCATCGGGACCTATAGATGACGCACACGTTATCAGCCAATGTGGAAAGCATTGATTTTTATATCCTGTCGAGCATGCATAATTATTTATGAATCCATATGATTGAATCGATTCACTTTAGATTTAAGTGTCAGTCAAAATACATTTTACTTGCAACACACTACAAAACTTTACATACAGACAGCGCACTACAATAAAAACAAGCTCATCTTAAAAAAACTTACCCACAATCAAAACCGCACCTCCTTATGGACACTGAAACACAACAAACTACAAATGTTGACCATAACAATGACATAACAGTTGATGCAGTTCCTGATGCGATTCCTGTTGCAATTCCTGATGCGATTCCTGTTGCGATTCCTGATGCGATTCCTGATGCGATTCCTGATAGAATTCCTGATGCAATTCCTAAGCCAATTCCTGATGCAATTCCTGACGCGATTCCTGAGTCTGGGGCGGGCGAGGTCATCTTTGGAGCTGCAACTGAAGGCGATGGCGTAGAGCACCAAAGTCAACAAGAATCCGTTGAGCCTAACGATAACTCATCAGTTGCTTTCAATAAATTTGATGGTGAGACTGCGGTAGGAACTGAAGAACAAACAGAGGAAGAAAAGAAAGCAGAGCGCAGAGCTCGCTTAAAGAAAGCGAGAAATCAGCGTTTCACGATTGGCGAACGCGAGGATGAGATACAAGACGAACTTATTGAAGATGTTGTATCGGAGTTTGGAGTGGAGGAGCATACGGAATTTGATGAAAATGATCAACTGACTGATAGTATTCACTCACATGAAGATACACCGAAAAAATTATCAGAGATGAACGATGAATTACTGCGAAGCACTATTTTTGATGAAGCCGATCTCAATGATTTACTATACAGCGATGTCGAAGAGGAGGAAGATGAGGGCCTCGAAATTCGAGCTCCAGTCAAAGGTGATGCAATTGGAGCAAAAACCGATTTCCTCGAGAATTTCGAAATACCAGCATTATCTGATATATCCGAAGACCAAGAAAGTGATGAAGAACCACAAAAGAAAAAACAGACGTTGAGTCTACAAACCAATGCCAGTGTGATGACAGACCCAGGCAAATTTGTTGATCCACTGTCGGAGAAATCCACAGCCACTTCAATCGAATCCAATGCACCCATACAGAAATCAGTTATTGATTTAGAAGAAGAGAAAAGTGAGGTCGAAATCGACAGCGACGAAGACGACGGGTTAAATTTCAGTGATGATGATGATTTGGTTGACGTTAAAGCACAGCCAGCCGACGTTGATGCTGTCGATACGTTTGTGAAATTTCATGGAAGCTTTGTAGAGGAAGTGACAATTGAAGAGGATCCAGATGTGGTTTTGGCTAGAAAAATGAAGCGTGAAATACTCCAAATAACCACTGACTTTCTTTTCGATCTCTTCAACAATGTGGTCACTAAAGCAGAAAGCATAAATGCAGATGATGTAATGCGAAATAAATTGGATAAGGTGAAACTTCACGAGAGTTTGACAGAAATGAGAGAAAAGTATTTGCTCATAAAGGAAATTAACACATATCTCAATACGAAAATGTGCGATTATTACAAGCGCATGAAAAACTTTCGAGTTTTTGCAGAACTGAACCAAGATTCTAAAGATAAAGAAAAATTAAGATATTCGCAGGCCCTTGAACAATTGGATCATGCTAAAAAGATAGCATCTGAGACAAAGAAAAAGAACGCCGTCCTCATGTCCAGTGTGCTAATGGATCTTGCACATGTGCAAAACATTTCTATGTATACCGAAGAGCATTTCGAAGAGGTTATGCTAAGAACTTTGTGTACCAACAAATCTGAATATCTCAAACATGTCATTAATCGAGAGCTACGTTTAATGAGCCAGAAACGTAGTGAAATCAGTGATACTCGTCTTTACTTGATCACCAGGAAACACACTCTTGGACGCATCACAGATGTAAGCATTAGTTTTGAACAACATATCTATAAAAGATATATTTTTATTTCTTCTTTCTACACATTATGGGTGAACTTTTGCAGAAAATCAAAAAACTGGAGCAAATCAATGAGGAACTTTGCATGGATGACTTTATAAATATACAAAATCAAGTTGTAACATTAGATAAGAAGATCGAAGGTAATTATCGATGCATTCCACGAATCTCAGCTCAATTCGATTCTCTTACTTAGAACGTAACAGTGATTTAAAGAAATTGCGCTATAACTATCATACGGAATTACATCTGACGCAGCATAATCGTGAAAAGGCTCTTTCTCTAGTTACCAAATTGAAAGAAGCAAAAGACACCTTGGTTATGAGCCAGGAAAAGCAGAAACAATTGCGCGAATGTCTTTATAAGGCCAAATTGGAGCGAAGTCGCTTACGGAAGCAGCACTCAGATCTCAGCTTTCAGGGTGGTCTTCTATCTATGCCAGCTCTGATGTACGACTTTGATGAGACAGTAGAGAAAGTGAAAGAAAAGAAGGCCGTGGTAATGGAGCTAAAAGAGACTTTTAAACGTGTCACACAACGCATTACAGATTTGGAAACACGCTGTATATAAAAATACGCAGCAAGTAAATAAACCATAAGAAACTTATTTTACAAAAATACTTGTATGTTGCCAAACTTGAACATTCACAAAAACGAAATAATCAAATTGATTTCACAAAATAGAAAACAAAATTATAATACCCTATGTATCGAACGGAGTACTACGTGGTATATTCCACCTACACGTGGATGTGTTTAACTGAATGCTGAATGCTAGAAGTGTCGAAAACTTTCATGTTATGTGGCATTCCTCCGATTTCAAGACTAGATGAATTTTGGGCTAGTTTGTTTTGCAAATTTTTTGCCTATTCAATATCTACAGCTTGGCCTTAGATACAAAAACCATAATTCTAACCGTTGCCGATTTATAGGTCTTGACAAAATATCCCCAAAATGCTCATAGTCGAACTTAACGAAGAACTTATACAACAACAAAACTAAAAACCCTTTGATGCAGCCAATTTGACAAAACTAATGATGCAAATTCAGAGAGCTCTTTTAGAATTAATTGTTAAATTTTTGTGTATTGCACCGTGAAAATACGTTGTTTAATTTTAAAATATATATTATTAAGTATAAGCAATTGCGCATATGTTAAAATTATAAACATATCCAATATGCTGGCACACGCTATAATTCTATATTTAGGCTTGAGCAATTTAGTATTACTCAGCAAATTATTTTTGATACACTTCAATAAAACATAAACAAGTTTCCATATAGTTGACAGCTAGGAAAAATACCAAAATAATTTTTCCTCGCGCCGCCTACAAAAATGAATTATATTCTAAGAAAACTTTACTTAGATTTCGTGGAAATAACGAAATGTTCATGTATTTTAAACAGTCATGCCAGCAATTAGCAAAAACTAATGAAGTACATTTTTCATTTTTGCTATAATATAGAAGGCTTTTACCGCAACAATGTGCAACATGAAAAATTCTTGTACACAAATTAGAAAAGCAAAAGCCAACTGCATCCAAATTAAATTGAGGGCGTGAAATTCTGAAAATATCTTAGACTTTTCAGGCATGTTTTCAATGTCATATTTTACCTGTAAAAATTATTAAAGGTGTAATAATTCAATTAAAAAAATTAAATAAATAAAAATTGTTCAGTGCTGTTGGCAAAAAAAAAAACATACTAAAATTAAATTGAATGTTGAGTTGGTTTCCGCAGTTCCACTAAGCAGCTAATGACTAGAATATATATATTATATACATATGTACATATACTCATAGATTGGAACATAAGTAGCTGTTTGCAATGACCTCAGCACGCTTCGATGGAATTTTTCGCGCACACTTGTAAAAGCAGGCTGTTTATGTTTTCAACAAAATTCACGTACATATATCTTACTTATAGATTTGGCAGCCATATTTAGATCAGACGTACGTATAGCGTTCATTATATATACACATATAGATCTATGAAAAACAAGCACGCAAATAGATAGACAGATGAACAAATAAAAAGATACACCCACACAAAGGCAACAACACAACACATTTTTTTTTTCAATCTGAAGGATTTTATATATACATATGTAATAAGAAATGCGTCGTTGATGGAAGTGAATTCGCATTTGATTTCGAATTGGCCATAGAGTTTAATAGACGTAATGCGTTTTAATTTTCTTCAATCAGATCACGTTCTTACTTTCTTTATCCACATTATCATCATCTCTTTATTTGTATAAATAATCTTAGACGTATACTTAATATAATGCGCATTCTATTAGCCTTTGTGTTTTGTGCATTTGCATTTATGTGAGTGTGTGTGTGTGTGTTTTTTTTTTTTTTTTTTTTTAACTTTTTATAATGTTTTTTTTTCGGTGTGAGTATTTTTGGTATGAGGAATATTTTTGTGGTTTAATGTTTGATTTGTAAACTTAACAATTAAACAAAAATTAGAAAGATAGAAGTTGCAACTGCTTGACAATGCGAGCTGTGTGCGTTTACTTGCCAAGCAAGATCTTGCGGCCAGCGCCCATGTTTGAGCCAGCCTGGGTGGCACCCTTGTTCGAACCAGCCTGCAGGCCGACAATGGTCTGGCCAGCCTTCAGCTGCTCCTCGCTGAAGTCGCGCTTGCACTCATCTGCGGGCTTGGGGCCAAGGAAGGGACCCTTGAAGTCAGCGTGCTTGTAGGTCTGCATTTAAATCGAATCAATCAAGTGATTAGTCGTTTAATTAATCATTCAATCTTAAGTCAATCTAAACTTACAGCGCGGCCAAGAGCGAAAATGGTGTTGGTCACATTGGCAATATCCTTCTTCTCATACAGATCAACGGTCTGGAAGACGTCAATATCGGGCACACCGTAGGCCTTCAATGCCTTCTGGAAGTTGTTGAGGTTTTCCATGAACTTGAACTGTCCACCGGAGGAGTTGATCTTGGGCACAGCGTCGGGCGACAGTTTGTTGATGAGATTGCAGAGCACTTGACCGTCCTTAAGCACTTCCTCGTATGCCTGACCAGCGGGGAATTTCTCACCGATTATGGCCTCAATCCATTCCTGGGCCTCCTTGTCCATCTCTGGATTGCGCTTACCGGCAATCTAAAGCCAAAAAAAAAACCAATCCTTGTTAACATCTTCTTTTTTTTTCATCGCACAATTTTGTCACATTTTAATTGAGTTGTTTTTATTTTTATTTTATTTTTTCTTAATGCAATTTTATTTCACTTTTATTCACCTTGGCACGAACAGCACGTTCTAGAGACATGTTTGCGGATTTATTATGGGTGGGGAGAGAATTCGGTTAATAAGATCTTCACCAAAGCTAATGCAAGCCTTCACTGATGCCTGGCCACAGGGCGTATGCTGCTTTTAAAGCGCGAGAGCAAGAGATGATGGCACACACGCACACAAATGCTCAACAATAATTAAGAATTTTCCAAAAATATATCCGAATTCGGAGTCCTCTTTATGAACGCTTATTTGCTGTGTGAGATTTTTGTGGCAAAGACGTGGGCGTAGGCTGTACGAATCTGTCAGGTAATTATGTGTGTTTTTGTGTCCGTGTGTGTGTGTGTGTGTAAGTGTGACTGTGAGCAACAATTTATTTCTCACTATTCCGACTTTGAGCGTCGCCATCTCGCATGAGTCTTGCGTTTTAAATATAGACCAGACCATCCAAAAAACTTAGCAAAATCAATTTCAATAATTTTTCACACGTCTGTATTGTGAAAATAGACGTGCGCCCCTAGGTAAACTTTTACATGCTCTTGCCACTGTTGGTTTTTCTTCATATTATTTGTTGTTCTTACCATCCAATTAACATATATATATAATTCTTGCTCATCACAAAAATTTCCACTTATCCACATTTTTCGGACATTGGGCCAGCTGTCTTGTTGCACATTTTTGTGGACTTTATTTGTTGCTTGGCATTTGGTATTGAAATGCATTGGGTCATGCTTATAATTAATGTTCCGAATAATTTTCGATGGGTGTTAAGTGAATTTAAAATGATGTGCAGTCACGAGAAAGTGCTGAAAACTTGAACATTAGCTTCCTTAGAGATATACAGTTAATAAATGAGTAATCAGTAAAGTAAAACGAAATTAAAGTTAAGAGTTGTTCAACATTTAATAATTTTAAACAATTATATTAGATTGAATTTGTTTTCATCCATAAAACTAAAAAAAAAAATATCGTTAAGGTTTCCGAAAATTTATTTCTTTATTGATAGCCATGGAAATGTTATCAAATAGCATATATCTCAGTAGTAGGGAACTGGCGGTTCTAACTCAAAAGGATGCCGACAATTTATGACCCCATTAATTTTATGACCCTTTTATCGCCCCCTTGATCTTTGACCCTTTTTATTGACACTTTTATTACCCCCTTCCATATCATAATTTATGACCCTTTTTCCCACGATCGTATCCCTCCTTTGATTAGCCTAATGTGGAGAACAAAGGATTTACATTCCTAGG
>JARNME010000404.1:74022291-74281553 GCA_030179655.1 Scaptomyza flava | reverse complement strand
AACTGAGTCAGACCAGTCTGTGGGATATGCATCAGGTCTTCCTCTCTGAGAGTGTAGTTGCCTAACAGCTTTGCTCTATTACGTGCCAGGCGGGGCAGTTTGTGATTAGGTGTTCCATTGATTCAACATCCTCTTCGCAGAATCTACAAGTTCTGTTTCTAGCAAGGCCCATCTTATGTAGATGGTCGTTGCAGGGAAAGTGGCCTGTTAACGCCCCACAAAGTGACCTAAGTTGTGATCTGTTTAAGGATAGAGCTACCTTTGCTCTTGCTGCATCAGGGCAAACATATCTTTTTGAGTGCCTAAGACCCTCTAGATTGTTCCAGTGCATTATTTTCTTTTTTTCTAACCATTGTGTATGTCAGATTTGAGTTTGTTGTTTGAATAACCAAACATTGGACTTGGGCCTATAAACGGGGCTTCCGCTCCTAATTTAGCCCTTACATCCGCGGCCTCATTACCTGAGTGACCTTCATGTCCTGGGACCCAAACCAGAGAAACTCTATTATTGGTTGCCAGTGCATTTAGCTCACGGTGACATTCATGTATGAAGTTTGAGCTATAGCTATAGCTGTTTAGTGCTTTAAGAGCTGCTTGACTATCGGAGAGTATACGATGTTAACTCCTACCAATCGTCTGCTATTCAGTCTATATACCGCCTGTAAAATAGCGAAGAGCTCCGCCTGGAAAACGGTGCATTCGGCCTCAGTGAGAGAGAGATGTGTGTGCGAGGACCCACTATGCCTGCTCCTACCCCTGATGCTGTCTTGGATCCATCTGTGAACCAATTTTGTGCATCGTCATTTAGCCAAGATGGATTTGAAGTCCATTGCTCTCTTGTTGGAAAAATGACCTTGTAATTTTTCGTGAAACTATGGATGGTTTGTATTTGGTCTAGGGTTTTTGTTTTATCAAGGATGTCCTCTACCCTATTCAATATACCTAGGTGTCCTCTAAGGTTGCCCTTCTGGTATTTGTTACCTACATAGAGCCCCAGAGCCTGCTTTACAGCCTCTTCCTCTATAGCTAGGTGTAAGGGAGTTAGGTTTAGAATTGCTTCCAGACCTGCTGTCGGGTCGTTCTCAGTGCCCCTGTGATACTTAGGCAAGCTAGCCTTTGTACCTTGTTGAGTTTATTGATAGCGGTGCTTTGTGTGGCTTTTTCCCACCATACTGCCGCCCCGTACAGAATCATTGGTCTTACCATTTGGGTGTACGCCCAGTGGGCCATTCGTGGAGAAAGCCCCCATGATTTGCCAAGCATCTGCTTGACAGCCCAGAGAGATCGAGTTGACTTTGTGGTTACTGCTCTCAGGTGTGCGTTCCAAGTGAGTTTGCTATCCAGAGTTACCCCTAGATATTTTACCTCTGTACTCAGAGTCACAACTGTGCCACTAACCTTTATGTCTGGGAATTTAGAATCCTTTTATTGGTGAACGGATTATGATGGTCTTATTAGGGTTGATAGAGAGCCCTTCTGAGGTGCACCATGTTACCGTTTGATCGAGAGCACGTTGCATGAGGTCTGCTAGGATCCTTTCATCTTTGCCCCTGATGATTACGGATATGTCATCTGCATATCCTATCGTTTTGCATCCGTTTGCATTGAGAGACAGAACTAAGTTGTCTACTAGGAGTGACCACAGTAAAGGAGATAGAACACCACCCTGTGGGCAGCCTTTTGAGGCATGTATGCTAGCCGAGGCAAGTCCAAGATCGGCCTTTATCAGTCTGCGGCATAGCATTGCCTTCACCCAGGCTACTACCTTAGGGTTTACCCCCTGTTTGTCAGAGCCCGGCTCATTGAGTCAAAGTTTGCATTATCGAAGGCACCCTCTATGTCCATGAAGGCGCATAGGGCGACCCCCTTTGCGTCAATTGCTTTTTCTATGTCAGTTGTCAATGATGCAGTGCCGTCACCGTGGATTTACCCTTCTGGTAGGCGAATTGCAGTTTGTGAAGCGGGTTGGCTTCTAAAATGTCAGTTCTGACGTAGCAGTCTATCAGTTTCTCCATGGTCTTTAGCATGAAAGAGGAGAGACTGATTGGTCTGTATGATTTGGGAGAGCATGGTGGCTTGTCCCCGCCCTTAGGAATGATATTACCTTTACTGCTCTCCAGGTCTTTGGAATATATCCCAGCAAAAGGCTGGCTCGATATATAGGAATCATTTTCCTAATGATGATCCCTTTGCCCTTTGATAACATGGCTGGAAATATGCCATCTGGACCAGGGGATTTGTAGGATTTGAAGGAGTTAATTGCCCATTCTACCCTTTCGTAGCTAACTATGTTTTTTATTATTGGGTCTATGATTCTTGTGTGCCTCAGTTCTTCTGTGTCAGGGTCTCCCTCTGTGCTACAGAATGAACAGTCAGGAAAGTGAGATTTTAGAAGAACCTCTAAAGTTTCCTGTGAGTCACTGGTGTATACACCGTTCGGCCCATCAGTGTCCCAATCGGTCCTCCACTGGCTTTTGATAGGGCTCTATGGACCCTTGCAGTTGAGGGTATGTCCTAAGATCTTCACAGAAATTCCTCCATGAGGATCTCTTGGATTTCCTTAACTCCCTATTGTAATTAGTTAAGGATGTCCTGTAGAGATCCCAATTGTTGGACCTTTTGGCCCTGTTGAACTCTGTCCTAGCTTCTCTTCGTAATTCTTCAAGTCGTGAATTCCACCAGGGGACCCTCTTGCTAGAGGTCTTAGCCCTTTGTGGGCAGCAGTCATTGAAGGTGAGACTAGATCGTGCGTCAGGGTATAACTGCCCTTTCTAGCTCCTCAGTATTCGTTATTTGTGGTCTATTACCCGATAATTTTCCTGTAAGGATTTCGGAGTATTTCGTCCAGTTAGTGGTTTTTGGGCTGCGGTAGAGCACAACGCTCCTCACCGGTCCCTCAAGGTCAAAGAGAATGTGTCTATGATCAGACATTGAGGCCTCCTCGGACACTCTCCATTCTTTCACCAAGTCTATGGCCCTGTCAGAAACCAGTGTTAGATCTAAACCTCCTTCCTTATAGAATTAACAAAAGTTGGTTCATTCCCCCTATTTGCTACTGATAAGTTAGTTGTATAAGATAGTTTAAGAGAGACTCACCTCTGTTGTTCGTGTCTGTGCTTCCCCATGCTAGGTGGTGAGCATTTGCATCGCATCCAACTATCAGGTCTTTCCGGTGTGTTCTGCAGTACTCCACTAAAGATCTGATAGTATCCGTTGGAACAGCTTCGGAGTCACCAGGAAGTAGCCGAGGCCAGAACAGCCTCTTTCTTACCCCCTTCGATTTCCAGTTCCAGTAGTATGGCCACTGTGTCGGTGTCTATGAATTCTGTGAGAGGCAGAAATCTTATGTCAGTGTTAATGATAATTGCTGCCCTAGGTTTGGCCGCTTTCCTATCATATATACCTGTGTGTTTTTGGTATTTAGGCCTCTAATGCGACCTTTGAAGAACCAGGGCTCCTGTAGAAGCCCGATGTCCTTGGTGTTGCTAGCAAACCTACTGCTGATTTCAGCCGTCCGCCGCCTTAGCGTGGTGAAGGTTTGCCTGCAAACATCTTATTTTGGCGGCGGATCAGCACCGGAGACATTTGGAGAGCTTAAACTACTCTCTTCAATCTCCATAACGCTGACTTGTTTGATGAGCTCATCCTCTGTAGTATCATCACTTTTTTATTCTGAGAGTAACTTGGCCAAGGCGGAAGTTCATCCTTCCCTTCGTTACCTCAATTGTGGCTGCCGACTTTTGGTCAACGGCTAGCACAAGCATGGCGTTTGAGCCCTTTTCCACTCTCTTTAGGGCCCTCCAGGCCGAGGTGTTTAGGCCTTTGTTTTGTGCCTGTAAAAAGTTGAGGACCTTGCCTGTCTCCATGGCTGCAGACTTGGGAAGTAGCCGACCACAATTCTGGGGTGAGGAATCTTTGATTCCTCTGTCGACCAGAGTGTGGCGCCGTCCCACGGCGTCATTTTGACCACCGTCGCCTTCACCCACTCCGCTGTAACGCAGTCCTTGCAGTGAAGTGCTAGATACCCAGCTTTGTAGGTAGAGCCAAGGAAGGCCGGTTGTATCTGCCCATCCATCAGCTCCAGCACTTTGTCTTCAATAGCGGCTGATATGGAGTCCATTTGCGCGGTCGTTAGGGCCGTTGTTGGGTAGTCCCTTGCTAATACCGCCAACTTCACTCCTATACCAGCCTCATTTATTTTAGCATTTTGCTGTTTCTTGTCGGCCTGGGTACCTGTTGTCCCCCTAACCGGAATAGAGCCACGCTCCTTATGCACCTGTGCCTTGGCTGGGTGATGTGAGGCAGAGGGCTGCCTTTCATTACCCTTGCCTGCAGCCTTAGAGGTGGAGGGCATGTCATCCCTCATCTTCTTAGTGGCGACTACCTCTGAGCTGTGGTTTGTGGACCGCTGGCGTTTTGGGCATGCTGTTTCCCCTTTCTTCTCCATTGGGGTCCTAGCTCTGGAGTAAGCCTCTTCTTTGCTAAGCCCCTGCCGCAGAAAGAAAGCCAGTCGCTTCTTGCCAGCGCCGCTCAGTTTAGGCAGTGTAGGGCCTACAACACTGTCGGTGGTTGGTGTGCTTGTGCCTTGTGGTGTCAGGTCCACCACTGAGGCACTACCGCGTTGGTGTTGCTCGTTTTGAGGTGTTGCCACCTCTGTTTTGTGTCCCTGGGGGCCACTCTCCTCTTCAACATCGGTTTTTTTGTTTTGTAAATCGTTCATTTTGATCCCACGAGTAAGATGGCAACCGGTAAACACTACGCCGTGCCGTACCGTAGTGTGGCAGATTAAAATGAGGCCGCGCCACCATACCCCAAGTCCGCATACTAGCAACTAGGCACCCCCCTAGCCACGCATCTCCTGGCATATGCTGTTCCACCATTAGATTGGGGATTTTATTAAAAGAGTTTACTCTCTTTCGCCCAACTTAATTTAGCCAGGTATCCTGCCAGAGACATGACCTACACAGGACCCTGTTACCAGCAGCCACCACGAGGAGGTATAAGTTGCACTACCGGCAGTCTGGCAGTTACGGAGTAGAAGCGGGGCACCACACTCCGCGATCGACTGGTCGATCACGGAGCATGGTTCACCACCCCTACTTAGTCCCCCTACACAGACTGTCGGCCGACTGCCAACTACATAACATAAAATGTTTAAAAATCTGTAGAATACTAAGTTGAAGAAAACGATTAAATATAACACAAATTAAGATAGGGTATCATACAACGTCAATAGAAGAATTTTTGAAGTCAGTAAATGAGTACAAAACACATTCTTTATACATTTTTATCGTAGGTAGCATACTTAGAAAGAGTTGGTAAAACCCGTTTATAAAAAAAAAATCAAGCTGCTAAGAACATCTTACTGTTTTCATTTTCTTTATTTTAGAAATTGATTTGATATGTAAGTTTGATGAAATAATTTTAGTTGAGTATAAGAAATAGTTTGACGGATATCTTAAATATGAAAAGTGTCATTTGATGAAAATCTTAAAGCGAGCAGAGAGAAAGTTAAGGAAATGATTATTTGATAAGCCTAAAAGATTACCTTAAGGAATTTAAAGAATGTATAAGCAAAATAAATTATTACTGAGATAGAACGAAATCCAATATATGGGGATTAAAAAAATAATAATAACAATAATCTCAATAAACGATAAAGTACAAATATTAAGATAAAATTATTTTGTTAAAACATGATTTATTATACCAGCTACACGAACTTCGTTAAGCTTTCAAGTGAGTACTAGAACTAAGGCTTATAATACTGACTTAAAAAAGCATTTTATAAAGCCGAAACAAAATCATGGAGTATGACTTGTGTGTTCTACCGGCTTGTCATTAATCTTAATGTTCGGTGTTTGTGTTTGCTAAATCCCTCAACGGAACAAGCTTAATATAAATCTTAAATTTAACATACTACAAAAATCTATTAAAAAAAAATAAAAATATTATATACATGAAATAAATTAAAACATACCCATAAGAAAAACATAATTTGATAGTTTCTTAACAAGTACACCAACTTAAAAAATGTTCATTGGTTTATTAAAAAGTTATACTAATTAGCTCTATAAAAGTAACAGAAGTCAGTGCAATAATCAAAACAGATATATGAAAATAAAGGTTAGAAACGTAAGTAGCGAATAAGTTGGGTGTGCGTTAGAAGGAGGGACAATCAATAAACATACCACCTGCATTTCATAGACGCTCGTGTATAGAATCGCATAACGGAGCGTGTTTTAATATAATAATACAAGCAGGATCACTTTCCCCTATAACACTTTCCCCCTCTAACACCTACTCTCTCTAATACTAACTCTCTCTTTCTCCCTCTAACACTTTCCTCCTCTTACAACTTCCCCCTATAATATTTCAAACTAAATCTGAAAGTCTCAATATTCTTGTGTTGATCTTGTTGCTGCTGCTTCGAAAAAATTCCCATCCCTTGCTTACATAACACTCACGAATGTTGTTGTTCTTGTTGTTGTTGGTTTTGCTTTTGATCATAACAATGCGGCCTACGAATGTACTGCCCTTTGACTAGCGTACTTCAAACAAGCACAATCTTGTCTCAATCCTTTTATTCTTTGATCACAGGTTTTCACAAACATTCATTGTTTATGTTTTGCCTGCAGGTGTGCAAGGCAACGCACGTCAAACAGCCGCCCTCTCGACTCTCTCTTATCTACTTATTCGTTTCTAACACCTTCTCCCTCTAACACTTTCCCACTCTATCCTTTCCACCTCTTACACCTTCTCCCTCTAACACTCCCCCTCTCACACCTTCTCCCTCTAACTCTTTATAATCTATATGTACAAGTATCAATACTCTTGTTTAAAAACAATGTGTTGATCTTGCTGCTGCTGCTGCTGCGAAAGACAATTCCCATCCTTGCACACATAACCCCCCACGAAGGATGTTGTTGTTGCTGTTGACAATAACAATTCACGTGTGCAGAGCAATGTATTTAAAACAGTAGCATACTTGACTCTAACACTAATTGGTTGAATAGCAAAAACTGATCCTGTCATTATCACAACCATAAGGCTCAACGTATCGACATTGCTGCTGCTGCTGCGTAAGAAAAGTTCCATCCCTTGTTCAATGAGCTCCACGAAGGATGTAGTTGTTGATGCTGTTGGTGTTGCTTTTGATCATAACAATGCGGCCTACGAATGTGCTGCCCTTTGACCAGCGTACTTCAAAAAAGCACAATCAAGCATGCACAAACTTGTCTCTAAGTCTTCCTCCCTCTAACACTTTCTTGCACACAGTATCCTTCTAACACTATCCCCCTCTAACTCTTTCCTCCTCTAACACCTTCTCCCTCTAACACTTTCCCCTCTATCCTTTCCCTGTCTTACACCTTCTCCCTCTAACACTCCTCCTCTTACACCTTTTCCCTCTAACTCTTTATAATCTAAATGTACAAGTATCAATACTCTTGTTTAAAAACAGTGTGTTGATCTTGCTGCTGCTGCCGCTGCGAAAGAAAATTCCCATCATTGCACACATAACGCCCCACGAAGGTTGTAGTTGTTGTTGCTGATGGTGTTGCTTTTGATCATAACAATTCGGTCTACGAATGTACTGCCCTTTGACTAGCGTACTTCAAAAAAGCACAATCTTGTCTCAATCCTTTTATTTTTTGATCACTGGTTTTCACAATCATAAACATTCATTGTTAATTTTTTGCCTGCAGGTGTGCAAGGCAACGCACGTCAAACAGCCGCCCTCTCGACTCTCTCTTATCTACTTATTCGTAGCTAAGAAACCTGCTCATAGTTGACTCTCTCTCTCTCTCTTATCTACTAACTTGTAGCTAAGTAACCTGTGCACACTTGACTCTAGCATTTAATAGTTTCATAGACAATGTACTTTGCTCACTGAACCTCACGGACGGTGATACCTATAACACCTTCTCCCTTTTAACACTTTCCCCCTCTTACACTTTCTCCCTCTAACACTCCACCTCTAAAAACTTCTCCCTCTAACTCTTTATAATCTAAATGTATAAGTATCAATACTCTTGTTTAAAAACAATGTGTTGATCTTGCTGCTGCTACCGCTGCGAAAGAAAATTCCCACCCTTGCACACATAACGCCCCCACGAAGGTTGTAGTTGTTGTTGCTGTTGACAATATCAATGTACGTGTGCAGCGCAACGTACTTAAAACAGGAGCACACTTGACTCTAACACTAATTGGTTAAATAGTTAAAACTGATCCTCTCATTCACACAGTCATAAAGATCAACGTATTGATCCTGCCGCTGCTGCTGCTGCTGCGTAGGAAAATTTGCATCCCTTGTTCACAGAACTCCACGAATCTGTATGTTCTTGTTGTTGATGCTGTTGATCATAAAAATGCAACGTACATCGAACAAGCGTTCGCTTTTCTCTATTTTCTATCCTTCCTTCCTTTGCACACTGCTACTCATGACCATAAACATTCATTCTTTATTGCTTGCTTTCAGGTTAACAATGCAACGCACTTCAAACAGGCACCCTCTCGACTCTCTCTTATCTATCCTTTCTTCCTCTGCACACTGCACCTCATGACCGTAAACAGATTTACAATGCCACGCACGCCAAAGAGGCGCACAATTGACTCTAACACTAGTTAGGTAAATAGCCAAATCTGTTACTCTGATCACCTGCTTGCAGGTTAACAATGCAACGCACTTCAAACAGGCACCCTCTCGACTCTCTTTTATCTATCATTTCTTCCTGTGCACACTGCACCTCATGACCGTAAACAGATTTACAATGCCACGCACGCCAAAGAGGCGCACAATTGACTCTAACACTAATTAGGTAAATAGCCAAATCTGTTCACCTGTTTGCAGGTGTATAATGCAACGCAGGTTTAACAGGCGCGCACTTGACTCCAATCCTTTGATCACTAATTCTCACAGATACTGCTGGTAAAGTGGTGGCCTAGGAATGTAAATCCTTTGTTCTCCACATTAGGCTAATCAAAGGAGGGATACGATCGTGGGAAAAAGGGTCATAAATTATGATATGGAAGGGGGTAATAAAAGTGTCAATAAAAAAGGGTCAAAGATCAAGGGGGCGATAAAAGGGTCATAAAATTAATGGGGTCATAAATTGTCGGCATCCTTTTGAGTTAGAACCGCCAGTTCCCTACTACTTATCTCAATTTTTAATTCTTATTTCTATAGCACAGCCGATAAACAAGTACACAAAACTTCACACAGAACTTAAATGAATAATCATCGATGGATCCTAAAACTAAGAAACCTAAAAATGCAGTTGGATTCCGACAAAGTATTAAGAAGAAAAACATTTTAGTAAATGAAAATAAACCTTTTGAACAGGATAATAATAGCGAAGACAATTTCTCTGAGACAATAATTGACCATCTAGACAAAAATCAGCCTGAATCCACACAATTGTTTGAAGCAACAAAAGGTAATCAAATTTTAAGTAACGGTGAACGCCAAGGGGAAGACTCAAAGTGCTCAGAGCTTAAGGCTCATCTTAAGTCTGAAACTTCTCTGCAAGAAAACAAATCAATGGAGAGAACTGAAAACCTGCAGTATAGTAAAGCCTCATCGTCTACCTTTGAAACTCGTCAACTTGGTTCGAAATATTATGATGAAGCAGATGAAATAATACTACTTCTAGAAGAAGATGATTATGATGACGAAGAAGACGAGGATATGCTTATGACGAGAAAAGAGGATACAATCGAGGCTAAGATGCAATTTCTAAAACCTTTCGAGGTACCCTCACTTTCGGATATGCTTGAAACAACTAAGGGTAAGCAAGTATTAAGTGAGGAGGAATTCCAAACTTTAGACTTAGAAAAGGCAGAGCGGAGAGCTCGTCTAAAGAGAGCACGTGATATCAGATTTAGGACTGGGGATTCTGAAACTTCTTTAGAAAAAATTAATGCTGTCACAGACACAGCAAGTTTATTTAGCATTCAAATTCGTCAAATTGATTCAGAATATGATGAAAATTATGATATCAGATTGCTGTTCGACGAGGAAGACGATGATGATGATGTTGATGATGAAGATATGCTTAAGACACCGAAAGCCGATACAATCAAAGCTAAAATGGAATTCCTAAAACATTTCGAACTACCCTCTTTATCAGACATATCTTTAGATTCGGAAGACGCTGGGCAACATGACTCAACAGAAATAATTAAGGATTGTTAATGCTCCTCGTTAAATAGCTTTTGAGAATAGCCTTTCATCAATTGCAGCGACTAAATATTGCAAGCAAATTTCACAACTTTAATAATTGACATATGTCTTTAGGATTTCCATTAATCTAAAAACGGAAAACAACTTTTAAATGCGCGAAGCCAAGGCTATATAAATGTACGGGTAATTAATTAAATTTATACGCGTTTGCTTTATATCGATTGAGCGTGCGGCCAGAAGAAATTTAAATTATGTCAAAACCATGTTCCAATAAACAAGAAGGAATCCAGCACGATGTGTGACTTGTGAAATATTAAATACTCTTAAAAAAAAAAAAAGTTAAGACATTTATGAACAAAACCAAAATAAGATATCAAAGTAGAAGTTTATACAGGGGGAGATGAGAATATAAACATAAGTTCTAGCAATTTGCAACATATTCAATTACAAATTACAAACACCACTAACACAAAGTGTATAATGTGCAAGACAATTTCCAAATCATGTCTGGCAGGCAAACAGACTCAAAAGCACAGACCATTAATTAAGGGTAATATTTTATTCATAAATAACAACACATTTAACAAGAACATAATATTTGACGATGGCCACAAGCATTCACAAAAGCAGAATGAAAAGCAAAATGAGATGGCGGAAAATCGTTGACTATGTGACCTTGTTAAATGCAGATGCTGACATCACGCGCGGCGATAACTTTTCTCGCTAGAGTGGATACGGTTTCGATAACAATCGCTAGCTGCGTACATATATGGAGGCAAGGCGAAAACAAAACGGCGAACGAATTGTGTGCTGGGTTGAGTCTATTTTTATAACTTGTGCTATGGCAAACATTGAACAGGTGGAAAAGTGTACCGAAATAGTTGCACTGCGTCAGCACTTGAGACTTTCCAGGCGTGCTGCTAAGCAGCGGCTCTTGGACTCTCGAGCATTCGATGTGTTCTCTAGTTGGGATGATGTTGTTTCTTTTGTTTTTCACAAATTCTCGCCGCATGACGTGTTGGTTTATTTTAACAGCAGTTGTGGGCCAAGACGGTCCAGTTCCATGGCCCAGTTTCCCAACTGCCCCCAAGGCAGTCAATTTTTTAATTAACAAAATTTGGTTCGCCGGGCAATGGTCAAAACAACATCACATTGCCTACTGTCATGTTATTTAAGTGAATTAAAATCGCCTATCTGCAATTTAAAATACAAATTTGTGATAAAAATTTAAATGGTTTTTTAAGACTATAAACCATAAAACTTTAAGATATGAAGAAAAAATAACATGGAAAAAAAGAACATACATTTATTAAAGTGAAAAAAACATGAAATTTTTAAGAATAACTTGTGTGTGTGCAAAAAGTAACATCAACATTTAGATGAAAAAATAGTTCTTTGGCAGCTTAGTTGTAAACATAAATTGCAAGTTACCCGCTTCAACACTTGCCGCCATTTGTGGTTTGTTAAGTTAATTCGATTTGATGCCGACCAAGCATAACATTACAAGCGCTAGAGAGCAAGCTTAAGCTTAGGCCCAAGCACTCAATGCTAAATACGTTTGGATTATTTTCTCATAAATCAACATTAAAACCTAACAAAAGGCCACATTCCACAGCAATGGCAATGGCCGAAATGGCTAGCACAAGAACTAAGAAAAGAGCTAACTAGCAAAGCAGAATATTGAATACCCTGATATTGAAATGCTGCGACAGTTTATTGAATGAAAGTATATTCCTAGTCTTCAATATTATCCTGATTAAAATCATTGTATTTTAGTAGTAATATATTTGTATTCATATATAAAAATCTTTTTTCTCAAACACAAAAGTGGTCGCAACGCCCAAACTTCTATTAATTATTATTATATAATTATTCCAGAAAGCTTTGTCTCGCCAGAACATACTTTACCTGTTTAAATTCAAATATGTGCTATAAACTTAAAATTAGAGTCATTATTCTAAATTTACCAACACAACAAATAGCTGCGAATGAACACAACCAAAATAAATGAAGTCAAGCGAAAATTGGTTCAAGCTCTGCTGTCCCAAGAGGGATGCTTTACTATTTGCGCCTTTAGCTGGGGAGGGGTCTTAATTCCACTTGTCGATATTGTTTATAGTTGTTGTTTAACGTTGTTTTTACATCACGAAAACGGAAATAAATTCAAGTTCAAATATTATAAAATGGACTTTTGCGCTTTTGCCTTTTAATAGCATTTTCATTCCTACTCATAAATAAACAAAAGAGTTGTTTATTTGATTAAATAAATAGTTTTCAGCATTGCAGACAGAAGACATCTTAAAATAGTCGCATTATTTATTGAAGCAGGCGACTGGAAGCTTAACAATTAATGGGAAATATTGCGACCCAATGTCGTCATTGCGTAATAAAAATAAACACAGCACATCGAGTATACTCCGTGTGGTCCGTAGCTAAATCATCATCAAAACTGGGAATAGCTGGCAATTGTTATTTATAAGTTTATTTTCTTTTCACAATTCTTTTGACGTCTGTTCCGCTGTTATTTTTCCAACAATAATGCAATTAAAATTATGTGAACATTTCCGAAAAAGTTTGTTTGCGTATCAAGTAAACATATTTTATACCCTTTTTTGCGAGAATATAAATTAGCTGCACACACTTTGCCTTCTTGCATTTATTGACATTACTTTTAATTATTTATGCTTTTGTTCTATTTTTCTTGCTTACTCTTTGGTTGTTTGCGGCATCTTTTGAACTTTTCTTGTTTGCTTTGGTTTTTGTCTGCCCGCAAATCATTTACAATCGTCCTCCCTTAAACTTTGCTTTCGTACATTTCATTTTTCAACTCAACCTAAGACCTTGTTGCTTCATATAAAAAAATAAAAAAAATGAAAATAACACATTACCAATTTAAACCACAACCAAAATGGTTGGTTCAAACCCACAGGGCCAATTTAACAAAATTGATGCTCATTCAAGTTTTGAGCAGATAAAACTGGAGGAAAGTAAACAACTACAAGTAATAATTGGCCACAAAGTGGAAAGTTACAATACTTTTGATTGCCCTTTTATTAATAATTTGTTATGAAAGGTATGATTTAATTATTTAAAAGGAGTCGTAGCTCAAAGCTGCTATCTCTCTAAACTCTAAATAAAAAAATTAATTAATTCAAGCTTAAGGACGCATAAGCCAATCGATAACTTAATAACATAACAAACATTTCCAGGGATGTTTAATATTATAAGAGTTATCAAGTGTGTTAATCGAACTTGAAAACTTTAGCACTTACCTTATATCTTTTGGCCTGCTAAAATATGTTGAATAAGAATTCTAAGGGTATTTAAAATGTTTAACCGGAAATCACCTTCATTGTATAACAAATAAGTAACTGCTTTATTTAAACAAAAGTTATATAAATAAAATATCTTAGAATTTATTAATTGTGAAACTTATAATCTACGAAACATTTTTGAATGATCAAATTTTTTATTTTCATAGTACAATGCTTTTTACATTTTATTATAATTAAAACGGTTTTAAGCTAACTCTCAACCGTTGTGAACTTAAAGCTATGGTAAAAGTACGTTTTTATGTCTTAACAGAATTAATAATGTATTCTTAAGAGCTTAGCAAACTATAACAAGATTGTACACACAAAAGATGCCCAATCAATTATTATAATGGTGAAAGATACATGGTATAAACATGCTTAGCACTCATAACTTAACTAAGCTTGATCAATTTTTTCCGCCTCTTTAATCAACAATTTTTCTATTTGCTGTCAGCGAAAGAAAATCAAAACTGGCAGTTGGAACAACTTTCAGAATTTTTATTTTGGCAAGGGCAAAGTGGAAAGTATTTTTTATGCTTGGCATAACTTTTCTGACCCAAACAAAATCAACAAATGTAGCTTAAAGTGCTGATGAAATGCTTGGTACATAAAACTTTGTCAATATTTTCGACGCACACGCATCGTTGACTTGGAATTGTAGCTGTCTTTCTGTGGCACGGTGGTTTAGTGGTGAGATGGTTGGCATGTGGATTATTCAAGTGATTTTGACACTTAAAAGCAAGCAGCTGGGCCTGGTTAATAGGTAGTAGCACTAAATGAGATTTTAGACTGAGGAGAAAAGGTATCCACTTCCGTAAATTGAGTAAAAGGCGTTAGAAGTGGGCTAAAAAAACAGCAGCAGAGGCTGAAGTGAGTTGCGACATCAAAGCAATATTTTGCACATAAGTCAATTTAGCAACATATATTTTTCAGCATTTAAGTTGCAGACCTGAACACCTGTTCCCGAACTGAGCTGTCTCTTCTAACTAGGAACTGCCTGGAATTTAAAAACCTAGTCTGTGCCTTCAAAGTTTCAAGAGTTATTGTTGTTGTAAGGTATCATTTGTCTTTATAGCTCGATTTCGACAGCACACCCATTCTCTATAACTCTACCCCATCTCCAGTTTTAAATTTTTAACAGCTATGCTAATTTACACTCATTATGCGCTTAATTATAGCGCCTCTTGACAAAAGGCATTGCCTACTTTTAGGCAGTTTGTTTTTGTCACCTGTTTTCCCCTTTTTTCTATATCAATTGTTTATTCGCTGTTCTGAATTTACGCACTTAGCCCAATTCAAGTTATTGCAGCATATTTTTCTTCAAATTGAATTTTTCGCCTTGATAAATATTATTTTCAGTGCATCATGGTCAACGCAACATTCAGGTCATCCTGCAGCTGCAGCGTCAAATAGTTATAAATTAAATCAGTCGTCGGCAGTTTGGCTTTAAATCGTGTGCAACGTAAAATGCAAATAACAATGGGGAAAACGAAGTTTGGTTTTTATATACATGTTTGTATACATTTAACGGCTCGCCCCTATGAATCGAATTTAAACAACTGTTCTCTATTAAGTGACTACTAGTAATAAAAAAAAATATTGTGCACTTACTTTAATTAAAATAAACCAATTAGTTTAAATTAAATCGTATTTTCGCAGGGAAACCATTTTGTACCTTTCATTGTTTAACGTTGAACTAATTATATTGAATGCAATAAAATCCGGTATATAGAGTAGAAGTGTACATAAGGAGAATTGAGGGGATAAAAGTTAAGACTTAAAAATCTGTTGAGCGAAATATACATATTCATTTACTATGTCTATCGATTGAAATTAAAGAACTTATCAATTTTCACAATTTTGAATCGTAAAGGTTTCTTGAAGCATATATAAGCATTTATGGCACGTTTTTATTGCCTTACACACAGAACTATGAACATTAAAATTCAAAGTCATACAAACATAAAAAGGGATATAATATTACTGATGATATTCAAGGAAATGGTGAAGATGCAATACTAAGCTTAGTTTTTTTAGTTCACCGTACGATTTAGCAATTGTATCAGAGCACAGCAAAAAACATCACCTAAAAACAAGGAAATGCCAACTCGGAACGCAAAAAAAAAACTGTATGGTCACCACGCTTGGCAAATTGAAAAACTTGCTAGCTGAAAAACTTTGCTGCGTGACGCAAATAAGATTTTTGCACAAAGCAAAACGCGTTGCAGTTGTGTTGCGCACGACATTGTCCTTCCTCCATCTCGAAAGTTGAAGTCTTTAAGTTAAGTTATTAGATGACGCCGCAGTACCTGGATTGCCCTTGCCTGACACTAGAACGGAAAGACGACTCATGATGACTGTTCGAAAAAATTTCTATGTTTACTTTTGTTTGAGTTGGGTGTGTAAAAAGACTTGGGTACTAATTATGTATGCGGCTTGATATAAACGCCATGAAGTACATTTATATGGTACTTAAATACAACCCAACTCAATATTACGCACTCGATATGGCCATTAGGCCTGACATGCTGTCGTCGGTTCGTTAGCAAATATTGGACAACATTTCGAGTGCAAACAGTACGCGTAACCCTTCACATTCAAACAGGACTGTAGGCTGTGTGTACACTTATGCAGTCCCCCTAGATAGCGGGGGGAAAACATCATTAGCGTTTTTCATGTACACACATCATGTCCGTTGAGCAAACAGTTGGGACAATTATTACGTCTTTTATATTATAGGCAGGAGCATGATTACTGATCATTATCATTACTAATTAGATTATAAGGTTTTATTTTTAGCATATTAATCTATTTATCACGATTATAAACAGAGTTTTTACGATTACCCATTGATTACGATTACATTTAAACAGGATTATTTTAGGATTTAAACAAAAAATCCAATATAAAATCAAAACTAATCATAAAACTAAGTCTGTTTTTGGATTTTCCCACTGATACCAATTTTTTTAGTTTTGTTTTTTCAACTTTCATGCGAATTTTACGACCTTTTTCATTAAAATGTTGGTTTTTGAAATATTAGTAGTAAGTAAATAAAAATAAAATATTGCTGCTCTCGAATGTTTTAACCGTTTGATTTTAGCCTGTAAGAAAAATAGCTTTGTGGTGCCATTTGAATTTTCACAGCTACCCAAAAATGTAGAGAAATGTATAAGAACCGTAACTGCGAAATTAATGATAGAAAGGGAAGTGATTTGACTATTTATAAGATTGTGTTATTTGGCTGGCTCGAGATTCAATGAAATAAAATAAAGATTTGATTTTTCAATGTTTTTTTTTTCTTAACTGTCGGTATATTTTGACTGATTATTAGCAGTTGTCCTCAGGGCTGACTACAGCATTGTATCATATAAGATAAAACCCGGCTTCCCAGCAATACTCTTCGAGTACCCCTCGCGCTCGCCAACAAACCATAAGCAACATTCCGCGGAGTCAGCGAAACTACAATTATGTCGCTGACGTTGTAATCCGGCCTCTTGGAGGATGTGTTGCAACAGCGAACGTTCCAGCGCAGCCACATCACCAACCGCCGACTCAGCTTAACGGAAGCCTAACTGCTGACTCGACTCATGTGGCCGTCGCTGGGATCGCCAACAAGCGCTCGCTTGGGAGCGGCGCACTTTACTTCTGTTCTGACGGCCAAGGCTGGAGCTTGTATTTTCACTGATTATAATAATTGAAAAAAAAACGGAACACACAAACCCAAACCAAACGCTATTTTCATAAAAGGAAACAACTTGATTTTCAGGATCATCCCTCACACCTTCAATAGAAGATGCTAGGACTCACCTTAAGATAGTATTTGTTAACGGCAGTAAATATGACTGGTCGTAACTGGCGCCCGAGCAGGGACAAAAAAGCAAATCAAGACCAAAGACAAACAGCGTTTTAAACAAGAGGAAGTGAAGGAAAATGGGAAAGTCACGGTTAAAACCAAGACAGGTCAAATTTTTCACAAATCAGACTTGCGGAATTAGTTTCGGATAATGAACACATAACTGTTTTCTAACATATGAGATAATTAAACACACATTTTTGTTATACGACTTTTTTTTAACAACGATTACACCCATATTCCTAATATTCTTGCATATGCATGGCTCTTTTGCTCTTGACTATTATTCAATTACCTAAATTTACAAAAATCATTGTACACTATTTCATAAGCATGCTCCTCGTCTACACGGTCACTGCCGTGCACATTTTCAAATATGAAACACCCTTCGTTCCTCTACAACAAGGCTTCACCTGGCGCGTCAACGGGGCGTTCAAATTGGCCCATGTCATCAACCTAGCCAGAATACAGGATATCATCGGCTATTTGCAGAAAGAAACGACGCTGATGGCGGATTCCCGGATCAGCGCTTTAGCAGACCACTATCTTCAAGATGCGACGGAGGGGATTTCTAGGATGATAAGAACGCCATCAAGGAAACCTCGATAAATTGACTGGTTGGGGTCCGCATGGAAATGGATAGCGGGATCACCGGACTCGTCAGACTGGAACTCCATCTTAAAACCTCAAGAGTTTCTTTCTAAGAACAATGACCAGCAAATTAAAATAAACATGCGGCTGTTCGACGCTGAGCACGAGTCGATCCAACAGCTCAACACAATAATTAGCAAAGTCAATGCGGTTGACGGCGATATCCACGCGACCACAGCGACGCTACACAAGGCCATCATACTGGCCAACCAGGTCAGGGAAATGACACGGGCTTGTCAACTGGCCAAGAGTGGAGTGGTCAATACCAACTTATTGGATCACTCGGAAATCGGGACCATCCTAGCCGAACTCGTGCAAGTAATATGAAGCCTCTTGAGAAGGCCAAGCTAGCGCGGACCGTTAACCGACGGGAATCGCTGCGCTTGCACTTTAGCCAAATGTATGAGTACAACGGACCTGTTAACTAATAGCAGTATAAGTTTATAAATGTTAACCATAAGCTAAGAATATATTTTGATTTCAATAAAGACATAAATAAACTAGCCTCAAAGTAACAAGATGTTACTTATTACATGGCAAGCGTGACAGCGGTCTGCTGTCTTAAAAAAAAAAAAAAACTAAAATAAAACAACTACAATTTAACCAAATGTGAAGTGACAGTATAATTATTCAAAGATTCGGAGTAAGCGGACACAGAAGTATCAGCTACGACAACAATCAAATCAAAAGGAATAGTTTCAAGTAATCAGGGAAAAAACCTACTCAAGGAGGTAATAGCAAGGCCAATAGGCAAACATATACCCAGCAAAACCAACAGGTAAATTCACAGTCATCAAAACAACGGCTCCAGGGCAAAGACCAACAACCACGAGCCACTGAACCAATGGAAGTTCATCCGTCTACGTCACGTTTTAAGAGACAAACGAGCTTTAGTAAAAAATCATATTCAACGCAGAGCCGTCAGAATGTAAATTTTTCAGCACAAGAACAGTGCACTGGTGATAGTAATTAACAGTCTTAAGCTGAGGAAAATGCTTAGGCATATGAGGACGACATATATAATGATGTATGTAATTTTCTAAGAATAAGTCCTTGCTTATATCAAACAAGATGTAGGGGGAGGTTTGGTTCTTAAATTACTAATTGATACGATTTACAAAATATCACGTCAGTTGAAAAACCTTTTGAGGTTGAATCTATCCATGGGGGCATGTCAAAAAGAGCGTGGAAAAGCTGGGATTAACTGTGCCCCGAGGTGGAATTGAAACTTCACCTGTAGTATGCGCATTTAATGATTACACAGTATCACGTAGTTGCAGTTTAATGACATAAGTCACAAAATAAGAGCAACAATGCTTAATCGCAAGTAATATGATTCTCCACTTGTGTGCGGTTTCCACTAATAATTGTCATAAATTAGTTATTAAAAGGCATGACAATAAACCAGAAGTGCTTTTTAACAAAACTTTAAGGTTTCATTAATTTACATAAGCAATTTTATTATGTATTTAGAACCCTTTTGATTTAAAAATAAAAAAACATTGATAAAACACTAATCGAAACGCATTGACGTGCTTATTATTACTTCTGAATAAAGTGTTCTTTTTACACATGAGACAGAGTACAAGCTATAAAGAATATATATAGATCATTCTTAGGACTAGCTTATTTCTATAGGTGTTTTATCAAGGGATTCGCTGATATCACCAGGATGTCCTGAAAGGCGAGAATGGCAAAATAAGTGCCAATTAGTCGAGGAAAGTTGTTATTGAACTCACACAGAAGGAAATTGAAGCGTTCTGTAAATTAAAGGTTATATTAGCCTCTGAAGATATCGTTTTGAGACATCCAGACTTTAAAAAACCACTTGACTTGACATTTGACATATGCCTTGGGTACGGCATTGGAGCAGTGCTATTCCAAAAAGGGTCATCCCATAACCCTCATTTCATGTGGAAGGACTACAGGATAACGAACAAAGTCTTGCAACAAATGAGCGAGAACTTTTACTTCTAAGCCGTTGTTTGGGCTCAAAAAACCTTCGAAATTAGCTACGCCATGTAAGAAAGCTCAATATCTTTGCCGACCATCAAACTCTGCCATATGCAGTATCAGATAAAAACCCATATGCATAGATAAAATGCTGGATAGCTTTTATCGATGAACATAATGCTGTAGTGTGACAATAAACTTATTAATAAGCAATGATTTAAGCAACAAAAACAATAAAAATTAATTGCACGTTATCAACTAATACAAATAAATAGACTTAAATCAAAACAAAGAGTAAAAATATGATAGCTCAACAACAACAAAAGCACTTGAAGTCGCACCACGAGACGGGCCAAGGCCAATCACAATCCTGTACGAAGACCAGCACCGGCAACGACCAGCGCATCAAGCTGGGCCAATGAAATAAAAAACAAGCTCGAAAGGCATAGGCGCGCCTTTTGCGCCAAAGTTGGAACACCGTTAAAAAAAAAATATTCATAAATAAACGAAATGAAAGCGACCAACAATCTTATAACATACCGTCTATGAGCAACGACGTGTCGTTAGCCAACGCTGCTCCTGTTGAGCAAAGGGACGCACCGACGCTGAAAGAGGCGCTTGAGGTGTGTCCAACCGATGGACCACGGCCACTCACAATAGCTTAATACAAGGCCCGGAGAAGCCCCCAAAGAAGTCAAAACAGGTAGGAAGGATTCAACGCCTACTACAGCAGAGTCAGCTGGAGCGGGATATGATGACAACATACACTGACGAGGAAAAAAAAACACTGCCAGAAGCGTATTAACACCACCAATAACTTCGCCAAAAGAGCGAAAAAACGCAAAAGAGCTGCTAAACGCAAAGCTTCACTTTGCCATTAATTATAACTTCTACCAAAAACAACTTGTAGCACCGCAAGGTGTAAGTTGGAATTACTAACTTGTGTTAGGCGTTATACTAAAAAAATATAATTGGTAATTAATGTAAACCAATCATATGCACATTACACTAAAAACACATAAACTAAAATTGAAAATGGAAAATTGAATTGCAAAAAAAAAAGAAACAAAAAACACACAATTTTTCTAAATCTTGATCAGGCAGACTTTCATGTCAGTTTTTAATGCAGATAAAGTAAACATACTCATACGTCAAGTCTGTGGACTCGACAGCCAACGTAATAAACAAAGTTGACGTGTTGTCCCCAGATTTGAAGTATATGCTCATCTTAGTTCTGATTATTGTAATGCTCATGGTTCTGGACACAGTGTCCAAACTCTATAATGTTCACAGAAAAAACATAAAAAAAGATATATGAATAAAGCAGTACAAACAGACAAAATTTAAATTGTTCCGCACATTTTTCCAAATTATTCGAACATGTTAGAGGCTACAATAGAGAATATATACAGTAGATATCCAAATTTTCGTATGGAAGCTATACAAATACTTTCAACCTTCCATGAATATATCTCCGTTTATAAAATCGAAAAGGAATTTATGGAAAGATAAAATTTACCAATAAGCCCATTGTTTGGTTGCACTAAAGCTGAAAAAGCACAAGTACTGGAAAAGTTACCATACGTTACAGTAACAGCTATAACTGAAGATAATCCATTTTTAGGCCCGATAGAAATCTTCGTAGTCCGCTTACACAGGTAAAGAAAAACCCTATAAAACATGGTTGAGTTAAAATTATTGGCTAAATATATATCTACCATTCTTAGAGCTATTGGTACCAGCACACCCAAAATTAATTTTAATCCTAAAGTGGATTAAAGATAATAAAATTGTACGCTGACACATGTACGAAGTACAAAGGGTTGCTGAGAAAAAATGTAAACATACCACAACCAATACAACTATTATTTATAGAACATATCATAATATGGAGGTATAAGGAATAGTTATGAGTTGCCATGAAATTGAGCAAGAAATTGAAAACTCAAAACAAAAATTCGACAAATCATATAAATGTATCAACAAGAATACAACAATAAGAGTCGAAACGTTTTTGCATCATATAACAGTTTTAACAACTGAATATAATACTGTTAGCGATTTAGCTTCGTCTTTGAAGAGTAAGCTAACAAATGCACACAACGATCATTGCTTAAAAATATTACGACAATTAGCTTTAAAGCTTGAGGAAATAAGCATTCGGCGTAATATAACATTAACTATTCCCAAAAACCCATGCTTTCCAGTTGAGTTCGACCAGAGTCAACTCCAGGATTTGAATTAGTCAAAGCCAATAATTGACAATGAAGCGTCAGAACAGGAAAGTTCTTACTCTGATAGCATAACCAATACCAAAGAACTTAAAAATATACCAGCCATGACGGACACAGCTATTGCCGTTACCCGAATTTGATGGTAAAAAGATAAATTTGCAAAGATTCTTAACTTCGTTAAGACTAGTAAATTTAACAAAAGGCACATTTGCGAATATAGCCGTAGAAGTAATCAAGTCAAAAATAATTGGCTCGACCTTGTATAAAATTCAAAATGAGACAACCATAGATGCAGTACTAAAGAAATTGCCAGAATCTATTGTCGGTGAAACATCCGCCATGGTAAAAGCCAAAATGGCTTACGTCTATCAAAAGGGTAAAACTGCCACGCAATTTACCAATGAAATCGATAATCTACGAAGATTGCTTGAATCTTCGTATATCGATGAGGGATTGCCAGTAGAACTTGCTGATAAATTCAGCACAAAAGAAGCTATTAAGGGCATTATCAAAAAACTGCGATCATGGCAGACTAAAAACAATATTGGAAGCAGAAACACTCGCAACAATGAATGAAGCTGTAAGTAAATACATATATAAATTGCAGTACAGAAATGACTGGATCAACAAATGCAATTCTATTTGCACATAGAGAATACCCCAACCGAGGTGATTTCCGAGGAAATTATCGAGGTAGAAGCAATTACCAAGGTTATAATAATAATTATGGTCATTATAATAATTACCAAAATAATAATAACCGAGGACGCGGAAATTTCCGAGGAAATAACCGTGGCCGTGGTAACGCCAACAGGGGATATCAAAACAACCAAAACAACAATTACGGAAATAATACGAACAATAGGCAAACTGGTAATGTCCGATATACTCAAAATGATTCGGAAAACCAGCAAGCTCCCTTCAGTGTTCCAAACCAATAAATTCAGAAGTTTACGTCATCAATCTTAGTCTTAATATTTTTATAAAATTACAAAATGAGTATACGAAAACAACGTTGACGTTACTCATCGATACTGGCGCAGACATCTCAATTTTAAAAGAACAGTCTGATATTTTTCAAAATATGTATAGATATCAATAAAACCACAAATATCAGCGGAATTGGAGAAGGTTCAACCAATTCCACTGGCCTAACTTTCGTTGAATTAACAATAGGCAAATATATATTCTTCCACATCATTTTCATTTAGTAGATACAAATTTTCCTATTCCATGTGACGGAATAAATGGTATGGATTTCATAAAGAAATTCAATTGTCAGTTAGACTTCAAAGCAAGCGAAGACTTGTTTATATAAAGACCTCAAAATTTAAATTATTCGATAACTATCCCTATAGTTCATTCCACTGACAATAATACCACAATCTTACCTTTACGATCCAAAGCTGTCCGACAAATCAAAAAAATACAAAAGATGATCCTATTATGATCCCGTGTCTAGAAGTTGAGAATGGAGTATTCATAGCAAGCTCCATTTCCGAATTTTGAACGCAACAGAATCAAATAAAATAATTAACTTAGATAAAGTCCGATTTGAACCACTAACTCGTTACGAAATTTTCAATAAAGATCATCTATCAAGAGATTAAAAAATTATCTCCAAATTGAGAAAAAATTGTCCGCTACCTTATCAAAAATTATTAACTGAACTCTGCGTCAAGTATACAGAAATATTCGGACTATAATCCGAATCAATAACTACAAATAATTTTTAAAAACAAAAATTGAGATTGAAAGACGATGAACCAACGTATATAAAAAACTACAGGATTCCTCAGAGTCAACAGACGGAAATAGTCAAGCAAGTCGAAAGGTTAATTAAAGATAATATATACATATATTATATTATATATTATATATATATATATTATATTATATTATATTATTATATTATATATTATATATATTATTATTATATATATATTAAATACAACTTGTAACACTTTGTTGCAAGTATAAATAAACCTAAACACGCTCAGCATAAACATATATATGTATGTCCAAACCAAAGAACATACATACATTTGGTCTGCGCGTGTAAGTAATATGAAGCCTCTTTAGAAGGCCAAGCCAGCGTGAGACCGTTGACCAACGGGAAACGCTGCGCTTGCACTTTGCCAAATATATGAGTACAATCTCTCTCCCTCTCTTTGTAGCTGTTAAATGATAACAGCATAAGTTTATAAATGTTAACCATAAGCTAAGAATATATTTCAATTCCAATAAAGATATTCATAAAACCTTAACCGAACAGCACTGACGTGCTTATTGTGAATGTTTGACTAGTGGTGCATACAATACATTAAGAACACAGTTGGATGAGGGCAGATTGCCCACACTTCTAATTAAACCAAAAGAACAAACATTTTTAGAATTTCTACAATAGAACCTTCTGTACCTGAATACAATAGCCCTCTGCTTTTAGTACCGAAAAATTCATTACCTAATTCAAATGATAAAAGATGGCGATTAGTAATTGATTACCGCCAAATAAATAAGAAACTTTTAGCAGAAAAATTTCCACTTCCAAGAACAGACGATATTCTTGATCAACTAGGCCGAGCAAAATTCTTCTCTTCTCGTGCTTAGACTTAATGTCTGGATTCTATCAAATTGAAGAAAATTCAAGAAATATAACGCGATTACCTTATGGTTTAAAAATAGTGCCTAATTCTTTTCAAAGAATGATGACAGTTGCATTTTCTGATCTTGAACCATCACAGGCATTTCTATACATGGATGACCTAATTGTCATCGGTTGTTCCGAAATCCACATGATCAAAAACCTTAAAAACGGTTTTGACCTATGCAGGAAAAACAATCTTAAATTGCATCCAGACAAGTGCACATTTTTCATGCATGAAGTGACCTTTCTAGGTCATAAATGTACTGACATAGGTATTCTCCCAGATGACAAAAAGAATGATGTCATTGTCCCAGTGCCTACGGACGCAGACAGCGCTAGACGATTCGTTTGCATTTTGCAAAAAAAACAAAAAAAATTGCAGAACTTTCACGTCACAAAACATATTTATGCAAAAAAGGATGTCAAATTTGACTGGAGACCTAGTTGTCAACATGCCTTTGAATATTTAAAAGAAAAATTAATGAGTCCATATTCAGTGCCCCGACTTTTTGGTCGGCAGCGGTAACATGACACTTGACTATGTTGCAAGTGGCTGCGTTATCGCTTATGCTGAGTTGGCTTGCCGACTGCAACTTTGTAGCTTATAGATTTCCGCCTTTAGGTTTAGCCACTTTTCAACTATGTATCTAAAATCAGTTTTGTATAAAACGCACAATACATAAGTCACCCAGAATAAATACTGCTCCGGCAGTTGTCGATAATTATATACCTTTTATTTGTTGTCTAAGCCCAAGGCTAGCAACCGGAAGCAAGTTAAACTTCCCACCTTAATCTTCTATTAATCAGTTACAAGAGTTTCACATAACTGGATCTAGGAATAAACTCTGCACTGGATGACTGCTGCGTTGGATCAGAGGAAGATACAACTAAACTAAGATATTTGGCGCCCAACCAAAGTAGAACCCACTGTCATGTAAGTTCAAAAGTGAAAATTTCGGCATTTTCTTTTCATTGCATACTTAAAGCAAAAATTTAAAAAAAAAATAAAACATTGCAAGATTTTAATAATTCCAAGTTAGACTTATTTAGTAGCAGTTATCATTGTCCAGAATTCAAAATGGGTTCAGTAGACGTTAAGTCTGTAGATTCAACAGCAAACGTAATTAATAAAGTTCACATATCTGCGCCAGACTTGAAATACATGCTTATTTTAGTTTCAGTTATTGTCATACTCATGGTTATAAATTCACTAGCCAAGCTATATAAAATGCATCAAAGATGCATGAAAAAGAAATATGTAAGCCTAGCAAATGACTTGGACAGGGCCCAATAAAAAATAAATTTTAATTAAAAGCCATAATTCAATACTAACAATTATTTCACATGGCAAAACATCTACAATAAATCATGGTAAAGCTCCAACTATTAGCTAGATATATTCCGTTCTTGGTATTTTTGGTCGATAACCGACCAACCCATCCGAAGTTAAAAATTATCCTAACAAGGTGACAATGATAGACAGAAACGATGAGGTTCAAATAAATGCCAAATGTCCAAATACCATGACGATCTGTCAGAAGGAGGCCACTCAGGAATTTCTAGAACCCTGAGAAAATTAAAAGACTTTTATAACTGGCCAAAAATGACAAGGAAAATAACCAAATAAGTGAAGACTTGTTTAAAATGTCAACAAGCCAAAACATTGACTCATACAAAAACACCCCTAACGCTAACTGAAACGCCAGCAACAGCATTTGATATAGCTTTGATTGATACCATTGGTCCACTTCCAAGATCAGAAAATGGGAATGAGTATGCAGTCACAATCATTTGCGACTTGACTAAATATTTGGTTACAATACCAGTACCAAATAAAAGTACAAAACAGTTTGCTAAAGCAATACTCGAGAATTTCATACTTAAGTATGGTCCAATGAAAAAATTCATTACGGACATGGGCACTGAGTTTTATACTCAACTCGTAACAGACTTGTGCAAATACATGAACATTACTTGTGTTACATCTACGGCACATCATCACCAGACTTTAGGGACAATAGAACGTAGTCACAGAAAACTTAATGAATATATTCGTTCATACATTTCTGTTGACAAAAGCGATTGGGATGTGTGGATTCAATATTTTACATATTTTTTCAAGACAACACCGTCAGTTACACACGAATATTGCCCATATGAACTCGTATTCGGCAGATTGCCGACACAGTTCATAGATTTCAACAAAATAGACAGATCCTATCTACAATATTGATGACTACTCTAAGGAAGTTAAATTTAGACTAGAAGAAGCGTATAGCAGAGCTAGGCATATGTTACAGAAAGCTAACGCTAGTACAAAAATTAGCTATGACAAAAAGGTCAAAAATTTTGTTTTAGTTACAAACGAAACAGGTCATAAATTAAATAAAAATTTATTTAGGTCCTTAAATAGTAGAAAAAATAGAAGGTAACGTCAATGTACCATTAAGAACAATAAAGAAAAGAAACAAATAGTATTTAAGGATGGCTTAAAGCCTTGTCTTTAAAAAAAATAAAATAAAAATAAATAAAAAATTAATTAATTAATTAAAAAATAAAAAATTTAAATAATAATAATTATCATATGAATACGTATATCTGTTGCTTTACATTATTATTAAAATAATACATTGTCATGACTTTATTAAATACTTAAAATTGGTTTGATCAACCATACAAAAAAAAAAAAAAATTTTATAAGTTAACGGTGGAGCATAGTGCTAACGCTGCACACAGGCCAGCGACCCAGCGGATCCGCAGTTGACCAGACTGAAACGCGATATCTTGCACGAGGCGCAAATCAGCAGTTTCGCATCCGGCGTAGCGGCAGCATAGCGACAGCGCAGCGACAGCGCAGCGACAAGTTAGGGCTTTAAATGTAAGCAATTTGAATGTTAGAGTCAGTTCTTTATCAGCTCCGCATTCCGACGCTTCGTGTGTTTATTAAATGCATTTATCATTATCATTTAGCTAACTGCAAAACCTTTATAAGTTAACACGATCACCCAGCAACACATTAGTTGCCAAACCGACCACGCTTAGTTGGCGTGATGCAAATGCAAAGTCAGCACCAACAGCCAGCGGATATTGCTCAACGACTAGAGTCAGCGACAATTTGGCAGGCAAATGCCTTGCGACATACCAGCGGCCACCCGACACTCTGCACGAGGCGCTGGATCAGCATTTCTTAGGGACAGGGCTAGCTTTAAAAGTAAGAAAGAATGTACTTAAACTTTAGTTGAACTTTGAGAATAAATTGCGACGGTCAGCGCCTCGTCGATAAAATCTCCAGTCTTCTCAATTATAACCCTGAAATTGGTTAATTTATATATAAATATAATGAAAAGTACTTAAATTGAAAAGTACTTAAATAATGAAAAGTACTTAAATTACAAATCAAAGTTCAAGAAGAAAAAGAAAACTAATATGAGTAAATTCATTAATTACAGAGAACCAGCTAATGAAGGGAATTCTAATAATAATAACGCTGCTAACGGTGACAATTAACGGACAAAGTATCGAAATAAACCCCATAAAAACAACACAACGGCTACCTAATATTTAAAACAAGAACACTGGACATACCAACAAATTTTGAATACCATTATCTATCTGTAAATTTAACAAAAATAGAAAAGGTTTACAATAACCTATTAATACAAGCAAAGGATAACGAAAATTCAACTAAAATAAATTACCTTATTGAAAAACGTAATAGGGAAATGAACGGGATAACAATCATTAAAAGACAAGCAGGAAAAACATATAAATACTTATTCGTAACATTAGATACAGATGACAAAGACGAACTAGAACAGAAGATAAGTAACTAAGCCGAGAACAGCGTTCAAGTTAATGAACTAAACCAAATAATCGAATTAATTAACAAAGTAGTTGAAACCATGAACACATTTAAAACAAAAGATGAAAAACACAAGAAATTTGATTTACTAATTTTCAATTTAGATCATTTCACCGAACATATAGAAGACATAGAGATGGGAATGCAACTAACTAGATTAGGCATATTCAACCTTAAATTACTAAAGCACGATTACTTATTGCATGTTACACTAGAGAGTTACACAACGAGCACCACCGTGTGACCGAACTTGGCTATTTGACACCCAAAGCTACAAGCCAACGACAACGGCAGCAGCAGCGGCAGCAGCAGCGGCAGCTGCGACAACTGCAGCGACGACAGCAACATTTCATCATTAAGCTGTCTTTAGCCTAAATCATATTTTGTCATAAGTTAGTTCTAAATCTACACTACAATAAAGCACAAGCTTTTTTTTATTAAACAAAATCTAAAGTTTTTGTTAATTTATATAAGTACACTCGCTCTCCCTCTCTTTGTAGCTGTTAAACTATAACAGCGTAAGTTTTATCAATGTTAAACACAGAATAAGAACTCAAAATTTTTCAATAAAGACATTGATGAAAGCACCACTAAACTGCACAGACGTGCTATTTTTATTCAAAGAACAAAGAAGGATATTACATATTACCTACATATCAATAAACCAATATTAAAACCACAAACACAAAACAACAAAAACTCTCATATTCCTTGACCACATACCGGTTGCGAATCGAAGCGTAATCCAGCTTACCATGGATCAAATAAAACAATTCCACCGTGTCAGGAATACACGAAGAGTTAAACACAACAAAAATTGAATTTGTAAAACTCAACAACAATGAGCATAGAAAAATCAATCATGATGGAAGAGAACCCTTATCAAGGCTTATAAAGAACACAAAAAAGGACCCAGCAGAACGGAAAGCAAAACCTACTACCAAGCCAAGGCCACAATCCTAGAGGAAAAGTGGACTTTTTTCAAGAACAACAATGACTTGATCAAAAACTTTAAGTTAGAGGAGTCTCACCAATGCTACAAGTTCTTCGAAGAAGTTCACGCTTTGGTTTAAGAAACCAAAACTTACTTCAAAGAACAAACTGATATTGCAGATCAGTCTAGCAGCAATAGGACGGAACCAAAGACCACCATTGCTGCAGGAACTGTTGATGCCAAAGCAAACACAAATGCCAAGCTAGTTGCATTGTGCCGTCGGCAAAAGGCGATGATTGAGTTAATAAATCGCGCCATTCAACACAAGCCCCGTAATGCAGAAATTGTAAACTCATTATGGGCAAAACCACTTCCATATATACGAGGAGCTTGAGGACCCTGAGAAAGCTGGCTATGACGCCACTGACTATCTCAAAGCAGAAGCTGAGGTTAGGAACGTATTGGCAGACAAGTCAAATAGTACGGTGATCGATAACATTAACTTGCCACGCATCTCCATTCCAAAATTTGAAGGTGATATACTCAAGTGGTCCCAGTTCTTTGATATGTTCTCATGTATGATAAATGAAACTTGAATGCCAACCATACGTTAAATGTGGTACCTCAAGACCAGCGTAATCGGAGAAGCGGAAAGACTAATCCGTCACATTGATCTCAAGGAGGAAAATTACCTCTACGCATGGGAAATCTTAGTTGATTCGCACAATAATCCTAGAGATATTGCTTGTAGGATATTGAATCGTCTGCAACAAACCTGCACATCACAACAGTTGAGCCATTAGCTTCGTTGAAAGGTCTCGGGATTGACATATAAACATAGGAGCCAATCATCATTGCCATCAGCTAAAACAGTTGGCGAACGTCTTAATTGGGTGAAACGACCAAAGTTATGCGTCAAATGTTTTAAAAATGACCATAAGACGAATGCTTGCCCTAGCAACTTCAGTTGTTTTAAATGCAACAAAAAACACCACACTCTAGTGCATTTGGAAAATGCTATCACATCAGCAGCAGCAGAGCCATTCACACAAGTGGTGGCATCCGCTAACAACCAAGATTACAACTTGCATCATTCAAGGCACTCCTGGACTCTGGATCACAGATCAAGGTTGTTTCTGAAAGACTTGTGACAATGTTGGGACTTCAACGTCATGACACAACACTCCGAATTGAGGGAATCGGAGGACAGCCAAGAGTCAGCAAGGCTCGTGTGAATGTCCTAGTTAAGTCACTACACAGCAATTTTACGATGCGACTAGAAGCATTCGTATTGCCGCATATAATTTCGGATCAACCTGCCCAATCGATCAACACTGCCGATTGGGGCATGCCGAGCAATTTACCACTGGCGGATCCAAACTTCAAAAGACCAGGCAAAATCGACAAGTTGATTGGAGCAGAGCACTGTTTTTCAATATTGCTGCCACAACCACACAAAATGTTCCAGTCTGGTCCAATGATGCCAAAAACTGAGTTCGGTTGGATCATTGCCGGAAAAGTAAATGATGCAAGTAAGTTTTCAGCCATCTGCGCAGCTGCAACAAATGAGGAAAAAAATCCATTAATGGAACGATTCTGGACATTAACTAGCTTGGATACACCAGTAAAACAACGAACACCAATTGAAGCGCATTGTGAGAAGCACTTCCATTTTCTGAACACTGTTCAGCCCTGGGAGAGTCCATGGAGATTGCGACCAAACGATTTCTATCGTTAGAGCGCAGAACCTCCGCTGACACGTGGAAGCAGCACGCCGCGTTCGGAGTTGTCTTCGACGCATCGTGCAAAACATCTACTGGAAAATCGCTGAATGACATACTGCATGCAGACCCCACGGTTCAAAGCGGTCTTATGTCTATTCTACTACGATTCAGAACACATAGATATGTGTTTACGGCAGATTGAAAAATGTATTGTAAGGTATGGATCAATCCGGAATATCAGTTTCATCAACTGATTGTATGGCGCAACAACTCGTCGGAAGAAATTAAATACTACCGATTGAAAACAGTCACATTTGGCACAAAATCCGAACCATTTTTAGCAATAAAATGTTTGGATCATCTGGCCAAGAAGCATATGGAAAGGCTACAGATGTGTGCAAAGGCACTACAACGTGACTTTTATGTAGACGATTGCCTGACCGGCACCGACACAATCGGAGAAGCGAAACAAGTTCGACAAGAGCTAAACAAAATTCTTGAGCCATCGGGATTCAAGCTACGAAAATGGTGTTCAAACAATGAACAAGTATTGGAGGGAATTCCCAAAGAAGACACAGTTAACGATGTACAGCTCGGAAAAACACTGGAACAGTAAAATCATTAGGCCTTATTTGGACGCCCAAAAATGATCAACTTGGCGGTCGAACTCACAGCGGGTATGCAACAGTCATTACAAAACGTGCAGTCTGCTCAGAGCTGGCACAGATCTTCGACCCACTAGGCTTGTTCGCTCCAGTTGTCGAAGGAGTATCGAGACGAGTTGCAGAGCCTCAACTTAATGTGACTCCCAAGGCGCGTTTTTGATGGTAAGACTCCAATAACGAAAGAATTACAAGTCTTTGTGGATGCGTCGGAACCTGCATATGGCGCTGCAGTTTACGTACGCGCAACGTACAGAAACAAACAAATATCTGTTCGGCTACTATGTTCAAAGTCTCGAGTGGCTCCAACAGCAAAACAGTCACTCCCTCGACTAGAGCTATGTGCTGCACTATTGGTGTAAGAGCTTGCTGAAAGGGTTCGACGCGATCTAAGCCTCGACAGCAACACAGTGCTAGGATACTTTTGGTCAGATTCTACGGTTGTTCTTATATTTACTAATTGATTGATTGGCGCCCAACTAATGGTCAAACACACTCCCGAAATAAGGAGTCAATAATAAAAGTTGAAGTGCGGAAGTAAAAGATAGTCGACAGACATCATTGTGCGAACGTGAACAACAAACAACTGCTAAATGCCAAAATAGTTCTTGTGAAACAAATTTAAAATTTTTTCTAATAAATTACTTGCAAAAAAAAAAAAAAAGTACACACAATTACAAACGCTACAAGTTAATGAAGGCAAGCAGAATCAGTGCTCTAAAAGTATGCTGCACATTTCTTACGAACCTTAGTGAAACCAAGATAAGAAACCCAAGTTCCAAACCCAAATCAAAAGCGAGACACGAACCTCAGTGAAACCAAGATAAGGAACCCAAGTTCCAAACCCAAATCAAAAGCGAGACACAAACCTCAGTGCGAGTCCAAAACAGGATCACCCGAGTCGCAAACCGGCGACTATTCACAGCAACGAACAACAGAGGGAGCTATCACCGTCAACCTACACCAACTACAAGCCCACGGGGATAATTGTTAAGGAAATGTTTTTCATGTGAGTAATTTGATTATTGAGAGTAAAAAAAATAATATAAAACAAAGAAAAAACAAATTTAAAGAAAAAGAAAAAATAAAAGCACAAATCATTTCCAAGGTGTAGATTAAGCAAGAGGATAGTTATTTTGAGTATCAGCTTTAAAAAAAAAAAAAAACAAAAAAAAAAAAAACATTTTCATTTTTTTCCCCTTGCACCACATGACGTACGGTATTGTTTGAAAATTTTGTTTACGGTCGAATGAGTGACTGCGACGTAACGGAGGACGAGCCAGAACACTACGACAGCGACGATAGTGTGCTAAGGGGCTTAATAGGGAGCTTTGACGTTTTGCAAGTGTCACAGCAAGAAATTCGAACCGAACCAATAATGGATCCGAACCAATTACGCGATGCGATACAAGCCGTCGTACAGTCCGCGCTCGCGGTACAGGCACAAGAGTTTGTCGTAAGAGAGGGCATGCTCAAGTCAGAATTAGAGAAACAAATCTCACAAATTTCTTCGAAGCTCAAAAATACTCAGCTTACGGTGCCTGAGTTGAAGGTATACGAAGACGCACAGATCAGCGATGATACAGTGTGCAATGAGCCCCTTGATGTAGTAAAATGCATGCCTGAGTTCAATGGGACTCAGGAGACGTACGTGTCGTGGAGACAAGCCGCGCACGCGTCTTACAAAATTTTTAAAAGATACGATGGCAGTTCCCGCCACTATCAAGCCATAGTAATCTTGAGAAGCAAGATCCGAGGCCCGGCAGATGCAGTCTTAGCATCGTTTAACACCCCTCTTAACTTCGACGCTATTATAGCTAGGCTGGACTTCACGTACAGCGACAAGAGGCCGATGCACGTCATCGAGCAGGAGATGGGAACACTAAGGCAGGGTAGCTTGTCTATTTTGCAGTATTACGATGAAGTGGAGAAAAAGCTCACACTTCTGACCAACAAGGCCCATATGACCTATGACAATAGTCTGGCCATGGGCATGTGTGAAAAATTCAGGGGTGACGCACTTCGTGTGTTCATCTCAGGATTAAAGCGCAGCCCTTCCCCCAGATTTGCCTTCGGCACTTGCGTTGGCCCAGGAGATTGAGGCAAACCACGAGAGGTATGCTTTCGCGGCAAGTTTCGCAAAAGGGCAAGAGGAAAAAAAGAATGCGGACCAACGTCAGCAGGGCAAACAGCAGCAGTCTCACCAGGTCCCTCAGGGCGGTCAAGGAAAAAACCCGCATTTTAAAAGACAAAACGGCCAATGGTCGGACAAACAGCAACAAAAGGCCGGAGCTCAGAGTGCTTCGGAACCCATGGAGGTTGATCCGTCTTCCTCCAAGTTCAGGCAGCCAACGAACTTTCAGCAAGCCCAAGGCTCCGCGAAATATAATAACGGCCAGGGTCAGGGCAACAAACGCCCTGCGAACTCGGATAGACAAACAGGTCAGCGTCGCCAAAGAGTCGACCATGTCCAAGCACGCGCAGAAGAAAGCGCAAATTACGAAGAACTGGCGAATAAAGCAGTAGCGGAGATAGAAGAAGAGAATGGCGTAGACGAGAGCGATAGCGCCAATTTTTTTGGAGTAGGTCCCTACTGCCGTTCATTCGGCGGAGAGTAGCGGGGATAGACATGAAGTTTTTAATCGACACGGGATCGGCAAAAAACTACATCAAGCCACTCAAACGCCTAAAGGGCGTAATCCCGGTCGAATCCCCTTTCGTTGTCCACTCCATCCACGGGTCCAACAACATTGCTGAGAAATGCAAGTTACCCATGTTTGGATGCGACACATTCTTCTTCCTCCTTGATTCCCTTTCCACGTTTGATGGAATCATAGGGCTGGACCTACTCAAACAAGTGGGTGCATTCTTATGCCTTAAAGAGGGAAAAATAAAAATCGGTGCAACTTCGGAGGCATTGCAGTACTATACTTGTACCAATGTCAACCACACGAACAATAAAGAAATCGACGCACCACCTGCGGTGAAGGCAGACTTTCTGCAAATGCTTCACCGAAACAACAAGGCTTTTGCGGACTCTAACGAGTCGCTGCCTTACAACACGGCCGTCGTTGCAACAATACGAACGACCGATGAAAATGCCATTTACTCCAAATGGTACCCTTATAATAGGGGAGTTGAGGATTTCGTCAATACGGAGATTAAAGACCTCCTAAAAAATGGCATAATCCAAAAGTCACGATCGCCTTACAATAGTCCGTTGTGGGTGGTAGACAAAAAAGGCGTAGACAGCTTGGGCAATAGAAATAAACGTCTGGTAATTGACTTTAGGAAGCTCAACGCTAAAACTATTGCCGACAAGTACCCGATGCCGAACATCTCAATGATTTTGGCAGATCTGGGTAAAGCTAAATTTTTCACAACACTCGACCTGAAAGCAGGCTATCACCAGATCATTCTGGCAGAGCGAGACCGTGAAAAAACGGCTTTTTCCATTAATGGCGGGAAGTACGAATTCTCTCGGCTTCCATTTGGTTTAAAAAACGCCGCCAGCATATTCCAGAGAGCAATTGACGATGTTCTTCGGGAGCAGATCGGAAAGTCATGCTTCGTGTATGTAGATGACGTGATCATCTTTTCCGAAAGCGAATCGGAACACGTTAAGCACGTAGACTGGGTTTTGAAGAACTTGTACGACGCAAATATGCGCGTGGCTTACGAAAAGTCACAGTTTTTTAAAGAGAGTGTAGGTTACCTCGGTTTCATCGTGTCCAAAGACGGTGCGAGAACCGACCCAAAAAAAGTCAGAGCAATCCAGCAATATGCTGAACCGACCTCTGTATTTGGCGTCAGGTCCTTCATGGGATTGGCGAATTACTACCGATGTTTCATCAAAGACTTTGCTGCAATAGCGAAGCCAGTCTCTGACATCCTCAAAGGGGAAAACGGTTCTATCAGCAAATACAAGTCGAAGAAAGTCCCAGTAAGCTTTGACGAAACTCAGCGCAACGCGTTCGAGAAATTAAGAAGCATTTTAGCGTCCGAAGACGTTATTTTAATGTACCCAGATTTTCACAAGCCATTTGACCTGACGACAGACGCATCAGCATATGGCATTGGCGCGGTTTTGTCACAGAACGGCCGCCCAATAACCATGATTTCCAGGGGTCTGAAAGATAGGGAGGTTAATTACGCGACCAATGAGCGCGAATTGCTTGCCATAGTGTGGGCCCTTGGAAAATTACGGCATTACCTGTATGGCGTCCGTGACATCAACATATTCACGGACCACCAACCGCTTACGTTCTCGGTATCCGAGAGTAACCCCAATGCGAAAATCAAGCGCTGGAAGGCGCGCATTGATGAGACGGGGGCTAAACTTTTTTACAAACCCGGAAAAGAGAATTATGTTGCGGACGCGCTTTCGCGACAGAATGTGAACGCCCTCGAAGGTAACCACAACGAGCCAGAATCTGACGCGGCTACGATTCATAGCGAGTTGTCCCTTACCTACACGGTCGATTCCACGGACAAGCCTTTAAACTGCTTCCGGAATCAGATCGTGTTAGAGGAAGCACGTTTTCCATTCAAAAGGTGCTCGATTCTTTTTAAGGAAAAGACTCGGCATCAAATACACTTCACCGATAAGGATATGCTTGTGGGAATAGTTAAGTCAGTCGTTAACCCGAACTTCGTTAACGCAATTCACTGTAGCCTCCCGGCATTAGCTAGTTTCCAGCATGAGCTGATAAAAGCATTTCCAACCACCAAGTTTTGGCATTGCAAAAATTTCGTGGCCGATGTGTTCAACATTAGTGACCGAAGAGAAATCGTCACTAAAGAACATAATCGGGCCCATAGGGCAGCGCAGGAGAACGTCAAACAGGTATTGACGGAATACTATTTCCCACAAATGACCAAACTTGCGAACGAGGTAGTCTTAAATTGTAAAATCTGCTCACAAGCAAAATACGATAGACACCCGAAAAAACAAGAGCTCGGACAAACACCTGTCCCTGCGCAAACAGGAGAAATGTTACACATTGACATTTTCTCCACTGACAAAAAGCACTTCCTCACTTGCATCGACAAGTTTTCCAAATTCGCAGTGGTCCAGCCGATTGCATCTCGGACAATAGAGGACACGAAGCCACCTCTATTAGTGCTTATGAACATATTTCCGCGGGCAAAACAAGTGTACTGTGACAATGAACTCGCGTTCAAGTCAGAGACCATCAAGTCTTTACTGTTGAACAATTATGGCGTTAGCGTTGTAAACGCGCCTCCCCTCCACAGCACGTCCAATGGACAAGTAGAGCGCTTTCATAGCACCCTTTTGGAGATATCCAGGTGCTTGAAACTGCAAAGAGGAATAATTGACACGGTCGACTTGATTTTACAGGCAACGATTGAGTATAATGGTTCTATCCATTCAGTCGTCAAAGAAAGGCCAAAGGACATTGTGGTCTCCGCTTCGCCGGAGTGCATCCGCAATGTTGGGAAAAAGTTGGAGAAAGCACAACTCCAGCAAAATGAAAGGGAAAACAAAAATCGACAAAACAGGGTCTTTGAGGTAGGCGAAAAGATCTTGGTAAAAACAAACCGCAGACTAGGGAACAAACTGACTCCGCTCTGCGTAGAGAAGAAAGTCGAAGCGGACCTGGGGACAACGGTCCTCGTTGAGGGGAGGGTGGTCCACAAGGACAACCTCCGTTGAAAATTTTGCCTACATATTTTTTAATCAAATTTAATATTTTTACCTTTTTTAGAATTATATTGCACGTACTTTTAATACTGGTAACGACAACTGCACGAGTGACTGACTATACGCACGCGGACTACATACCTATTGAGAACGGAGACATCTTACTTTGGGACAAATACGGGTACTTGAGACACACTACCAACCTGACGGACTACAGAACAATGTTGGACGAGGCAGGGAGACTGACGAATCTGTTTCCGCAATCCCATATGAGGAAATTGCTGGAAATCGACACCGGACACGCACTAGACATGTTGTCCGCTCTCGATGTGCATCATCGCAAGGTAAGAAGCCTTGAATTCTTGGGAACATCCCTTAAGGCCATTGCGGGCACCCCGGACGCAGACGACTTTAGGAGACTGGACGTAACGCAAACGCAGTTGATCACTGCAAGCAATAGGAAAATTAAAATCAACTCAAAGCTACAAGAGAAAATAAACCAGCTCACCGACACCGTAAACAAAATTCTAAAATCCACTAACGTTAAACAGGCTGACACTGGTCGCCTTTTTGAAACACTTACTACACGAAATAGAATGCTATTAACCGAAATAGGAAACTTAATGCATGCCTTAACTTTGGAAAAAATTAACGTAATAAACCCAGCAATTATGGATCATTCGGATCTATTAAATATTCTCAATGATCAAATTACAGGGACTACAGTTACCGATATTTTAGAAGTATCTAGCATTAAGGTAGATCGTAAGGATAATATAATTAGCTTTATAATTCGTTTCCCTGTAGTAAGCAAGCTCTGCAGGAAAATCACAATATTCCCGGTCGCTCACAATGGCACAGTTCTGCAGCTGCACGACAACCTGGTAGCTGACTGCGATGGCCAAATTCTGGCTGTGACAAGCTGCTCACTAACTGCAACGGCTACGTTCTGCAAGCAGGCGAGAAACAACAGCTGCGCGCAAGGTCTTCACTCAGGAGGCACAGCCCATTGCCTGACACAACCGAGTCACCTCGACCCCGTCACCATAGTGGATGATGGTATCGTGATCATAAACGATCGCAGTGCAGTGGTTGCGTACGACGATATAGCTGCATCTTCGGCACATAACTAAATTATGTAAAAAGAATGCCCGTTTTGAATGGACAGCTGAATGCCAAAACGCATTCCAATATCTTAAAGATAAGTTAATGGAGCCTACATTATTACAATATCCAGATTTCAGCAAAGAATTTTGCATAATAACGGATGCAAGTAAGAAAGCGTGTGGAGCAGTTTTAACTCAAAACTATAATGGACTCCAACTTCCAGTTGCATGCGCGTCACGTTCATTTACAAAAGGAGAAAGTAATAAGAGTACAACAGAACAAGAATTGGCAGCAATTCACTGGGCAATAGTACATTTTCGTCCATATATTAATGCTAAAAATTTTATAGTAAGTTCAAAACCAACACGTATACGGCTCGAATTAGAAGAATATGACTTTACAGTCGAGTACCTAAAGGGATAGGGCAGACGCCCTATCGCGGATCACGATATCCGAATTAAAAGATTTACATAACAAAGTCCTGAAAGTCACTTCCAGGCAACAGAGTAGACAGAATGAAAACTGTACAGTAGATAACGAAGAACTCTTGCCAAAGCAAAGTCTCGAAAATGTATCCAAGCCCAAAGTATACGAAGTCATAACAAATGATGAGGTACGAAATGTAATGACCTTGGTGTAAACGATATTTGCCTTTTTAAACAAGGATCTAGAGTAATCGCAAGAATTGATGTTAGCGATTTGTATACAAATGGAATTCTCGACTTAAGTCAGTTTTTCCAAAGGCTCGAAAAAGAAGCCAGTATACTAGAAATCAGCCAACTCAAATTGTCACCGAGCGAAAATATCTTTGAATCAATTTCAATAGACGATTTCAAAATAATGGGCAATGAAATATTAAAATCACTAAGAGTAGAGTAGAGTTGAAACTGAAAAAGAGATACAAGAAATACTGTCTACATACCATGATGATCCAATACAAGTAGGTCATACAGGCATAACAAAAACTTTAGCTTAAGTAAAACGACACTACTACTGGAAAAATATGACAAATCACATAAAAGAGTACGTACGTAGATGTCCAAAATGCCAAATGTCAAAAACCACGACAAATACAAAGACTCCGTTAACCATAACAGAAACACAACTAGGTGCCTTTGACAGAGTAATAGTGGATACTGTAGGCCCACTACCAAAATCAGAGAGTGGTAAAGAATATGCTATCACATTAATATGTGATTTGACTAAATATCTCGTAGCAATTCCCATACCTAATAAAAATGCTAATACAGTTGCAAAGGCAATTTTTGAATCTTTTATTTTGAAGTTCGGTCCAATGAAGACGTTCATTTCGGACATGGGAACAGAATATAAAAATTCCATAATTAGCGACTTGTGCAAATACTTAAAAATTGACAATATAACATCAACAGCACAGCATCACCAGACAGTAGAAACAATAGAAAGAAGTCATCGAACTTTCAACGAATATATTGGATCATATATTTCAGTTGACAAAACAGACTGGGATGTATGGCTTCAATATTTCGTATATTGTTTCAACACATGGCACACAATTACTGTCCATATGAGCTAATTTTTGGCAAACCAAAGAATTTGCCCAAACAATTTAATAACATAGATATCATTACTCCTTTATATAATATAGATGATTATGCTAAAGAAACTAAGTTTAGGTTAGAACAGGCTTATAAAAGAGCAAGAAAAATGTTAGAAAAACATAAGACTAAATATAAGGAATATTACGATAAGAACGTAATTAATTTTGAATTAAAAATAGGGGATATGGTTTTATTAAAAAACAATACAGGTCATAAGCTACATATTTAGGATCATATACAGTAGAAGAAATAGAACCTAATGAAAATATTTTAATAAGAGATAGTACAAATAAAATACAGAAAGTTCATAAGATTAGGTTAAAATTACATATTAGGCAAAACTTTCATAAAAGTCTGATCAACTGTAAATACAAAAAAAAAAAACACTTTTTTATTACTTTTCCATTAAAAAAAAAACACAAAACTATTTCAAAAAAATGCACAAATATAACAATATAATTAACTAATATATATATCATAAAACTATACATAAATACACTTTTAAAATAACTTCATTAAATTACGTTATTTTTCAAAAGGATGGTAGTATACACATATACTAGTGTACACTGTACACTTTAAATATATTTATTTGTTGTTGTCTAAACATTAAATAGAGCAACGACACTTTGTCGTTGCATAAACAATATGCCAAGCACCCAGTGCTCTAACATGATCGCGTAAGAATGCAACGCGCACAACGATGCCGCGTCAGCGTTCTCACGCTTTGACCATTTACTATACATATGTGTATCCTGCCGCTCTCTTTATATTATATACAATATTATGTACGGCTCTCGCACTGACTTCTCTGCCGAAGCAGTGGCCAGCCTTAAACTTAGAATCATAAGCCGAATTCATTGAATAAAGATACTTATAACAGCCCAGTCGTGGCACAGGAAGTGATTGACATTTTTTTAAACATTTTACATTACACACAACACATAAAGTAACAGCAGAAGTTCACTTGCGAAATCCCCATTTTAGTATCAGAATTCAGCAATTAGTTACTCGTAAAGCCATATGTATAAGTAAACACAATCACCCAGCAACACATAAGTTGCCAAACCGACCACGCTTAGTTGGCGTGATACAAATGCAAGGTCAGCACCAACAGCCAGAGGATATTGCTCAACGACAAGAGTCAGCGACAATGTTGCAGGCAAATGCCTTGTGACATACCAGCGGCCACCCGACACTCTGCACGAGGCGCTGGATCAGCATTACTAAGGGACAGGGCTAGCTTTAAAAGTAAGAAAGAATGTACTTAGACTTTAGTTGAACTTTGAGAATAAATCGCGACGGTCGTCGTCTCGTCGATAAAATCCCCAGTCTTCTCACTCATAACCCTAAAATCGGTTAATTTATATACGATCTTGATCACTCACCAATGATACATTGCTCAAAAACGCAAAAAGGAATTGTACTAAGTACTATCAAGGGTATAAAAGTAATGTCAACAATTAAAGAACATCCAATTCTAGGCAGAACATTAAATTTTGTAGTTAGCAAGAAATAATTTGAGTCATAATCCAAAATAAATTTAGCTAAATACATTCAGTTTCTCCAAATTCTAGTAAAAAACAAACCTGTACATCCTAAGTTGATCATTAACCTAAGGTGGATAAAGAAGAACTCAACAGTTCGCATGCACATGTACGATCAAATCCAAAGAATTATTATCTTGCAATATAAGATGATGCAAAGAAACAATGTACGCATGCCAAAAGCTATCAACGAATTATTTGCAGATCAAGTTATCAAAATCGAACAATTAAGTTAATAAAGTGATGACTCTGATGAATAAAATAAGACTATAATATATGTTCAATAAATGAAATGGAGCAACATACTCACATTCCTTAATGAACAATGCATTGAATTTAACAAATCATTCCAGTGCCTCAATAAGAGTGTACCAATATCAGATGAAACAAATTAAAGCATTTTAGTATTTTAATAGATACATTCAATCGTTATCAGAAATTAGTGTGCGAAAACGCATTAAAACTAAATCATATTCACTTACAGCAGACAATAGATCTTTTAACTAAATTAAAAGAACAGATACAAAGGATTTCAATTAGGCATAAAGTAGAAACCCATTTGCATAATTCATTAGACAACCCAGCGTCATTCGACGAGAAGACACTTATAATGTCAGAGTTTTATTGACGCATTGAACCTAGAAGATTCACTAAAAGGCGAACATGAAACAACTGCAATAAGTCTAATAAAAACTAAACTAAAAGGACATGCAAGAAATTTGATTAGCTATGAAAAAACCATAGCACAAATTATTGCAAAATTCCAAAAAACTGTGAAAGGAGAATCGGTTGAGGTAATATCAGCCAAACTCTTAAATTTGCAACAAAGAAGTAAAACGGCCAATATATAAGTTATCCCATAACGAGTGTTCACTGTGCGGATGCATCACGCCATGCGGCTGCCTGCCGATAAAACGCTGATCTAGGCGGATTATCGGTCAGCAACAGCGAGTGCAGCGCATGAGCGAGCCAGCTGCACAGGATGCAACCTGGTACCACACACGCGAAGCCAGCTTGCAGAGCGACGGCGACGATGACGCCGACAGCGCGGCCGACGACTTGTAGGGCTAGGTTAAGCTTGACATAAGTGTAATTATCAGTCTGAATATATTCATGAATAAAGCGCGACGTATCGTCCGTAAAACATTTATTGATAGTTAAGTTAACTCAGCTGCATTCATTAATGCAACCATATTGTTGGAACCTCCAGTAATAATTCACCAAACATATCATAACATATAATTAATTTATATACACAAGAAGTTGAACAACTTACAAAAGCCTTAGAGGGTGCGTACATTAATGATGGATTAACATCTGAAATGGGCACCAAATGCAGCACAAATCAAGATGTAAAAGCAATGACGAAAAACTGCACCAATAATAAGCTGAAACTTATCATGCAGGCAGGCACATTTAACAATATGAATGATGCCATTACCAAATTTGTAAATAGTTGGACTGAAGTCCTTTACTATCAGAATTACTCTGAACGTGGCGGAAACCGCGGCAGAGGTGATTACAGGGGCTGACCTTATAACAGAGGCGGCTTTAGATACAACAACAATAACGGCAATCGGTATAACAATTACAGAGGCAGCCCCAGGGGTAACTCGTATAGAGGAAACCAAAATAGAGGCCGAGACCAACAGAACCTGGTTCGAGTTACACAAAGTAACTCGGAAAACCAGCAAGCCCCCTTGAGAAACCCTCAGTAAATATACTAACGATAAATCTAAGTCTCAGCAGTATAATTAAAATCAAAAATCATGAAAATAATAGACCACTTACACTTTTGATTGTACGGCGTTCGTGATATCAATATCTTCACGGACCACCAGCCACTTACGTTCTCGGTTTCCGAGAGTAACCCTAATGCAAAAATTAAGCGCTGGAAGGCGCGTATTGATGAAATAGGAGCCAAACTTTTCTACAAGCCTGTGAAAGAAAACCATTTAGCTGACGCGCCATCGCGCCAGAATCCGATGCAGCTACGATTCATAGCGAGTTGTCACTTTCCTAAACAATCGAATCCACAGAGAAAAAGGGAAATCGTCACTAGGGATCAAAATCGGGCTCTTAGAGCAGCGCAGGAAAATGTCAGACAAATATTGACGGAGTATTACTTTCCGAAAATGACAAAGCTGGCAAATGAGGTAGTAATGAATTGTAAGATTTGTACAAGGACAAAATACGACAGACACCCCAAAAAACAGGAACTCGGCCAGACGCCAGTACCTACACAAACAGAAGAGATGTTACATATTGACATTTTCTCCACTGAGAAAAAATTTCCTTATTGACAAATTTTCGAAATTCGATTGCGTCTCGTACCATAGAAGATACGAGGCCAGCTCTGTTGGTGTTGATGAACATCTCCCCACTGGCGAAACAGGTTTATTGCGATAGCGAACTCGCATTCAAATCAGAGACTATAAGGTCCCTGCTATCAAACAATTATGGCGTAAGCGTCGTATACGCGCCCCACAGCACATGCAATGGGAAGGTAGAACGCTTTCATAGCACACTTCTGGAGATATCGAGGTGCTTGAAACTTCAATGGGGGATCGTTGACACAGTCGACTTGATTTTGCAGGCAACAATCGAGTATAATAGTTCCATTCACTCGGTTGTAAAATAATAACAAAAGATATATTATTCTCCCCTTCACCGGAATGCGTCCGCGATGTCGGGGACAAAATTGAAAAGGTCCAGCTTGAACAGAATGCAAGGGAGAACAGGAAGCGTCAAAACAGAATCTTCGAGGTAGGCGAACAGGTTTTGTTAAAGACCAACCGGAGACTGGGTAACAAATTCACACCCATTTGCGTAGAGAAAAAAGTTGAGGCGGATTTGGGGATAACAGTCTTCGTTGAGGGGAGAGACAACCTCCGTTGACACCTCTTTTGAACACGCCATTATGTATGAGAATTTAACTTTTTTCAGGATTATACTTTAAATATCGAGGGTCTACTGTACTCAAAGTACTTGAATTATATTGAACAGAAACAATTTGTTGCTGCATATAAACATAACGTAAACATTCACCAAAGAACGACACTTTGTTGTTACATAAACATCCAGCACATTTCAAGTGTCTGGTAGTATGATCGCATGAGAATGCAGCGAGCACAATCAAAGCGTCGTCAGCATTCTCACGCTTTGACCGCTCGTGATATATATGAATACACTCTCGCTCTCCGTCAAATATGTTTAATACATAATGTACTCTTATATACGGCTCTGACGCTGACTTCTCAGCCGAAGCAGCGCCATAATAGTCAGTGAATTCATTTAATACAGAACCAAATAACAAGACGGATGTCTATTCATATGTATGTTTGATGCTCAAACCAGAACTCAATTATATTAATATTATATGGCGACCGTGACAGGACTTCACACTCAGTGAAAACGCAAATTATTAAGTGCTAAAAAGGATAAAACAGTGCAGCGGCAGAATAACATCAGCAATAGCAACAGCAACAAGAGACAAATGATTTGATACAAACAATTTTATAACCGATCGAGGACGGAAAAATACTTCTCTGCAATACTTACTTACCTGCACCACACTACTAACCTCACGGACTACAGGACAATGGCGGACGAGACAGAGAAATTGACGAGTTTATTCCCGGACTCCTATATGAGGAAGTTGTTGGAAATTGACACCGGGCACGTACTGGACACGTTGTCCGCTCTCAATGTGCATCATCACAGGGTAAGGAGCATTGATTTCTTGGGCACAGCCTTTAAGGTTGTAGCTGGCACTCCGGACTCAAATGACTTTAGGAGACTAGACATAACACAGACGCAGCTGGTCACTGCAAGTATCAGACAAACTCAAAGCTGCAAGATAAAATAGACCAGCTTACAGATACCGTAAACGTAAGCAAAATCCTAAACTCCACGAAAAATAATCAGGCCGACACTAGCCGGCTTTTTGAAACAGGTTACCTCATGCTTACCCTAACTTTGGAAAAGATTAACGTAATTAACCCGGCAATCTTGGATCATTGGGCTCTTGCAAACATTCTCACTAATCAAACCACAGGGACCACTGTTACAGATACATTAAAATTATCTAGCATTAAAGTAGATCGTAAGGATAACATAATAAGCTTTGTAGTCCGTTTTCCTTTAATAAGCAAGCTCTGGAAGAAGATTACGATACTCCCAGTCGCCCACAATGGTACCGTACTCCAGCTCCTGATTACGACGGCCAGCTTTGGACCGTGTCAAGCCGTTCGCCAACTGCGATGGCAACATTCTGCAAACAGGCGGATACTAGTAGCTGCGCGCAAGGCCTTCACTCGGGAGGCACCACCCACTGCCAGACACCTCGAACCCGACACCGTAGTGGACCATGGTATCGTGATCATAAATGACCGCGATGCAATAATCTTTTACGACGATCACTCAGCGTTTAGGGTTGAAGGAACGAGCCTCGTCACTTTTGAGACGTACGCCAAAGTTAATGGCACGCGCTTCTTCAACCGCAACAGTGTGCAGAATCGGTTTACGGTGGTTGCAGCATCCCCGCTACTAAGCATCAGCGGGCACAATGCAGTGCTGAACCTACCCTATATCCACCGACTGAGCAAGGAGAACCTCAACCACATCAAGGAGGTCAGGAATAACGTCGATATCGGAAATAAAGCAGCGTTCTCCTTGGGTGTAATCCTGTTAGCATGCATCGCTGGAGCGGGAATCTTCTGGCTCCATCGACTGTTCATGGGTCAGCGCAACGCCGAAAGAATCTCGGAGATCATCAAGAATTTAAAAACGACCGAGGACGGTCTGTCTTCGAGAGGAGGAGTAGTTATCCCATAACGGGTAGCTACTGTATGCACGAGTCACGCCATGCGTTGCGCGCCGTAGGAATGCTGATTTGGCAGAATAGCAGTCAGCGACACAAGTGCAGCTGCACAGGATGCAACGCGACACCGCGCGAGTTACCTCCGCTAACCTACCCCCTCTAAACCATCCACCAGCCAAGCCGCCGCGTATTACCGAACAGGCCAAACGCTGGAATTGCTGAGTGGTCAACACAGCAAATGAGACACCAAATGCAGACCCGGCATTTAACCACACATACTTCGCACTCACATTGTATTGCATTAGGTAGCTTTGTATAAACAATGCTGACGCGCCTTAAATGAAGTTCAGCGCTCTGCGTTTAGAACGGCAGCAGCGGTAAGTGGACACTTCATATAGGAAGTGTTGCGCTGCTCTGCATAGAATGCTGAGTCGGCTTGCCGATTGTAGCTGATGGCGTGATGCATTCTAGCAACGGATAGTCTTATGAGCAATTTTGTAGTTTGGTATTTTTAGTCTTTGTTCTGAAGCGCATCTAATAAGACGCAGGATTAAACAACACCGGCACAAGCCGTAAATAACATAACCACTTAATTTATAATTTCCTAGAAATATATGTATGTTGATATGAATACACATTTGTGTATTGCTGCTTTACAGCTGGTCACAAAAACGATAAGGAATGAGGCATACCATATGACCATATAAAGCATAACAGGCGATCAGCCCAAAAACCAAGGGTCTGCGCGCTAAAAAAATCGCTGGCCACTGGCGGATACACACAGTATGGCTGGCTGGTTGTGTTATGAGGGAAAAAAAAGCGTAGCACAGTGAGCACAGTCGGCCGAGTGACTTGAAACTCGGGCACGAAATGCGCTGGCAGAGAGTCTACAACAGCGCTCTGTGAGAGAGGTGTCGCCACGATTTCATATTTCAACTGGCAGTCAGAATTGAGCCTCATGACGACTCTGTATTTGCTTCATACTTGTTGCATAAAAAGCACCACAAACAGCACTGACGTGCAAGTGATTATTCCAACTTATACCCAAACACTGAAAATCAAGGACAAGATGATTGGATCTAATACATGGCGACCGTGACAGTGGTCCTGGAGGACCAAGGACAATAGGATAACCAATAACAGCAACATCTACAACTAATGCAACAACAACAAATTCAGAAGCGCCAAATAATTAAAAACAACTGAAAAAATTATGAGACGGCTGGAACGGGCAAATACTTAAAATAAACTGAGTGAGTAGTGTGTTTGAACAAAAAAATTTTTGCAGTGTTAGAGCAAAGAAAGAAATTGCCGATTTAAAAATTCTGCTAACTGCAGCCAATCCACCAAACTGGGATAAATCAATCGTATTACAAAATAGAATCGACAACTTAAAGTCGTTCGTTTCTGATACACTGGCACAAAAGAAAGCACAACGCATTATTTTCCTATCAAATATACCCACTATTGGACAAATTAATAACCAACCAAAAAAAATAATCATTCCAGCAACAAAGAAGGAGTGCCCAGCAGACCGCGAGGGATCTCTCATCAGTGTATTCCAGCAGGAAGTCTAGCATCGTGCACGAGGTGCAAGATCAGCAGTTTCGCATCCGGCGTAGCGGCAGCATAGCGACAGCGCAGCGACAAGTTAGGGCTTTAAATGAAAGCAATTTGTATCTTAGAGTTTAGTTCTTTATCGGCTCCGCATTCCGACGCTTCGTCAAATGTGCCATCAATAAATGTCATAATTGAACTAATAAAACAGCTGTCGCCCGTGTGTTTATTAAATGCTTTTATCATTACCCTTTAGGTTATTGCAAAACTTATATCTGTTAAGTCACACACAAGTCAGCACACCTTTATATTATAAGATATCAAATGACTTCACAAAGCTATGTTAGAATGACACACAAGTTATTAACACATGTAAAACTAGGTTAAGACCATATACAATACCCTACATTTATTAACCCAATAAAACTGTAAGTAACACCAAATTATGCTGAACACACAGAATATCGCTGACTGCACAATGCATGCATAAATATGTCGAAATAGTAACGGTCAGCCAACCCGGTAGTTGCTAAATATGCTATTCTGCATTCCAAGCAACTTCTGAGTACACAACAACCTAATTCTAATTGACACCACACAACTGTAAAACTAAGCTATTTTTACATATACATATTGTTACTTTTCGTTAATAAAATCAGTGTTCTTAGTACAACCTACAAGATACATTCATTATTCTCCGCAGTCCACCTGGTTACTAGTGCCAGTTGCGACAACAATTAAGCAGTCCGCTTGTACTGAATTCTAACAATACATACACACCCTTTTCAGATAAATTTTGGTGACCTCGACAAAGGACTCCTAGGAAGGATCCTGTCTACAACATATAGCTCGCTACTCCTTCGACCACACCACACGGTTGCGAATAGAAGCGTAATCCAGCTCAGGCCGAGCGAATAAAACACTTCCACCGAGTCGGGAGTAATCAAAGATCTATATACAAAAACATAACAGACGTGATTCTGGTAGCTTAGTCATTGTCAACAAAGCGACAAAATAAGCACGGAAAATTGGAAAATGTCATAGATGCGCAGGAAGAAATAAGCCAGGAGATATGAAGGCTTATAAGGAACACAGCAGAGAACAAAGCAGATCGGAAGGCAAAACCTGGCTACTACCAAGCCAAGGCCACAATCCTAGAGGAAGAGTGGACTATTTTCAATAACAACAATGTCTTGATCAAAAACTCTAAGCTAGAGGAGTCTCACCAAGGCTACAAGTTCTTCGAAGAAGTTCACGCTTTGGTTCAAGAAACCAAAACTTACTTCAAAGAACAAACTGATATTGCAGATCAGTCTAGCAGCAATAGGAAGGAACCAAAGACCACCATTGCTGCAGGAACTGTTGATGCCAAAGCAAACACAAATACCAAGCTAGTTGCATTGTGCTGTCGATGGCGAAGGCGATGATTGTGTCAATCAATCGCAATCTGCAACACAAGCCTGTTAATGCGGACATTATTAAGTCACTATGGGCAAAAACTCAAGAGGTCTATTTCCAAATATACGAGGAATTTGAGGACCCAGAAGAGAGTGGCTACAACGCCACCGAGTATTTAAAGGCAGAGGCTGATGCTCTTACCAGCAATTCAAGCAGTGAGTGCACCGATAACATCAACTTACCACGTATTTCCTTTCCAAAATTTGATGGTGAGACGCTTAAATGGACGCAATTTTTCAATATGTTATATATATGATAAATGAAACAAAGATGCCAACCATACGCAAGATGTGGTATTTAAAAACCAGCGTGGTCGGAGAGGCGGAAAGATTAATCCGTCACATCGATCTAAGAGAAGAGAACTATCTCTACGCATGGGAAGTTTTAGTAGATGCCTACAACAATCCTAGAGACATCGCCAATAGGGTTTTAAATCGCCTCTTACTGCAATAAACCTGCAGCGATGATGTGAAGTCCTTAAAGGAGCTGCACATCACCACCATAGAGTCATAAGCCTCACTGAAGGGACTCGGGATTGACATCTCAACATGGGATCCAATCATCATTGCCATCCTCAAAAACAAAGTGGATGGCACAAACAAAACACTCTATGAACAATCATTGGGTAGTACAAAGGAAATCCAGCCACTGGACACCATGCTCCAGTTCGTAAAACAGAGAGAGGCACCTGGAATCTTTAAAAAGGAATCAAAGAACGCAACATGTGCAACATCTTTAGATGCACAAAAGGGATGTCTTTTTGCAGAAAAGTCATTATTTATCTAAATGTGACGAACTTCGCGCAAAATCTGTCATCGAACGCTTAAATTGGGTGCAAAGGCAAAGGTTATGCGTCAACTGCAACAAAAAGCACCACACTCTAGTGCATTTGGAAAATGTTATCACATCAGCAGCAGCAAAGCCATTCTCACAAGTTGTGGCATCCGCTAACAACCAAGATTACAACTTACTTGCAACAGCCAAGGTAGTTGTACACGCTAATAATGGACAGCAGGCAACATTCAAGGCACTCCTGGACACTGGATCACAGATCAACGTCATTTCTGAAAGGCTAGTGACAATGCTGGCACTAAAACGTCATGACACAACTCTCTGGATTGAAGCATCGGAGGAAATACAAAGATCAGCAAAGCTCGTGTAAATGTGACAATTAAGTCACTACACAGCAATTTTACAATTCCAATGGAAGCATTTGTACTACCAAATATAATATCGGATCAACCTTCCCAAGGGATCAACAATTCGGTTTGGAGCATACCGAGCAATATGCCACTTGCTGACCCGTACTTCAGCAAACCAGGCAAAATCGATCTGTTGATTGGAGCAGAGAATTATTACTCAATACTGCTCCCTCAGCAACACAGAATATTACATTCTGGACCAATTATGTAAGAGACCAAATTCGGTTGGATTGTTGCATGAAAAGTTAAGGCAGCAAATGAATCATCAGTCATTGTGCGGCAGCAACTAATGAGGAAACCAATGAACCATTAGAACGATTTTGGACGCTGGACAATATGGACACAGCAGAGAGACACTTAACACCTGTTGAGGCCCATTGCGAAAAGCATTTTTTGGAGAATTTGCAGTTAGCAGTGGACGGCCGACTCATTGTGAAGCTTCCATTTTCTGAACACTATTCAGCCGTGGGAGAATCCATGGAGATTGCGACAAAACGATTTTTATCTTTGTAGCGCAGAGCTTCTGCAGATATGTGTGGAAGCAATATGCAGCATTCATGTCGGAATATGAGGATCTAGGATACATGAAAGAAGTGTCATCACGTCAGATTCCCAGAAGTCATTACTTCATCCCTCATCATTGTGTGCAAAAACCAGATAGCAGCACTACAAAGCTACGAGTAGTTTTTGATGCATCCTGCAAGACCTCGACACTGTGCAAAGTGGCCTAATGTCAATCTTGTTAAGATTCAGAACACACAAATATGTGTTGGATCAATCCAGGGAACCAATTTCACAAGATGATTGTTTGGAGAAACAATCCCAAGGAGCAGCCAAGGTACTATAGACTCAAAACAGTTACATACGGCACGGCCTCAGCTCCATTTTTAGCAACAAAATGTCTGAATCACTTTGGCAACACAAATGGACAAATCAGCAGCAGGAGCCACTGCATTAGTAAATGACTTCTACGTAGACGACTGCCTCACAGGAGCAGACTCAGTCCAAGAAGCGGTCCAAATTCGAGAAGAGTTGTTAAAGATCCTGAGTCCCTATGGATTTAACTTACGAAAATGGTGCTCGAACAACGAGCAACTGTTGCAAGGGATACATAAGGACGACATTGCAAGCGAAGTAAACTTCGAGGACACAGTGTACAGTTACAGGATGAAGACATTGGGTCTTATTTGGATGCCCAAAGGAGACCAACTTTGTGGCCGCGCTCAGAGCAGCACAGCTACGAAAATAACTAAACGTGTCGTTTGCTCTGAGCTGGCACAAATCTTCGATCCCCCAGGCTTGTTCGCTACCGTCGTTGTGAAAGCCAAAATCTTTATGCAACGACTCTGGGAAGACAAACTCGAGTGGGATGCAAATTAGCCACATCCCTTTAGAACGACTGGAAGGACTATCGAGAGGACTTGAAGAGCCTAAATTCGATGCTAATTCCCCGACATATATACGACGGAAAAGTTCCGGTCACAAATGAACTGCACACATTTGTGGATGCATCGAAACGCGCATATGGCGCAGCAATATACGTACAACGTACAAGAATAAACAAATTTATGTGCGGTTGCTATGCTCAAAATCACGAGAAGCCCCAACGGCAAACCAGTCACTCCCGCGACTAGAACTTTGTGCTGCACTATTGGGTGCTGAGCTCGCGGACACAATTCGACGGGACGTCAACTTGAACTTCAACACAGTACCAGGATACTTTTGGTCAGATTCGACGGTCGTCCTGACATGGATCAATGCAGCTGCCTCCACATTCCATACATTTGTGGCCAACCGGATAGCTAAGATCCAAGCATTGACGAGCCAAAATCAATGGCCATGTGCCATCCGCTAACAACGCAGAGGAATATCTGCACGAAGATTTCCCGAGCATAATCTATGGCTATATGGTGTAGTTGACACATATATAAATAATACATTGTATTCAGTATCCACGTATACATTGCAAGCTGAGATTGCATTGCAGCACAGATAATACGATTTCCAACAAACATGGTAGAATGAAAGCATTTAGCAAAATACATTCCGTTTTTAAGATTCATGGTAGACCAAGGTCCCACTCATCCCAAGTTAAAAGTTTTTCTACAGTGGATAATTGATAACAAAATCATACGGATGCATATGTATAGACAGATAGAAAGGATAATGAAATATCAATATACCTCTTTGCTTAGGAAAAACATACGGATGCCAAAGGCATACCATGAATTATTTCCAGTCAAGATCAACAAAATAGAACTTTCGAGCTCAGAAAGTGACGATTCTGATTTGCAAATAATCCAATAAGCATAAGCATAAGTTCTAGTTATGGAATGGCAAGAAATAGCACGACAAATCGCTTCTTTCAAAGAAAAATTTGAAAAATCTTATAAATGTATCAACAAAGATACAACAATAAGGGTCGAAACGCTATATCATCACCTAACTGTAATAAAAACTGAATATAATAATATCAGTGAACTGGTATCGTCCATAAAACTTAAACTTACAAACGCACACAATGAACAGCGCCTTAAAAAATTGCATACATTAGCTGCAAAGCTAGAAACAATTAGCTTTCGACGCAATATTAAATTTGACATACCAAAAGATCCCTACTTTCCTGCTGAGTTCGTCCAGAGTCAACTTCAGGGTTTAAACGAATCAAAGCCAAATATTGACCCTGAAGCTTCAGAGAATCTGTGTTCTGATTCAGACAATAGCATTGAAGACAATTATGAAAACAAAGAACCATTAACCATGACAGATCAGGCAGCCGGCCAAAGGGCGTATATAAGAGAAATCTCAAGTGCAGTGCCAGAATTTGATGGAAAAAAGATCCACCTACAAAGATTCATAGCGGCAATAAAATTGGTAGATATGACAAAGGGATCTTATGAACCAATAGCAATGTAAGTAATTAAATCCAAAATAATTGGCTCAACACTTTACAAAGTTCAGAATGATACCACCATTAGTGCAATCATAAAAAAATTGCAAGATGAAATTGTCGGCGAAACATCCGACGTAATCAAAAAGGCAAAACAGCCACACAGTTTACTAATGACATCGACAATCTACGAAGATTAATTGAATCCTCGTATATCGACGAAGGATTACCATCAAAACATGCTGATAAATTCAGCACCAAGGAAGCTATTAAGACCATGATCAAAAATTGTGACCATGGCAAGCTAAAGACAATAATGGAAGCAGGTACATTCGCAACTATGAATGACGCCGTTAGGAAGTACAAAAATTGTAGTACTGAAATGACAGGTAATACAAAATTCTTCAGCCATCGGGATTCAAGCTACGAAAATGGTGTTCAAACAATGAACAAGTATTGGAGGGAATTTCCAAAGAAGACAAAGTTAACGATGTACAGCTCGGAAAAACACTGTTTCAGTACAGTGTAAAATCATTGGGCCTTATTTGGACGCCCAAAAATAATCAACTTGGCGGTCGAACTCACAGCAGTGCAGCAACAGTCATTACAAAACGTGCAGTCTGCTCAGAGCTGGCACAGATCTTCGACCCACTAGGCTTGTTCGCTCCAGTTGTCGAAGGAGTATCGAGACGAGTTGCAGAGCCTCAACTCAATGTGACTCCCAAGGCGCGTTTTTGATGGTAAGACTCAAATAACGAAAGAATTACACGTCTTTGTGGATGCGTCGGAACGTGCATATGGCGCTGCAGTTTACGTACGCGCAACGTACAGAAACAAACAAATATCTGTTCGGCTACTATGTTCAAAGTCTCGAGTGGCTCCAACAGCAAAACAGTCACTCCCTCGACTAGAGCTATGTGCTGCACTATTGGTGTAAGAGCTTGCTGAAAGGGTTCGACGCGATCTAAGCCTCGACAGCAACACAGTGCCAGGATACTTTTGGTCAGATTCTACGGTTGTTCTTTCATGGATCAACGCAGCTGCCGTCACATATCATACATTTGTGGCAAACCGAAACCGAAGATTCAGGCCTTGACAAGCCAGACTCAATAGTGGCATGAATCATCGGCCAACAATGCGGCAGATGTACTCTCAAGAGGAAAATCGGCACGAAAACTACACGAGCACAACTTATGGTTGTGTGAACCACTATTTCTGCATGGCTTTCCAGACAAATAGGTGAAGAATTGTACACTTGTAGACACAGCCATTCATTTCACAAGTTACAACGCATTGTGGCTTACATGTAACGCTTCTGCTACAAAAAATACAGATCAGCAACTGTCACTCTAAGCGTCGAGGAATTGAATCACGCTCGCAACGTAATTTTACGGACAATACAACAAGTAGATTTTGCTGCTGAGCTTAAAACGCTGCAGCGTCACAACATGGTGGGAAAAATGAGTTCCATTTCATCGCTGTCCCCACTAAAAGGATCCGACGGAGTTATACGAGTTTGTGGCAGATTGGATCAATCCCCACTCCCTTACAATGCAAGGCACCAGATTCTGCTGTCCTACAATGATCCAATAGTAAAAATGCTGTTGAAAGATCTGCATGAGGACAATATGCATTGCGGTGCCCAAGCCTTACGCTCAACCGCTAGACAACAACATTAAATCCTCAACGACAAAACAATGTCAAGAAATATTATTCACAACTGCGTGACGTGCAACAAGGCAAGGCCCAATTTAATGAACCAAATTATGGGTAATTTGCCAGCCGATCGAGTAACACCAACAAGCCGATTTCTTACAACAGGCGTAGATTACTGCGGATCAATCTGGAGTCAAAACAATCTTCGAGGAAAAAGACGAGACAAGGCTTACAAATCCGTATTCTGCTGTTTCTCTACAAAGGCGGTGCAACCAACTTCGTCGGAGCAAACAACCAGCTAAAGGAACTGCAGTCAACAATTTTCGGGGAGAAGGCACAAGCAGAGATCATTAATCACTACAACAAGAAACAAGTTGCCTTCAAATTCATCCCGCCACGAGCGCCATCTTTTGGAGGCCTATGGGAAGCTGCAGTCAAATCTTGCCGATTGTTGGTAACGACGCCCAACACTGCGACCCTTACATTTGAGGAACTTAATACGGTGATCGTCGAAATCGAAGCTATTTTGAATTCACGCCCGAAAACCCCGATGTGAAATGATCCTACAGACACCACAGCTCTCACCCCAGCGCATTTCCTGATTGGTGAAACACTAACGGCTCCACCCGATGTCAACGCCGATCGCGAAGAGAAATCCCTACTGAAACGTTAGGAATTAGTATCCAGAATTAAGCAAGAATTCTGGGAGCAGTGGTCAGGGGAATACTTGCAAGAGCTACAAGCCAGATACAAGTGGAAAATCATCAATCCCAATATCAAGGAAGGCATGCTGGTCCTTATCAAAGAAGACAACATACCGGTGATGAGCTGGCCTATGGGACGCATTATAAAGACATATCCAGGACTGGATAACCATGTACGAGTGGTTGACGTAAAGACCGTCTCAGGCATTAAAAGCGCGCCATCAACTGGCGCCGATCTGTCCAGAAGAAAAGGCCAAAAAACGACCTATTATGGAAGAAGAGGATACTTATAAAAACCATGCGCCGGCTGCTCAACGGAGACGGTTAATGTCACCTACCACAACTTCCTCCTTGCTAATCCTGCTTCTAATGCTACCTCTGGTACTAACACAGTTAGTATCGGTGACAAGGTTCGACACTATGAACAAATTGGAACATCGATGAGAGCAATATCCGACTGGACCATAGTTATTTACTATGAATTGGATCCATACTGGAGAGACATGAACACGATTAATTCAGACATCAAGAAGTTCCAGTACATATGCCCTGAATTAAACAACAGCCACACATGTGACGCAATATCACAGCACTATCGACACTTGTATGATGAATTACAAATGGCAAACGGACTATGCCAATATAATGACTAAGATCATAAAGAATGTGCAAACTAACGAGGAATTGACACTGACACTGCTGAGAAACCAAACCTCAGTACTTGACTCAACCATTAACATTGTCAATAAAACAAGGACAACATCGGACAAGCGTCTAAGACTACTTGAAAAACAAGTAGCCACCATTAGCCAAAGCAGAGGTAAGTTCACTGGCGCACGTCTTACAGAAAACTACGTAGCATTGACAACTTAATTGACATTGCTAGCAGCATCTCTTCAGCACATGCAATCCGAAATAGTGGACGTACTAACTGGAGTTCACCACCATACAATAAGCCCAATGTTGGTCTCCCCTAAACAATTAAGGGATCAGTTGGATCAAATACGGGATCATTTGCCACCAGATCAAATGGTACCCGTGAAAATATCTAATGTAATGCAACTTTACAGAATTATGTGAGCAGAAGGCACAGCCACCGACATTCAGATAATATTACCGCTAGTGTCGACATCGATACTCGAGCTATTTAATATGGTGCCAATTCCAGTTTGGAATACAACTATTTAGAGATTTTTCGAGCTAAAAACTCCTATTATAGGTGTAAACAACCACAGGGATCAATTCATGGGACTTAGACAAGATGATCTACAACGCTGCCGTACATTACAAAGCGAAAAATCAATATGCTTTGATCATCAAGCTGTGATTGATGTAAACAACCGATGTGAGTTTTAACTGTTTACCAACAAGACACCAACGACGTGTCACGTAACTTACAAACCAATCAAAATGGTATGGGAAAAAACACAACAGCAGAACAACTGGATCTTCGCAACACATTCGAAAGTGGAACTTCAAGCAGCTAGCAACGGAACACCATCAGCTATCCAACTACAAAACAGTGGACTACTGTCGCTATCACCTGGCTGTACTGCACGCAACGCAGACATTAGCATCAATACCTTTGGCACTGTCACGAGTCAAATATGACAAGGCTACGCCCGCTTTGGTGACATTATCCAACCAAACATAACAAAGGTACCAGAGACAACTCTCAACATCTCGGATTACAACGCACAAGACGACAAGGATCTAGATGGCCTACAGGTAAAATTGGCAACACTCAACAAAGAAGAGCTGCCCAACCAAATAAGCTCGGTCCAACATCATTACATAGCCGCTTACGCTGCACTAGTGATATCTGTCATAATACTATGTGCATATGCAATGCGGACGCAACGACGATGGACTTGTCCACCTCCAGCCACTAGGAAAGAAGCAGTCAACCCGTCCGAACCTTCAGCATCCCCAATACGATTTACGCTGGATCTAGATGATGGTTGAACACCGCTTCAACGCCCGGGAGACTGTTTATGCGCACAAGCCTATTACAAAATTGTAACACACTTAGCTATGTCAAGATCATACACAAAAACCTATTGACACAATAAACTGTAACCAAATACCAAATTATTTCTGAACACACAGAATATTGCTGACTGCACAATGAATGCATAAATATGTCGCAATAGTAGCGGTCAGCCAACCTGGTAGTTGCTAAATATGGTATTCTGCATTCCAAGCAACTTCTGAGTACACAATAACCTAATTCTAATTGACATCACACAACTGTAAAACTAAGCTATTTTTACCTAAAAATATTGTTACTTTTTGTTAATAAAATCAGTGTTCTTAGTAAAACCTACAAGATACATTCATTATTCTCCGCAGTCCACCTGGTTACAAGTGCCAGTTGCGACAACAATTAAGCAGTCAGCTTGAACTGAATGCTAACAATACACACACACCCCCTTTACAGGTACACATTATATAAAAGCAATAACCCACCACGTTGGGACATTGGAGTTAAACCAAATAACGAACTCAAACATATCGAGTCGTTATTAAACAGAATAAACTCAAACAATAAAAGAACGGATAATATACAAACTTCAACTTTCACTGCACCGCAGAATAACCGCACAAACGAAACGGTCCCACACAATGTAGTCCTACTGTACACTGCGCTCGGTATGCGTTTTTTTGTGGGGAACTGCATAACTCCGCAAGTTGCCCAGCAAGCAGAGAAGACTCAAGCTAAAAATTTGCTACAACTGCGTAGGCAAGCGCACAGCCAACTACAGAGGCTGTTATGTCTACAAGAACTTAAAACCCGTATCCATCAGCGCGTTACCACTGTACGCTCGCAACACGCACCGATTACCTTCACATCATCGAAACACAACCCAGACCTTATTTTTTAACTGCTGCCAAATCTTCACTTGGCCCCGAATCCGCAACCAATAACGCAACTTTTGCAAGTGCCCTAAGATCTGGACTTTCTCTTCTTGACTCTAACACACCGTATTCACAAGCAAAACAAGTGAGCACAAACGCAGCACAGGATCAGCAACAAAGCAACCTAGAAGCACTCATATGTACCCAGCAGCAGAGTATGAAAAAGTTTATGTCATTCATGAAAACAACTATGCAAGAACTAATGCGTAATTAGAATCTTCTGATACAAATGCTTGTCTCACAACAGTCAAAATAATCAACGGCTGCGCCACAAAAATCAACGTAGAACGCTAAAACATTGAAATGGGTATGCAATAAACCAGATTAGGGATTTTCAACCCAAAATTACTTAAACACGATTATTTTGAAAACTTGGATTCAGAAAAAAAATATATGATATATAAAAACATCAACTTGGCTCAAATCAGATACAAATTAAATCTTAATCGGGGGTGTGCCAGAAATCTCTAGAGATTTTGGCTCGAGCAGGTTTTCAAATCTCTAAACCAAAACCGTAATGGCCAAAAAGAGTTGCTACCTTTCAAAAATAAAAATTGCCTAAAATGTATTTAAAATATGTTCACGATACAGTGAACCGGCCAGAGAGACAACTGGGCTACACTAAATACACAATTTCTTCATCGACCACACATCCGGCCAGATGCTGACGATGCAGTCAGCAACATTGTTGTAGGCGGTCAGCAAGATTGTCACAACAGCCAAGACAGACGTGTTTTCATTTCGCATACAAAAAAACAACTACAAAAATACATACTTTCGACGACGCTTTAAGGATCCAGCCCATTCCATTATTCCGTTACACACGTAACAGGATTGATCAGCATACTTCCTCCCACACATATGTATGAAAAGATGAGTCACCAGCACAGTAGATGTTGAGCAACGGGCAACAAAAGTTCTAGGCGTGACCACTGCCTCGCGCACCGACTCAGCACAGCGGAAATATGAAATGCTGAGTCGACGCAAGATATTGGGCAGCCCATCACCAACACTAAGAATCAAGCGGCGAACAACGCCGATTTACAAACTTCGTTATGTAAGCCCCGAATAATTAAATAATCATCTGAATCCCAACAGCTTACAAAGACTTCTTGTTTCAAGAGATGTCGTACTAAGAAAGGACCTAGCTCTAATCAACTTGACCAACCAACCAGAGAACTTAAGCCTGCCGTTCCTTCACGAGCTGGTTTGAAGGAACCTTCAACATATTAAAGACCTAAAGGCTAAGGTCATCGTAAAACCAATTTTGAGCAGTTAACCCATCAGGGGGTTGAGTCGTTACTTAGAAAATACAAGAAACACAGTAACACAACCAATATACAGACGCCAGATAAATAACAACGAGCGATCACTTTAAAAAATCGAGGACAACTCTAACTTAACCCTCTGCACGAGGCGCATATTCAGCGTTCTACTGGAAACATGTGTGATAAGACTTTCAGGTAAATAAGTTTAGGAAAGGCTCTAAAGCGTATTAGTTGTGTTGCAATAAACAATAATAATAAATCTAAATGGTCAGTGTTCTTCGTTAACTTATAAACTAACACTCTTTATTCCTAGCCAAATAGGAAACATCAAGACAAATGAAAAATTATCAAAAGGCGTTTGCGCCAATTAAAACAAAATTTTCTTGTGTAACTTAATAAATAATAAAGCGTATTTAATGCATAATGTGCATAAGTATTTTGACTATTTGTACCAGTATAAACCCTGAGCAGTCCCATAAATGTATTGTTGTAATATGATCTCCCTATTATGTACAGCTCCGAAATATAAAAAAGCATTGCGAAGCTACTATTTCTTAAAGGCCAAAAAACCAAAATCTAGCTTTGTACATTTTTGAAATCAGTACGTTTTTTAACTAACTAAACGTAGAGTATAAGTTTTATTTGATACGATAATTACAAAAATTTTGTATATAGCTTTGTGTTATGGGTAAGAGATAAAAACATTCGAAATAAATCCTACCATCACTAATGCATTCTTTTGTAAAAATCTTGATGTTTACCAAATCTTGTTTTATAAACAAAATTTTGATTTTATTTTAATATATTTTACTTCTACTTATTTTAATTCTAATGATTGAAGATTAAATAGGCCAAAGTTATGTTAAAAAGACGCAATCATCAAAAGTTTATTTTATTATTTTCGGAAGATAAACGTAAATCAAGCTAACAATTATGTGTTTTGACCTAGCTTCTTGTTGATCAGCTAGGGAATTTGGTGTTCTTTTAGGACTGCAACAAAGCTAAGAAATTTCCTTACTACTTGTGCAAAGATAGCTTAAATCTCAGGAATATAATTCACAAGCCGGATGCCTTAACATTCATATAAGCCTCTCTGCTGCTTATATATAAGTATTATGTAAGCTCAATTTTATGTTCTAAGCCTCATTTTTAATTTAGAAACAAATAACGTTTTCTTTTGAACTTTAGTTAAAAATACTAAAGACTGCTTCGAAAATATTGACAAGTTTTATCGCGCCCATTGTTGATTTTGCAATAATCTGCTGGCGATTGTTCAATAATTACATAAGAAAATCCACTAAGCCCAACAAGCTGTACAGTACTATGAATGTTTTCGTGCATTCTTCTAATCCTAACCTATTACTAAAATAAACTAATACAGTCGAAATCCCAAATAAAGAGCTTCAGCATAACGAATTCGATTCCTTATTACGAATTTCCCTTAAGATTCGTTATGTGGAAGTTCGACTGTAAAATTATCCGTGCAATTATAAGTTTAACTAGTATATTCACACAGCTGGAGTTGTAAATTTAAACTTGCCGATTTGCTCCATGATTTGACGTAGCTTATCCAAGCCGAGACGATTCACAGAATAGGCATCCAATTGCTGCATTGTCGCAAACCAGCGATGCAGCTGCGGCCAACGTTGTGCCATTACTGGAAACATGAGATTTGCGGTGCTGAGTGTGGTCACAATTGATATATCGGCGAGCGTCAGCTGAAAGAAATTAAATTCAATTAAAAATGTAAAATATGTAAGCAAGTTAAATGAAACATATTTGTGGTTTTGTTAATTTTACCAACCTGGTCCCCAGCCATATACTGCTGTTCGGTTAAATACTGCTCCATAATGGAATATGCCGCGTGCAGCTTACGCTCGTGGCTATCCACATCTATATTGGCAAACTGCTTGCGCACAATTTCTGACTAGTATGTTGGTGGGATGGTAAATGGGATGGGTTGGGTTAGAATGTCTATAGTAATAGTAGAAGCACATACCATTAAATCACTGTCACGGCGAAACAAAAAGGAGCACTCAAAGAACAAGCGATTAAGTATTTTCAGTCGCTCTCCGTTATCCATGGGCCACAGTGTGCTCGTCGCATTAAAGTGCTCGACGAGATGTATGAGTATGACATGACTATCGGTGAGGATACGATCTCCATGCACCATCGTTGGCACACTGTGCTGTGGATTTAGCTGACACAAGCAAAAAATAAAAATAAACGAAGAAGAGAGAATTAATAAAGCCATGCTTTTGCAAAAGATAATCATTTCTTACCGCTAAGAACTGCTCCTCAAACTGTGCACCCTTGAATAAGTCAATGAAACGCAGCTCTACATCAATATTTAGCATTTTGATTAACATAAGGCAACTGCGGACCGGTGGACTGCGATCATCATAATATAAAATCGGTTTTGTCATGGTCAAATAACTGATGCCTCAGCTATTAGCTATGTATGTATGTATACAGCACGAAATTAACTGAATGAATTCACCCACAAAAATCAAGGCTGAGCAGACGACGGGCGAATCAAGCGATCGCAATCAATGTTAGAGAGCAACTGAATCGTTGTAAGCTCCGGCACTATGGCCCGCACTTAGTTTGAAACAAGTTTCGTTAAGCTGGCTCCACATGCTTCGGCCAGTATCGGAGGACCACCACAGGTAATCGAATTGCCATCGACCGACTACTACACACAGCTGATGCGTGTTCTTAAGCCTGCTCACTTCGGTCACACTGCTGGTACCAACTTGCGTACGATTTATTTTTGTTCGGCTAAAAGCTATTCATTTTAACTTAAAGTAAAGTAATTTCTTACCCTTGACGCTCTCACCATGTACCTCACGCGCCAGTTGAGACTGCTGCCCAGATGCAGCCTTGCGCGTCATATTGCAAGCGCCAGTGGTACACATTACACAACCGCTGTACAGCCGGCCGCAGAAGAGGAGCTCATTGAAATTCCCAATCGCATTGACCGCTCGCCGACAGACTTGCTGCAGGCGTTAGCCAGCACCGTTGGACGTGATCCGACAGCACCTCACTACAAATACCACGATGATCCCTTCTTGATACCCATGTCTAATGCAGCCAAGCGAACGTATGCGCTGTCTAAGGAAGCGGGACGCAAGGCGGCTAACTGGATAAAAGAAGAAAACCGCAAACTGTTCTTGGTAAATGGAATCTTCTTTTTTGTATATCTTAATGTTATTATTATTGTACATTTTAGCACCAAGAGGCGCAACCAGCAATTGAAAAGTTTGCACCCTCCATGGTCTATACTGAGGAGTCGGAGGTGGATGTGGGTTCACTTCAACGGCTGATTGCCCAAGGTGAGCTGTCGGATGCGACGCTAGTGTACGGTCTATTAGAGAAAAAGGGAGTTGATGTTAGTGTCGAGCTTAAGCAAAGCCTCTTGGAGCTGGTGTGCTTTTATAATAATCAAGAACCGCTGCCAGAGGAGTATATTGAAGAGCGATGGTTTTTGCAGAATAGCCGCCGGCATGAACGGTACTCTAAAACCTGGAAGGATGGTGATTTGGCCGAACAACTCTATGCTGCCATAGAGCCAAAGACGCCACAATCCTATGCAGCACTAATTCGTGGCATGGCCAAATATTTGCAGTGTGAGCGTGCATATGCGCATCTCCAGGAAGCTAATGAAAAGCAAATGAAACTGGATACCAACACCTACAATGCTATCATACAGATTGTAAGTCTTCTCAAGGATTCTGCCGAACAGCGCTGGCAATTGTGCACAGAGCTGCTCCATCAGATGGCTGAGCAGCAGCTGCAACCCAATTTGGGCACACTAAATGCTCTGCTCGAGTGCATCAGTTCTTTCGGCAATTTCAAACTGGCACGCAGCTCAGCACTAAAGTTGCTGGCCGAATTCAAGCAGATGGGCGTATCACCCAGTTTGGGCACCTACTATTACCTTCTTATCATATTTTGTCGCGAACGAGCGCCTGTATCGCACGTTATTGTGGACATTCTGAATGATATTGCCGGCAAGGAGTTTAAGATTGAACATCCCAAGGACACGTACTTTTTTGCCACTGCAATGGATGTGTGCCGCAATCATTTACACGATAAGGCGCTGGCTAAGAAAGTGAATGACCTGCTGCATACGGGCAGCAACTACGATCTGGTTGGCGACTCTTTCAAGGAGTCCATCTACTATCGCAATTATTTGGCACTTCTTTGCCAAACAGAATCCTTTGAGGATTTCATACACACGTACGATCTGCTAGTGCCCAATATCTACATACCTGAGCCAGGCATTATGGAGGAGATACTTCGAGCTATTGAAATTAATGGCGCCGTTGAGCAGGTGCCACGCATATGGTCCGACATGGTCGTCTTTGATCACACACATCGCGAAAGCCTGTTGCTTTATGTGCTCCGCATAATGGTCGATAATCGTCCAAATGCCGAGCTCCCCAGCCAACAGCAGCTGCCCGAGCAATGTGCAAAGGTGGCACTGGATATGTACAACAAAATCGAGGAGTCTGCAAAACGCATACGCAAGGTTTCCTTCACCGGCCAAATGCTTGGTGACATCCTCACGTTGCTCGTGCGCGGTGGCACCAGCTTTGACAAGGCCTGCGAGGTGTTCACCTATATTGACAAGCAGCAGCATCGTATTCCTGGTACGCCCGCCGACTCCGCTTTGTTTGAGTATGTGGAAGCAGCTGTGGTGCATAAGGCACCTAGTCAGGCACTGGCTGCGCTCCAGTATGCCGTGGATAACAACATGGAAACGAGTGCACTGGCAAAGTTTATCCACGAGGGCTTCACGCTTAACGAAGTACATTTGGGCAAGTTAAAATCGCTTGTCGGAGAGGGTTTTTTAGATAAATAAAATCATGCTTGTTAAAGTCATTTAAGTTGTTTTATAATTGCAATAAATACAAATAAGTATATAAATAATTATTTGTGTATATGTGTTAATACAATAAATGCATCAACGCCTAATGCTTAAATTCGATAGATTTGCGCTGAGATTGCTTAAGTATATGACTAGTCTGGAAATGATATTAAGATTCAATCCTTTTTAAACGCAGGCACCCAATTAACGCCATCGTGCGGCAAATCGCTACGCACAAAAGGCGAGAGCCAGGTCCAGTACATGCGCTTGCCCAGCACCATTTCGAAATTGGCACGAGTTCCGAGATTATATTTGTTTGTCAGACGCTCCTTCATTATAGCTCCTCGCTTAAAAATGGGTATATGGTATATAAGCAGCAATGTTGACATGCTAAAGGCCAAAAGGTTCAGCTCGTAGATGAGCACATAAAAGTTCTCCCAGCTGGCATGCACAGTGAAGCTCAATGCAGGCACAAAGATGGTAACCAGTGTATATGGCCGCCAGTAATATTCGGCGTGTAGATACCACAGATAAATGCTTGCATTTATGCTCACATATAAGGAGCCTATACTCATGTATAGAAGAAAGTAGAAGAAGTAGCGATAGTTGTGATGACCAATGCAGCAGCAGGTGAAACGGCAATGATGATCACGTTTGAGCACGCACACATCGCACACCTCGCAATGCCAGGCACGAGGCGGCACTAGAGCCTGGCAACTGTAGCACATGTGCCAACGGCTAAGCAAATTTGGCTCCAGCGGTGGCTTCAATATATGCACTGCAAGATGAGGTTTATTAAAATTATGTGAAATACCACTACAGAAAAAAGCTACTTGCTTTTTATAGACGTATCCACTAACATGCATGCCAGCATGTTAGACGTTAAATTGAATACCAAAAAGAGTCCTGCTAGCCAGATGACAGTGTACCAGAAATTGCCCACAACATGCAATTCCGGCATAACAACAGTGACTTGAAATATGTATGTAATTGGAATAAATACAGCGACGAGCAGAAAACACGCTGCATCGGCGATTGATCTGGGAAAAATTGCGCGATTCAATGGTCGGAGTATCATTCTAAAGTTCACTTATCTAATTTCCAATACTTTTTAAATTTGTTTGACACTTCAGTCGCGTACGCCGTACGTGTATAAATAAATAAAAAAGTATTTCGACATATCGATAGTATTTTTTTATATACTCATTTATATCGATTAACCTGCGTGCGTGAGTGACTTTATTTTAGTCACAAAATGTAATTGTAAATAAAATTAAATGTTTTTAGCCTTTTATCTACTTTTTTTGGAAAAAATGATTGATTATAATATTACAAATTTAATTTTTCTTACTGAGAGATGCTTTTGAATAGAACTGCTTTTGTGACTTAGCGAGTCACAGTTAAGCACCACAAACATTTGTAAATAAGCCAGCATAGCGCATTTTTATAAATAAATGGCTTTAAATCTTTTTTATTTACCATTGTGCAACAATTTTGACTACCTCAAAAAGTTGACACAGGCTATATTTATGTGCGCGCATTTGGCAATGGCACTGCTAAGCTGACACTGCGCATCACTATTAAGAGCTGCTGCTGCGAGCGTAATGTTAAGAAGAAGAACAAGCCGTAGAAAGAGAGTGCAGCACGAAAACACTGTAGCTAATCAAAAACATATTGAAACCATAAAACATTCCAAATGCTACGGTAGAATACATCCGTATCAGTCGTATTCATTGCATTGCGCACCGAACACCTACAACGACACAACACACTCGCGACCCGCGACAACAATGACAATACAAGGTGCACAGCTGGCATTTTTAATATTCGTTATATGCCTGCTGGAATTGATCTCCGCTGGCGTACCTCTCAAAAGATACGAGGCATTGTTAAAACAACAATCAGAACCCGTTGACGAGGTACTGGGCTTGTACGATGACAAAGACAAGGTGGTCAAACTTACAGTTGCCAATTTTAATGAGTCGGTGCTCGAGCAAAATCGCAGCTCGCTTGTTGAGTTCTATAATACGTACTGTGGGCATTGCAGGCGTTTTGCTCCCACCTACAAGCAGTTGGCGCAGCAGCTACATCCATGGCAGGATGTAGTCGTTCTGAGTGCCATTGATTGCGCAGCCGAAGAGAACAATGGCGTATGTCGCACCTACGAGGTGATGGGCTATCCCACACTGCGGTATATGGCACCTGGTTTTCAGCCTAGCGCCCAACAATATGGCCTGAAATTAGATACACAAAAGCCCGAGGAGATACGATCGCTGCTCGCTGGCCTCATTGCTGCCGAGAATCAGACTACCAATAATACACATTGGCCAAATTTTACGCCAGTCATGGAAAGCGAAACGATGGCAAATCTCTTCGAAGGCTTAAATAGCCAGCGGGAGCATATAGCTCTCGTCTATGAACCTGAAAATTCCACGCTGGCCATTGAAACAGCGCTATTTCTGCTGCACTGGCCATCCGTGCAAGTTCGTCGCATTAACGATGCATTTATAGCTTCTAAATTTAATATAGATATCAAGCAAAGGCAGCTGGCGATTTTTGACCGCAAAGGTGGCGTCCAGATTGTAACGTCAGCTAATCAAAGTAGCGAAGCTCACGTCCAGGCCATTGAGACTGCGCTCCGTGCACACAACTTTACACCCAGGCCACAACAGCAGCAGCAACAACAGACCGATTTACAGCAGCCGGATCCGTCATCAAGTCATAGTGAAGCACTAACCGATATTATTAAGGAAGTGCATCGCAATAAGCACTTAATATATCAAGCTGATCTGGAGCAGGCCATACGCACCATACTCCACAATGAGGTGTCCAAAGTGAATGATATTAGTGGTGAGCGTTTGCTTGCATTGCAACGTTTCCTAACGGTCCTAGACGCATACAACCCACTGGGAAGCAATGGACGCCTGTTAGTGAGCAAGCTGAAAGATTTTGTAGTGCAATTCAATCAACAGCTAACGGGCAAACAGTTCGAGCAGGAACTGCGACGTTTGGAGGCGCAAATCGGTCAAATATACTCAAGCACACACTATGTGGGCTGCACTGGCTCCAGTCCGAATTTGCGCGGCTTTAGCTGCTCGCTGTGGACACTCTTCCATTTCATGAGCGTTCAGGCAGCGAGCAATGAGGAGATACAGGATCCACTTGAGGTCCTGCAAGCGATGCATAGCTACATCAAGAATTTCTTTGGCTGCACCGATTGCAGTGAACATTTTCAGGTAGGCTATTCATCTCTCTCTCCCTCTCTCACACCTTTATTGTTAAAAATAATATATGTATAATAGGCACTTTCACTATGAGATCATCTAATGACCCCCCGAACTATTTAAGCGCGTAGGCTGAAACTTTATTCAGTACTTCTCTAGTCACGGTTTGGAAAATAACCTGTTTAATGCAATTAGTTATAACTAACGACAACAATTCTAAATAAACAAATTGTATCTCATTGGTTACAAGTCGTAACTTACAATTAGTTACAGCCTTAGTCGATAAAAGGAAAATATAACTTTTTTATTGGGTCGGTTTGAATTTGACAAATGTGAAGTTATTAATAATTACTTATTGCAACTTTAGATTACAAGTACTTAGTTAGCCTTGAGTTAAAAAAATATTGAATAATAATTAAGCAACAGTTTGCGGCAAGTAAAAACACTTTATTTACAGACATAATATTTAATTTTTTCAAGGCTACAGTGTACAATTACAAACCATTTAAATATGCCCTTAATGAACCAAGAGCAAATAGCATACTAATATGGCTTGCCTAGAAAGAGTTGTAAAAAGAAAACCATAACAAAATACTTTTTAACGAGTATTTGAGAACAAATTGTACTTATTAATTTGTTATTCATTTTTACAAATGACTCTAAAACGTGTGTTTAAGTCATGGTATTTTAATGAGCAAATACTACGTATGTATGTATGTGCTTTGGTATTACGTTTCATAAGCAAGCAAAATCAAAATATTTACCGGATATTGTTAATATAGTACAATTGTATAGTTTCTTTAGGTAAGCAAAGATAGTAGTTAAAAATATATTAAAGCTTATTGAGCCATTTGTTTTAATAGAATCTGCTCATGCAAATTTACAAAGTCAACTTGACTTTCTTTTGTAGAATTGTGGAATAAACAGATGTCTAGCTTTTTTTGCCAGTGATTACTTGTGCTGATTAGGCATTTATTTAGGTTTCGCGGGGTCGTTGCCCTTAATATAAGTATATTTTTGAACTAAATAGTATATGCCAATAAATAAGTTTAATTGAGAAGTCACGTTTGTCATGATGGGAGAATTGTTGATTGGATTGTGAAAATTTCAAGCAATTCTTTTCACAGAGATTTATTATTATGCTGGTTATTGCGTAACTAGCATAAGCCACCTTCAAGGTGACAAATTGTTTTTTTTCTTATTTACCTCCAGCCTTAATATTAACGACCTTAGTTATTGTCTTTTTCAATACCCTGAACCCATTTAATGAGAAAAAAGGTATAATAGTTTTGTGCAGCTGTCTGTCGGTCCGTGCGCCTTTATGGGCGCGTCGTGCAGAAGGTTTGTTTCAAATTGACACAACTCTCAACCTGATCAAAAAACTATAGACAAAATAATGATTATATTTTATAGGTTAATCGAATTCAGTTGGGAAACACCGGAGATTTCGAAGATTGAAGCTTAATCAAGCATTCAGTTTTGCAGTATTTCAAACAATGACTGTACGTGTAATCTCCTAGTCTAGACTTCTCGACTTGAGCCTTCTTATTTGTTTTTAAAAACAGCTGTTCAAAATGATAATAAAAAAAAACAGCAATTGACACAGTTGTCTGTACTACGAGATACATTTGTTAACCTATATTTTAACTTCTGTTTAGACAATGGCATCACGCCGAAAAATCTGGAACGTTACCTCCAAAGATGAAGCCATTCTGTGGCTATGGGCGGCACACAATGAAGTTAATCAACGCCTGGCCGGTGATGATACCGAGGATCCGCAATTTCCAAAAGTACAATTTCCCAGTGCCAAAAGCTGTGCTCAGTGCCATCGTGCATCCGCAGCTGGGTCGAAGGAGAACTTGGATATTAATTGGAACAAAGATGCGGTGCTAAGTTTCCTCAAGAACATACATAATCCGCAGTTTATTAGTCGCTTTGGCGTGCAGCGAGAGGAGCTGCTACATGAAACGCTCGATAAGATGCGGCAGAAACGTCAGATTTCAAACGTCTTTTCCGACATGGATATGCGCATGGGCATGTTCTTGTATGCTTTCTGTATTGTTATGATGGTGGTGGCATTCAAACTGTTCGCGTTCAAGGGTGGCTACCGTAAGAAACCCTATGGCAACGATCTTCTGGGCAAAGTGTAATTTAAGTTTCCCGATAATTTACTCTTCTACTACTTTTTTTTATAGAAAAAAAGACACAAAATGTATGCATGTGACACAAACCTAAGATTAAGATAAAAATGTATGTATATATCATTATCTTCCAGTTGTAATTCTTTATCATAATGACAACCATCGCTTTTTTATAAAATTACGATATATGTGTATTTTTCTGTTATTTTTTTGTACGTCAGTCCAAATAGAGTGATAAATATATCAAAGTTTACGATTGTTTATCTGCAAATCAAATAGGAGCTCTCACGGTAGTTCCCAGCAATGTAAAACATCTGTTTTGTGTTGTGTATTCTGGCATTAACATGTTCATGTTGTATGCGACACTTGAGATAACGATTGCTTGTCGGCTCATTTAAGTTCAAGTTTTCTATCATAAAAGTGAAAGCAAAACATAGATAAATGATATAAAACGAATAGAAATTTATTTTCGAAACTTCTTGAAATCGGGATGCCACCAGGGCAGCACTTTATATTTATCTATACGAGAATATTTAAGAGTCACACGCATTTGACTACTGCCGCTGTTATCCTCAGCAAAGTCTAGCTCCAAGTTTTTGGTACGCATATCCGTGCAAAGAAGCTCGCGAGTGGCCTTAAGGCGAAAGCGTGATTGCTGTTTGTTGTAGAGCAACTGTAGCGGCAAGGGCATGGATTGTCGACTTAATACAATCATTAACACAACACCATCATGGCTATTTGCGTAGCTTTGAACAGGTGCAATGTCATCATGCTCTGCAAGTGTTTCCCAATCGCTAACCACATCCGTATCCGCTTTCTTCGACTGTTCGGATGTCGTCAACTGCTGATTCCAAAGTGTATAGGTCATTAAACACCAGCAACCAAACTGTTGTTGTGAGCAGGACACAAATGTTCGATTCAGCAGGCAGTCAAGGCTGTAGCCAAGTTCAGTTCGTATCTTTAGTGGTCGATAACAATGGAAAAGTGCCAAAATGACTTGTGTTCGCAGCGTTTTTGTATCACAGTTACGTAATTGTTCCAACTGCAGTTGGGCGGGCAGTTTCAAATTCCAGCCCTTGGGTGATTTACTCATGCAGTGACGTTTGTACATGTTCCGCCAAAAGGCTCCTGACCTCACCAGCCGAGCTGTCTGTTTGCATACCAAAGCAAAGGTCTGCACATCCTCCGGGTCGAGATGCATGGCTATTTGAAACCAAATATCATGTTCTATGCAAATCCCATTGATGTTGTTGGTGTGCTCAGCCATGGCGGAGGTTGATGCTGCGATTTCGGATTTGTTTTTTTCTTCAGCTTAACGTAAACATCTGATTGACGTGCAAAGGAACACGAAAAATACAGCCCTGAAAATTTTAAGTGTAAGAAAGTGTAGAACTACTATCGCACAAAAAAGGTGTAAGTTGCTCTAACTATAAAGTATACTTACTGCTTGAAGCCAACAAAGAATATAAGGAATTAAGATTTTATTGCTCTTATCTAACATTATTTTAATAAAAATCAAACGAAATTTTCGTACTTTTTTTTTATATTTTTATCAATAAAAAATCAACCACTATAACTATTTTTATTTATTTTTTTTTTTTTAGATTTTTAGTTATTTTTTTTGGAAAGAAGCTGCTCCAGCAGTTCGTTAGTATGTTCTATGGCCTTTGTTCTTTGTTTATATGCCTCTAGTGCCTCAGCCTTTTGCTTTATTCTTTCCAAGTGACGCTCTTCTTGCTTCTGCAGGATCTCCATCATAAGAAGTATCGAATAGTCATCCGACGACTCCACATTAGAATGGGATGTTGCTGCAAGTATAAAAGAAATACTATTTAGTACGCACTGATCCTAGCAAATAAGTAGCTTTAAATACTTACAAGCATGCATACTTTGTTCCGGACCGTGAGCATTTAAAACGAAGGACGGGAAAACAGCGTCATTGTTTACAAAAATCGCTGAGAGCTCAGCAGCATTGGACGTATTCCCTTATTTGTATATTGGTGCCCACAACACAGCTTTCATTCATTGTTCAACACTAGATCATTTTTATCGATAGCAACAGTGCGCTTATAAATGCACATTTTTTATTTACAAACAATCTTTTGTGCTGTATATTGTTGAAAATGCCTGTAGATTGTAAAGCAAAATGTAACAACAGAGCTGCATTAAAGGTCAGTGCTCTATTTTTATTTAGTGTCAATTTATTTAAAATGAGAAAATCCACAGCGGCCAAAGACAGGCGACGCATTGTGCAAGGATTGTTTTTTTGCTGCCTTTGAAGCCGAAATCCATCACACCATTGTTTCGAGTAGTCTCTTTCAACGGGGCGAAAAGGTTGCCGTCGCTGCCAGTGGTGGCAAGGACTCCACTGTTCTGGCTCATGTGTAAGTCCAAGGCGACCATGTCTAACAATACACTTAAAGAAACTCTGCCTGCAGCCTAAAGCTGCTGAACGAACGGCACGATTATGGTCTAGATCTAGTGCTACTTTCTATTGACGAAGGCATCACTGGATACCGGGACGACAGTTTGGAGACGGTCAAGCAAAATCGCGATGATTATCAAATGCCACTAAAAATCCTCTCTTACGAGGAACTGTACGGTTGGACTATGGATCGCATTGTGGCGCAAATCGGACGTTCCAACAATTGCACATTTTGTGGCGTTTTTCGACGCCAGGCATTGGATCGGGGTGCTAAGCTTTTAGGCGTTGACAGCATTGCAACTGGCCATAATGCCGACGATATTGCAGAAACAGTTCTGATGAATATACTACGCGGGGATACAGCACGTTTGAGTCGCTGCACCGACATCCGCACAGGCGGGGGCATAGACTCTATACCCCGCGTCAAGCCTCTCAAATACAGTTATGAGAAGGAAATTGTTATGTATGCACATTTTAAGAAATTGGTCTACTTTTCTACAGAATGCGTGTTTGCACCCAATGCTTATCGGGGACACGCGCGTGCTTTTCTCAAGGACCTAGAAAAAGTGCGTCCATCCGTAATAATGGACATCATATATTCGGGGGAGCAACTACGCTTTAAGGATACTGTGAAAAAACCCGTGCGCGGCATTTGCGAACGCTGCAGCTTTGTGTCCTCTCAGCAGCCATGCAAGGCGTGTGTACTTCTCGAGGGACTTAATCGTGGCTTACCAAAACTGGGCATTGGCAAGAAATCAAAAGGTGATCGCATGATTGCAAAACAGAATCAAGAGCTGGCTCTTAGGGAGCGTGCAAATATAGTAAAAAACGATTTTTAACATCAAAGTTCATGTTTATTTTTTTATTAATTTTTTGTCGCGATTCAGAGTATTAACCCAAATCCGTCTCATCCAATCGAGCACCTGCAAAAGAGAATGATAGAGAATAAGTACACTTGCTGGTCAAAAACACATGTAATGCATCAAGTATAAGACTCAGTGCCAATTTCTTAACCAGGGTCCATAACCGGCTAAGCAAGACTCGCCAACTCCAAAAGAATATTGAAGCAGTTTGTCAGCGCTTAACGTTTATACGGTGTCTGTGAATGGGTTATAGTGTCATCATAGCAAAAACAAAACGACAATAGCACGTAACATAATACTAACCTAATGAGAGGCAGCATACGAAGTAGGTATGTGCGTTTATAGCAACTCCACCACGCGAGGGTCTAAGATGGCCATGTGCATTTATAACCTAAAAATAAAAAATATCCATGATTTAATAACCAAGTAAAGTATTAAACAGCTTCTTTATTTTAAATGTAATTTCAGCATTTAATTACAATTAAATAGAATCACAGTGTTTCATATGAGGTGTCAGAATGTAAAAATTCATCAGAGAAGATACATAAGTTCAACATTTATTTATGGACGACCTACCTTGTTTTTCGGTCTGCGTCAAAACCATGATTGTTTAAAATATTCCTGCAAAAAATAACAAACAATAAGTTAAACAGGAGTACTTTTTATAAAGAAAAAACAAATTAAGAAAAATTCATAAAATATGTATGCTTCACGAAAAAATATGCACCGCAAATTTGTAATGAAAATTTGGGTTATGCTTGTGTGAAGAAAAATTATTCTACGAACAGAAAAAAAAGCACTAGCTAAAGTGGATATTTCTTTACACCAGCGACTCGTGTTCGCAAACTTACAAATGAAAAAAAAAACTCATGTTAAACCTACCAAATTTACACCTGCTTAAGCTGGCTCCATTATTTTTTGATTTACCTGAAAAAAATTAAACCAAAAGTATTACAAAACTGCATTAATAAGAAATATATTAATATGTACAAGCACAGTAAGCGGACCGTAAGCCACGTGTTTATAAAATTAATGCCGGCATACGGACGCAGTCGTCCTGCACTTAAATTTGATTTTGCAGCATTGAGTTCTGTAAAAAGGCTTGTTGTACACTTATCACAGTTATATTTGCAGCAATACCAATTCACAACTTTACAAGAAATTAAAAAGAAACTTACATTTTACAGCTTTAATAACCAACACGTTCAGCAATCTAAACTCAAGTAAAGGAAACAAGCAAAGTTGGCTGCGCTAGTCAACAGCACAGAGTTGCATTTCACTTGTCGCAGGCTTGAAAATTAAACCTATCGACATGATGATACAATATATTCGATATTTTTAAATGCAGCCTTTTTTCACACACACACACACATGCAAGCCTGTCAAAATTATAACTGTTCTTTCTGAATTTAGTGCCATTCTTAGCGCGTCGATTTTGTTGCGTCTTTGAAGCAAATTTATTATTACAAAATTATACGACCGCAAAACAACATGACATCTTTTGATGAGCCTGCTATATTAATGCCGCTCGGTAAGAAACAACAAAATAAATATTGATAATGTTTGAAGATTGCTATTTTATTTCATATCTTGTAGACGAGTACTACGAGCATTACGTTGACCCAAAGCCGAAAATACCGAAAAGGTATGGCTTTGCAAAAAAGCAACGAAAAGCAGCTCATTTGCAGTCCTATAAGGATGGGGCGGACGATGAAGACGATGATGATGAAGACGAATACGAAGAAGAAGAGCGGAAGCAAGTTGATGAGTTTTCGTCTTCCATAGATGAGTCAAACCAGACTCAGATCGACTTTGAAACTAATGATTTTAATCTGTTATATGAAGACACTGATGATCCGATGGGCCAAAATGATAAAAAACTCAATAAAGAAATGCCAGCTAATTCGGCACAGTGGCGCATACAACCCAATAATGTCAACAGGCCACAAGGTGCGCCACCTTTGGTTTCTAAAAATGCTCGTCGCAATAACTTTGAAATGCATCAGAAACGCTCGCGCTTCAATCGCCCATGGAGTTATAGAAACCGCAACAACAATAACAATAATCGCAATAACTCGCGAGTTTCAGTTCATAACCGTCTAGGTTACAATATGAAGCACAATTGGCAACGTGGTCAGCAGCACCAGCGTAACCCTTTAAACGCCTTGAACACAAAACAACAGGTAAATAATACCAGAAATGACAATAATAATCAACCGCCAAAGCAGCATCAGGTAATACGGAACACACAAAACCAAATAATTACTAACCAACAACCAAACAACAATAATAATCATCATCAACTCCTGCAGCAGTTATTAATGAAGATAGACAATCAATTAAAAAATAAAAACCAACAAAACAATATTATGAGTAACAACCATAATAATAGACAACAGCACCAGGAGCAGCAAGTTTTAATGAACTTAAACGACAACCATATTCAGAATGGTAACTCACATCTAAATGTGACTTCCCCGCTAGTTTCTATTGAAACACAAAACTCAAATTTTAATAGACGCAACAATGATGCGCTTGTCCAATCAAATGGTTATCAGAATATAACAAAAAATGACACCATCAGTACCCTGATAAGTTTAGCCAATAACCTTTGTAATAACCAAGATAACAAAGGTGATGCTTATAATACCCAGGCCCAAGTAATGCCACAGAACAATTACCCAGCTCAAAACCGTTTGGGGCCCGTTACACGTGTTTGTTCAAATCAATCAGCTTTGGTGAACGCCGGATATGCACAATATCAGCCGAATCCAATAAACCAAACCAATCGGTTGCAACGCGTTAATTCGGGGCCAGGTGCCGTGGTTGCTTCGGAAAGAGTGCGTTTGGCTGACCTAATGGACATGCCCAGGAACGATGACGCGATATTAAATTTGAGAGAGGTGGCTGCGAATGCCATTTTGTTATTGAGCAAAGTTGTCCACACGCCCATGCTGAATAAAGACGTGCAGCAGGTACTGTCAAATCTACAGGTGAGTAAACACCAATATTAACCATATTTTCGTAACCATTTTTATTTGTATTAAACAGCAAAACAATGGACTGTCTGAAAACCCAACTGGCCTAAACATGAGTATAAATCCTCAAGCCACCGATATGCCGATGTCTCATCGTTTTATGTAAATTTTACAGAAGGAGACTATGTTATTCTATTTTCAGTTTACCCAAGGGTCTTATGATAGCAAACAAAAAACACAAACTATAAACAGGAATGCTTAAATATTACCGCTCAAGTATTTGTTCGAGGCGAATGTATTACCATTCGACAACAACGGCATTTCTTGTGAATAGTGCGTAGGAGTAAAGTAAGAAGAGGAGAACGGCTGTTCTGTGAATGGCAAATGACACGCTCGTTCCACTGAAAGTCCATTTTTTTTTTTTTTTTTTTTTTTTGGCTGATAAGAAAAGGCCGCGCCGTTTATCAGCAATGCACAACAAGACAACAAGAGTGATGTGTGGCGAAAGCGAACAAAAATAGAAGCAAAGAAGAGCGATAAATGACAAGTAAATATTTTTCTAAACGATGATGAGGCATAAGCAAAAACGATCGAAAGGAATAACAATCAGTAAATCTACTGAAGACGTAGAACGTAGACGTAAAAATGGTCAATGACAACGGATAACGAGTGTTTTCAGTGTCTGTTAATTGATCCAGTTTTAGTTACAACAAATAACCCATTAATCGGAATAATATTATACATACACATATTTAGAACGAATTTATATATTTTACTTTTTCAATTTGGTGAACACTGTGTTGAAGCAATTTTTGAGTTCTTATAACCGCGATTATTGAAACACTTGCGAATTAAAGTTAAATTTATCATCTTATGTCTAACCCAGTTAATTAAAGAATTTAAAATAAAGATAAGGTGCGTTACATACAAATAAATGCTCTTTTATTATCGTCATTCAGCATGTTGAAGTCCAAGCAATTGCTTAAGCAATTAACCAAAGGTAAGCAGTAACATCGATTATTCACGTAATAGAGCACAATTAAACTATTCGTTGTTTACATATTCGTATTTTGTTGTTTTTAAACATGATTTGCGCTTCCAGTGCTTTCCGTTTATTATTATTATCAGCTTTCGTTGAGACATGTGATTGTGATGGCATTGTGAGGAATGGAACTATTAAAAGATACTAAAATTGAAATTTATACTTTCTTTCGCACGTATGTGTATTTTGTATCGAAATAGCTGAAAATTGTTCATTTATAATTTAAATGTATTTTACCAAAAGCATGATTAAATAAGATAATAAAATGGTAAAAAAAAAAACTTATCAAAATAAATATTCCAACAAACTTATTGCAAACGTAATATGAGCAATGAAAATAGTGTCAGAGTTCTTAAGTAAAATAACTAATATTTCACATTTGTTTGACAATTGCTCATTTCAAGAATATTCAAACTTTGCACCCGCAAATTTTAAGCTGAAGCGTGCATTGGTTGTCTCAAAGCTGTCACGCTATGAAGTGGAGCAACTGCGTCATCCAGAACTGTCACGTGAGCAGCTTGAACAGAAGCTGCGTGATCGTGGCACCGATGTTGAAATGCTCCTCTATCTCCACAATCTGCACAAGGACTTTGAGCAACGAATTGTACAAAGCTTCCAGAATGTCGGCTGCGAGGTAAAACTGTCCAGCAGGTGCGTACGCTCGTTATATTTGTGCTTCGCCTGCTTTTGCCTGGCGTTTGCATACATATATTCTCGGCTTTAATACATATGTATGTATGTATTTCTTTCGTTTGTTTGTTTGTTTGCGTGTGTGTCTGTTGTTGTCATCATCGCCATGTTCGTCCAAATGATTACATAATGTTGTCATCGTCGTCACAATTATTACCAAAATCTACAAACTTGTACTTACTTCCCGCCAACATCCAACATAATGTGTCCCTGTCGCCTGTTGACTTTATTAAACAAGCAGACTTGAATTTAGAAGCTCTCTGAGCAAGGATGTCATGAGCTGGGCAGATGTTATTGTACCCGTTGGCGGCGATGGCACCTTTCTGCTGTCTGCCAATCGCGCCAGTCCCCTGTTTGCGCTTAGCCAGCAGAAAACACCCATAGTTGGCTTCAATTCAGATCCACAGCATTCGGAGGGACGACTGATGCTGCCCAAGCATTACTCTGAAAATCCTGCAGAAGCAGTGGAACGCATTAAATGCGTAAGACATAATAATTCTTATTCATCTACATGTTCCTCAAAATCTAATACAAATCTCTAAAACAGGGAGACTTTAAATGGATACATAGAACGCGCATACGCACTACGTTGCTGGGCAGCAATGGCAAAATCCCCGAGTCGACAGATCTGTTCAGACACACGTCTGTCAAAATGGAACAGGTGAATACGTCGCCAGAAATGCTGGACAAGCATATGGCCAACAAGTACAAGGCGAAAATGAAGCGTGTTCTACCTTATTTGGCACTTAACGAGGTGAGTTATCTCTATCTTGAATGCTGTCTTTTTAAATACATTATTTCTTTATTCTCTCCAGGTTTTTATTGGTGAGCATCTATCTGCACGCGTGTCTCATTTGCAGGTGGTGCTAGACCATCAGGATGTTGTGAATAAGACGAAATGTTCCGGGTTGTGTGTCAGCACCGGAACTGGCTCTACATCCTGGCACACAAGCATCAATCGCATCACTAGCAGCGATGTCGATGCTCTACTGCATTCGTTGCCCAACAGCACTTCTCCAGATGTGTTCCAGCTGCGCGCTAAAGCCGATGAAATAGCACAGCGCTATAATCAGGGATTGCTCTTTGCGCAAGACGATCCCCGCCTATGCTACTCCATACGTGAACAAATTTGTGTGGGCGTGTGGCCCAAGCCAAAAACATTCAAGGCACGCGATTTTGTTCAGAGTATGTTTGTTAAGTCGCACTGCATCGACGCCAGTAAGTGGATGTTAAAATGTATGTGAATGAGTTGTAACATTTGTACCTAACATTTTTGTAGATCTGGTAATTGATGGCAGCATATCGTATCCTTTTAACGATGGAGCCAAAGTGCTGCTTGAGGTTCATCCTGAGGATGCACTTCTAGCAATTTCTTTAGACAGAAATCTGAAAGTTTCAACGTGACGAATGAAAAATGACTGCTTTAAATTCGGAAAGATGATACTGATGCATATTAAGAAGCATGTCTGGAACATTGAAATTACATACAACATAATGCGTTCGCAAACTGCTTGATAGAATAAGCTCGAAAGTTTTTTGTTATAATATATTTACACATATTTAAAATTCTTTAAGTTACGGTGGCCTTGCGCTTTACTTTTGATTTCTTTTTCAATATGCTTTTGGCTTTGGTTGCGTTGCTTTTACTTTGCTTGAGCGGCGCATTACCTTTCGCTGGACAATTTTTAAATTTCTTTTCAAATCGCGCACTGTTGACGGTACTAAAACGATCATCTTGCAACAGCGTCTCGCCCATCTCTATGGCGCTCTGTTCTGCTTGCTGCTGCTTTCGTTTGCGTCGTATCTCACGCAGTTTGTCCTTTTGCTTCTTGCGATAGCTGCATACAAAAGTAGGTAAATTTAAATAAATAACTTAAATATGTGCAGTGGTTAGATTTTAGATTCACTAACAGCGCTTCCATTTGATCTGGATCCTTTCCCTCTATAATCCACGTCTTGCGTCTATAGTTCTGCGCTCGCTCATCAAAGTCATTGTTGTCGAGCTTCATCTCGGATTCACGTCGTGACACATTCACCTGCATAAATATGCGCTCCACCATGTGCTCTAAATATTTTAAACAATAACAAAAGTTAATGTAAACGAAATAATTGGCTTATTTGTAACACATACCATCTATGGGATGCTCGGTTAGTTTAGTGTTGATCTCTTCTTCAATGGCTCCTAGCAATTCTAAGTCGCGTGGGAATCGGAATATTGAGATGGCCACGCCTTTGCGTCCAGCCCTCGCCGTCCGACCAACACGATGTATATACTCCTTGGGTGTACGCGGCAGCATATGATTAATCACCAGCTGTACGCTGGGTATGTCCAGGCCACGTGCAGCAACATCTGTGGCAATCAGTGTGCGTATATGATTAGATTTGAAGCGACTAAGCGCCGACACTCGCTCCTTTTGCCGCATAAAACCATGTAGGCAAACATTCTCAATTTCCATATTAGTCAGAGTCATAGAAAGCAGTTGGCAGTATCTAAAGTTTTAAATATTTTCAAGCATGTGTACATATATATTCTATATGCTGGAATATTATGTTCAAATCAACTCACTTTTTCGTGTTGGTGAAGATCATAACATTGGAATTTTCATTCTCCTCGCGATATTTGCGTAGAGCCTCAATGAGCACCACATCACGATCATAGTCTGCGCAGAGCAAGTAGCGCTGATCCAGAGTATCCACAGTGGCTACGTCAGAGTCTTGCGACCATTCCAGACACTAAATGTACAAATAACTGATTATAATACAATATTTAGACAGACAATTAAAAAATACTATCACTCACATCCTTAGCTATTGGAAATATGCTGGACTCTTTCATAAAATCCTTCATGGTCGCTGAGAAGAAAAGATTCTGTCGGCTTTTGGGCAGACATCTTTCAATGATGGCCAGACTCTCGTCAAAGTCACCATTAAGCATGCGATCCGCCTCATCTACGACCAAATACTTAAGGTTATCGAACGAGAACGTGTCACAGCCAGTTAAGTGATCCGCCAGACGCCCTGGCATGGCAACAACAATGTGCGGTCGCTGCATTAACTTCTGGCTTTCGATCATTTGATCAGTGCCGCCAGATACAACACACACGCGCACACCCATTGGCTGACCAGCCACTAGAAACTGCTCGGAAATTTGATAGGCAAGCTCGTGTGTGGGTGTCAGCACAAGAGCAAAGTGACTTACAGGCTCTTCGCTTAGCTTCTCTAAAATAGGCAAGGCGAAGGCAAATGTCTTACCCGAGCCTGTCTTAGCCGCACCAATACAATCCTTGCCAGACAAAATCGCTGGTATGCAGTTTTCTTGTATTGGCGTCGCGCCTTTAAGACCTGAGAAGTAGTAGGTATTAACGAGTTGGTCCTAAATTTACATATTTAAGGTTAGCTTACCAAGCTTTGTTAGCTGTTTGTTTAGCCATGGCCTCAAGCCAAGTCGAATAAAAGGATTTTGATCTTTACTCTGCATTTTTATAGCAAGAGCGACAGCCAAAATAAATACAACGTGCACCGACTAGGGCTGACAAAATAACGTCTTCGATAAGCATTCTTAAAATAATCCAACAATCCAAATATCGATTAATTATAAGTACTTCAAGTTGAAAACAAAAACATATTCTAACCATCGGCGTTATTTGTATTTATTTTCTTATTTGTAATTCTTTTGAAATACAGATCAAAATACACATACTAGGGCGGGGCAAGACTTTAGCAAAATGGAAGCGGAAGCACAAGCAGAAGCATCAACAACGTCACAAACTGAGTCACTAAACGTTTTGTGTGGCATTTGCAATGAATTTTATCGGGCGAGTGATATCATATTTTCAACTGCAAGCTGTGGTCATGTTTTCCACAAGGAGTGCTTAACTCGTTGGCTAACCCGTTCGCTTAGCTGTCCTCAATGCCGTGCTATTTGCCATCGCCAACGTGTGCACCGCATATACCTTAATTTTGCCGAACGCACCGAAATCGATGATGTGGAACGTCCGCAAATCCAGTGGGTTCCCATGGATTTGGATGATCCGTTTGCTCCCACAACGCTCGAGGGTGCCGTACAATGTGGCACCGATCATGAGGGCTACGATACATATGTGGCTCGCGTTTATCTACACGAGGATTTGTTGCCTGCAAATTACGTGCCACAACTGAAAGCCGTATACGCCCCATGGAATTGCAGTGCACACCGGCTCAACACAGAGGTTGATCTGCTGGTGCTAACGGATTGTGAACTGAAATGGGTGGCAGCTGCAAATGGAAATGTACCGCCAGGCGCGCTGAAGGCTGGCTACTCAGAAACTGGTGAGGCTCTCTACACCGGTCGTTCAGTGCATGCTAATTTAACGCTGCTGGGCAAATTGCATCCATCTCATCGAGTATTATACATGCCTTATCAACGCGAGGAAGTCAGCTCTAGAAACTATGAGGTCCTAGTGGTAACACCTAAGGAGCAGGCCGAGCGCTAATTCAAATTTGAGTTTAACTTGTTGCTCTCAAAATTGATTGTTATTCTTCTGTGTTATTTACTCATCGGCTTTTAATATATGTGTAATTCGATCTTTTGAAAAGATTTTTATTAAAATTTTTATTGTTAGACTATGTATTTATTTAATATGATTTAAACGCTTGTTATGCTTAAAAAATAAGTTTATGTATTTGACTATAACTATTTATATATCTTTCATTCAATGTTGTTTTCTGTCAGTTATTATTCTGCGTCTTTGTTGTTTCAACAAATTCGTCACAATAACAATGCGCAATTTATGTTCCAAATTATTTATAATAACTTTTTTTAAGGTATGCATGTATATATAAATTTGAATTGATATTTGCTTAATAAATCTTTTGGATCTGAATCGTAACATGGCATTTAGATATATTTTGCTAAAATACAACGTGCGCAATCGTACATGTAACATTTAAACAACATAATTTTTATTCATACAATTATAATAGAAATAGGATTTTTGTTTCATGTTTTTGACTTTTGTACTTACGTTTCTAACAAATATTGTATAAAACATGCTGGTGTATAATTATGTACCTAAGTCTATAAATATATATATCTATATGTCTGTGTGTGTGTTTGTGTGTATGTGCTGAACGATCCGTCGTAATTACAATAGATTTATTTACATTTTGTTTATGGATTGCATAAATTGTTTCCGACTTTACTGCATATATGGGATTTGATTTTTTTTGTAACTGTTAGTTGAGCCTATCATGATTTGTGGTAAGAAAGATATTTTGTTTATTTGAGGCGGGAATTGCAGACTTGTTGCAAATGGCCACGAGTTAACTTCAACATTTGAGCTTTAATTGTATGTAAGAAACAGTCTCTACTTAGTTTTGATTATAAAACATATTAAACGAACGGCCCAACTATAATCTAACATTTCAAAAGTGAGCTAAATATACAATAGTTTAAAAAATAAGCAAAATTTGTATACAATATTTGAAAAAAAAAAAACAAATCAAAAACTACGGTGGAGAGCAATAGGATGGCTTGTGATTAGTTTGAAACGGTTTGAAAAAATATCTCGTTGCACTTTCAATTCAAATACAATATTGACAATTACTTTACACATATTTTACTCGTACTCGTGCATTGTATTTATTGTCGTTATTGTAATCACTCCATGCTTTTCTATTTATGACTTCCGCTTAGCTCTTCTGCCGCGGGCATGTCTATCTCATTTCTGTGCGGACAGGTAGTTCATGTATTTAGTTGTCTGTTGCGCATTGCGCACCAGCTCACTTTGATCTTTGCTAGATTCGTGCCAGTTGTTATCATTAGCGTTCGGACGAGATGGGTGCTGCTGTTGCTGTGGATTCTGTCCGTGTTGTTGCTCTTGGGGCTGATGTATGTTTGGTTGTGAGCGACGCGTAAAATTGCGATGTCGCTGCGGTTGGTGCTGATGTGAATTCCCACGTTGGTCTTGAGCCCGTTGGCGGCGATCAAAAGTACTGGACGCTTCGCTGGCCAGGCTGCTCTGACTGCTGTAACGCTGAAAGTTGCGCGGCCCACCAACAATGCCGACCCCGCCACTGCCTGAAGCACGTGTTGGACTCTGACTGTAGCGATGCGCATTGGGATTCGGTTTTCTAGTGGCGTCATCCATTTGTGATTTTGGTGGACGTGGCAGAGTGCGAGCGCGCGATGAGCTACGACTGTTGGATTCTGGACCATTTGAGTTGTAAGCGCAGTTCTCATCCTGATATGCATTATTGATCGCAGTATTAGAGCGACGCCACGTTTCGCTGTGTATCTTTTGATAATCCTTGTGCTGGTGCTGCTGCTGTTGATGAAGATTATGTTGTTGCTGCTGATGTTGCTTTTGGAAGCGTGGTGGTTTGTCGTAAGAGTTGCGATTGTGATTGTTATAGCGTCCACCCCGCTTGTAGCTATTGCCACGCTCATAATTGCTAATGTACGAACGCTCGCTGCGATCATCGCGCTGATCCCAATTGGAGTTCACAATATTGTTGTAGTTGCTGCCACCGCCCATATTACGCTCATAGCGCTCCTGCGAGTGCTTCCGGCGATCATCGATGCTATACAACCGCAAATTTCCACGTCCCTCACTGCGTACACTTTGATGATCATCATCGCAGCTTATGCTGTAGCGACGCTGCTGATCTTCACGCGAGCGACCGTTTGATTGATCGCCCTCGTTAGCGCGATTGAAGCGTGTCTTCCGCCAACTGGGCAACGGCTTTGTTTCGTCGCGATCCTCGCTGCTCGCTATGGATGGGTACTGATCAGAGCTTACATTGCTGTGTAGTAAATGATGCGAGCTTAAAATCATATGCTTTGAGTTTTATTCAATAGGATTTACTTACTCGGCATGTGATGTCTGTGTGTGAGCTTGTTTTAGGGGACGCGGCACATGACGTGCCTGATAACCGCGTCGAGCTTGACGTCCCGGAGTACCAGAGTGTATTGGATAGGCATTGTCAGCGTTTTCGCTGTACTGCTGCTGCTGCTGTTCGTCGCCAGTGCCGCTCGTCTCGCCATAACCAATATCGCACAACGAATCCTCACAGACCTGCTCGCTCCATTTTTTGGGCACTTCCTTTGCCGAGGTGTTAGCACTGCTGCCCTGCTCCTCGCTGTCGCTGTAAGCATCCGTCTGGGTCTGTGTATCTGTACCACTGTTGCTATTGTTGTTGTTATTGTTGTTAACGCCATCGTCTTCGTCGTCATCCACGATTAAATATTCTGTATACATCGCTTCCAGTTCATCGCCCACATGCTTGAAATGGCTGTAAAACAAATCGAGCACCATCATAAGCATAGCCTTCACTTTCGGCGTCAGTGCTGGCTGCATAATCAAATGCCGACGAACATGGAAGAGCAACTGATCGATATCCGCCTTGTGGCGCGTTCGCATTATTTCACCATTAAGCGTTATCTGTGATAGGACCAGTCGCGCCAAGCGTGTACTCATCACCACAGAAACATCATTGATTTCGCGCATTAACAAATTTAGCAACGAATCACCCAGAATGGTTATCGGCGCATTATCCGCAAGTCGGACACGATGATAGTACTCGCCCAGAAGTGTTATTGAGTTGTACAATCGATTTTTATCGTGCAGCCGATACGCATCCGCGTTGATGAAATTTGTTTCCAGGATCTTCAACATAGCGCTGCGAACTTTCGTCTCCTTCATGGCCAGTGCATCAAAGTTACGTGAGGAGAATAGCAGGGCGAATTTTAATGCCGTTTCAGCGTCCGTCAAAGCTTTGTTGTTCATATAGTCCATGGATTCGCTGAAAATTCATTTAAATGGACCTTATTATGAGTAATACGACGTTAGTTTTTGGTTTCCTTTTGAATCGAGTGAGCCGCGATTCGTGAATCGTTATATGGTAAGCTAGTTATTTGCATTTTAGTCACCTAGCGAAAATTCTTCTCAATCGAACTAATTAAGTTTAGTTAAAACATAAAATTTTGGTTGCATTGCTTTAACATAACAAACGATACATATGTATGTATGTTTTGAAGAAATTTGTTGAATCAGTTCTTTTACAACTTTGTACACCCTTTGCTGTGCATATGTAAGCTTTACTCTCCGTGAAGAATTTCAACGTGCTGCTTGCTAACAGAACATAGTTACATATGTCAAATCCCATTAATTGAATAAGGGAGAAAATATTTATGTATTTTATACATACATATGTATGTTTTAGTTGCAAGAGTATTTAATTTTCGCCAGCCCTTCACTTTCTTGCTGGCGGGAAACTTGCCTGTAACTCTCACTCTTTCTGGCTATCTCTATCTCTTGCTTCTATTCTACAGGTTTATGCGCCAATCTCTCATTTCTGACATTACCCAAAAATGCGACATAGGTTTCAAAAAGCAGTGCTGTAATTTTAATAGTTGTTCTGACGTAGGAACATAATTGCACACACACGGATATAAATATTGGACATATGTACGTATTGATGCATGTGTAAATACTTGTATTAATCATCAATGGACGACGCCATACAGCACACACTCAATCATATAACATAAACAAAAGAGACAAACATACACACAAATAAATATATGTACATACCATAACATCGATTCGTCGCGCACAATGTTGCAAAAATCCGTCTCAATGGCTTTGATTTTGTTGTTCAAAATGATGCCGTCGTCCTGCAGGTTAAGGCCGCGCATCATTGCAATAATGTGATCATATGCACAACCACCTGTTGGTATCATATAACTTGGTGTGGCGTTTGTATTGAGCATATTACAGACTTCGCGCAGCGTTTGCACCTCGCTATCGATGACACCGACTCCAACACTGCCACCGTTGCTGCCGCTGCTGTTGCCGCTATCCGCACTAGCACTGTTGTAATTGTTGTAAGTGTAGGCGGTGCTGTTGCTATTGCTGTTACTGTTATGATTGTTGCTAATCATATTGGTATTAGCCATTTCTTGTGATCGCTGTACCAGATGTTGTTGTATTTACAAATGTTGTTCGGGTTGTTATTGCTGTTGTTGTTTTTGTCTGCTTTTTCCACTGCCTCCGACAAGCTAGCCAAGTTCTGCGTATTCGTGCTGTTCCACACCAACAACAACACTCGAACTTATTATTTTGCGCAAATAAGCGTTTGACAAAGGTGTCGAAATGCGCATAAAATTTCACCTTTTATTAACTTTGTGCACCTGCATGGAACTTACCCAAGCTTGTGTGTTGTTTAGAACTTAACTTGCGAACCAAATTAAATGCACAATTCTAATAATTTATATTTGACTTAATTTATTTTATACCGAATTAATATATGGCGAATGCGTTTGGTTCGCAATGAACTGTTGCGTGAACTTGCGTGAACCTCCTGAACGAACTAATTGCGGGATCACGAGTCTGTTAACGAGCAGCTATCGTGCAATATAATAACAGATTGTCGACGCAATGTTAAGCTCCGTTAGGGTTTGAAAACCAAACAAAACACAAGAGGTATAAGCTATTCGAATTTTAAACAATTTTAAATCTTATTTTAGGTAGACACTAAATAAACAAACACATAAGTTACTTTGACTTTGTTAACGATGCTTTCTTTCTGTTATCACTTATTTTTTTAAGCTTATGTATAGGGACTCAAAAGTATATTCGTAGTTTCTTCCTTCGATGAATTGTAGTAAGGAATGCTCACCGACTGTTGCCCAATTCCAGGGTAGTTTCTGTACGAAAAGTACTTCAGAAAAATACTTTGCTCATGAAATGTATTACGCTTACCGTCAGTGAACATGAGTTTTGATAAATATTTACATGAAGCGGTTTGCGGCGATCCTCTGTAATTGTTGATGCCACAAACTTATAGTTATCAAATCCAAATACACATTCTTCGAAGCTAACGAGCTCCACGTTTGTAATGCTACGCATTATGCTGTTAAGATATGCACTTTTTGCGATGTAGCAGGCTTTTAAATATAACTCTTTTATATTTTCAAAATCTTGATTAAGAAAGAAGGCTATGTCGTAAAATAAACAGTTGTCTGTTACGATTTTAAGAGCATCTACATGAAGCTTAGCCCTTATGGCAGTGCCCAATGTGTCTGTAGTATTGCATGTCTCCAAAATTTTAATGTGTTGATTATGGGTTATACCACGCAATTTTCGGCAAAGTAAAGGAAAAGCTGCCATACCTCTAGTCCCACAAAGTGTAAACTCTTTTAAGCACTTAAGATTGCTCAAATGTTCGCTAAACCAGGGCAACTCATCTAACTCAATTTTAATGCATTCCAGATTTGCCATACATTCCAAAGGCAGATTTATATTGGTCGATCTAACTGTTTTTTCGTCAAAAAGGCATAGCTTTATTTCTTTGAGCTTATGTTTTTTCATGATGACTTCTAAATTTCTTACACAAAATCGCTTGCAGTATGTCAGCGTTAGTCTTTCCAATAAAGGGATATCTGAGAAATATCTTCCCGATAAATCACCCTGTGGACTAAATGTTTTGAGGTTTGGAAAAGTGCTTATGATTATGGGTATGTCTGAATCGGACAGCAGTTTGCTCGTTACTGTTCCAATTCGAAAATCATAGACATTGGGAAAAACGTAGCTGGTGATTACTTTGAACTGTTCAAATGACACCATTTTCAAATTAAGCACTTGCACAGTTTTGTGAATGCTTTCCAAGAAATACTGAAAGTCCTCTGTAGAAAATTGAGCTTCAAACAATGACATGCTTACAATTTTGTACTTAGAGCGAAAGACAACTGGCATTAAATCGTAGAATCGTGGATGCAAACTCATCATGATTTGCTGTGATTTTATATCCAAAAAACTTAATATGCAAATGACAACATAGTCGTTTAGAGTATCCATTTTAACTAAAGGAAAAGAAAAAAATATCATTAAAATAAAATTAATATCGTCTTAATTATTTAAAAAAAAAAACTTTTAACTATTTTATTTGTGACTAAATGTGGCTACTTGAAGTTGCGTTTGCAACATAGTCTTAAGGTAACTAAGATAGGTAATGAGCTGGAATGTTCTGTTAATGAATCAAACAAGTGGTTGAATAAGTGGTCGAAAAAAAAAGTGTAAGAACGTAAAATATTTTCATTACCAATAGTCTGACTATCTGGCAAAGCTTTAATTTCGCTTTATTCATGTTTCATTTCGTGTGCGCTACGTACAGCTGACTTATGACAATCTGGCAGCACGCACGGGTTTTCAGGTAATCGCAACAAAATTATTTTATAAACATGCAAAAATATGATAAAATGGAGAAAATCGGTGAGGGCACTTACGGAACGGTATTTAAGGGCCGCAATCGAGATACTATGGAAATAGTGGCACTGAAAAGGGTTCGTTTGGATGAAGACGACGAGGGCGTGCCAAGTTCCGCGCTGAGAGAAATTTGCTTACTAAAGGTTTGTTTTTGTGATTCTACAAACAGAGGTTTGCTCAACAACTTAGCCAAATGTTTACGTCACATTTCCTTTAGGAGCTTAAGCACAAAAACATAGTACGACTTTGCGATGTGTTGCACTCCGATAAAAAATTAACGCTGGTATTCGAGCACTGCGATCAGGACCTAAAAAAGTATTTTGACAGTTTGAATGGAGAAATCGATATGGCTGTGTGTCGAAGTTTTATGCTGCAACTGTTGCGCGGTTTGGCCTTCTGTCATAGGTGGGTGCTTGAAGCAGTTGCATTTAAGATTATTATTGTGAATTCATTACTTGTTTTAGTCACAACGTACTGCATCGGGATTTGAAACCGCAAAATTTGCTCATCAATAAAAATGGCGAACTTAAATTGGCCGACTTTGGTTTAGCTCGTGCTTTTGGCATACCCGTCAAATGCTATTCTGCTGAAGTGGTGACGCTGTGGTATCGTCCGCCAGACGTCCTCTTCGGCGCCAAATTGTATACGACTAGCATCGATATGTGGTCAGCGGGTTGCATACTGGCTGAACTAGCCGATGCTGGACGACCGCTATTCCCCGGCTCGGATGTGCTTGACCAACTGCTTAAGATATTCCGTGTGCTTGGGACACCCACTGAAGAGTCCTGGCCCGGTGTCTCGCATCTCTCCGATTACGTTGCGCTTCCATGTAACTATAACCAGCTTATAATATCATAAGTTGCTTACAACATTTTCTGTTTTTATAGCGTTTCCACCAATTACATCGTGGAGCCAACTTGTACCAAGACTGAATACAAAGGGCCGTGATTTACTGCAAAAACTGCTAGTTTGCCGTCCGAATCAGCGAATTAGTGCGGAAGCTGCAATGCAGCATCCATATTTTACAGAGAGCTCCTCTTCGGGACATTAACGTAGCGAACACATTTACTAGTAGTTTTATCGACTGTTTCATTATTATAATATAATACATTTAAATTGTATTTATATTCGAGGACTCTAGTTTTTAGTTTAACACATAGTTTTTATCCTTAATTCATTGCAATTTGTTTTTTTTTTTCTATACCAGAATTATACCGTAAGAATGCCATAAGTTGTAATATTAAAAATTTACATAATGTATTAAATTTTATAACCAAATTTGCAAGTGTAGCTAGTTAACTCAATATTTCTAGTGCTAATCTTTATAAATATAAACATACCTTAATATGTAAATAAATATCCGTTCTTATCGGCATCCAAAACCACCGCACAGCCCCAGCTAAGGGTTAAATGTACTGCGCAGTGCGTACTGCGCACACGCGAGCATATTATAATTGTTTAGTTGGTATTCGTGTGCTTGACGGACCGGTCGTGCTTTGCATGTGTCTAAAGTTAGAACTTTGTTTCTATAAATATTTGAGTTTTTACGATAGAAAATCTCAATAAATTAATAACAGACGGTACATTTATGCGCGTTTGCTACACACATATGCATTAACATCCCTTAAGGAGACATTCCAACGAAAAATAATAACAAACAAACAAGCCGTGATCAAAATCGAATATTTTTGCAATTATAATTTACCGAAAATGACTTGGGGATTTGTCACTTGTGGCCCAAACGAGGCACTAGTCGTATCAGGTAATTGTAACTATAAACAAAAGTTTTATGGGCTTTAACAGATTGTTAATAAAATAGTCTTGGAGCTGCACCCTTCAGTGACGTCACTGCTTATCGATTTTTATGTACAAGCAAATTTTAAGAGTCAGATGCCGTGCGTTTGCACCCAACGAACGCCGTTGCGAAAGAATGTAAACAGAACACATTCACATGAGAATTTGAACTGCCGGGGTTTTTTTTATATGTTTTAGTTTGATGCGATTAGTTAGTTAACATTAATACTATTGTTTTGTATTGTTGATAGGATGCTGCTATATGAAGCCATTGCTGGTGCCAGGCGGTCGAGCTTTTGTCTGGCCGTCGATTCAACAAGTACAACGGTAATTAATTTATTCGACCTTGCGGTGTGAAATCATAATATAACTGACTTTGTGTTTTAATAGCATTTCATTGAACACGATGACGCTGCAAGTCGAAAGTCCCTGCGTGTACACCAGCCAAGGTGTGCCAATTTCTGTGACCGGTATTGCACAGGTTAAGGTGCAGGGACAAAACGAAGATATGCTATTGACTGCCTGTGAGCAATTTCTGGGCAAAACCGAGTCGGAGATCAATCACATTGCTCTAGTTACATTGGAGGGACATCAGCGTGCCATCATGGGCTCTATGACCGTTGAAGAAATTTACAAGGATCGAAAGAAGTTCAGCAAGCAAGTATTCGAAGTGGCTTCCAGCGATTTGGCCAACATGGGCATCACCGTCGTATCCTACACCATTAAGGATTTACGCGATGAGGAGGTAAGCCACAATGGAGTTTATTTACTTCATTTGTACATTACGCATGTATGCAATGGCCAGTGTTGTCATCTAAAAAAAAAAAAAAAAAAAAACATTCCATATAAGATCTATGTCTTATCGAAAAACAAAGTATTTCGTAAGGGATAAAAATACTTTGATAATTTAAGTATCTTCATCTACTAATAACGTAGTACATATCACCACATTTATAGTTTATGTAGATTGCATCTTTACAATTCCATATATTTATATATTTTGATTAATCATATAAATTTTTGGGCTAAAATTTTTTTCGCCATTGAAGTTTTAATCGGGCGGTGCAAATATATATTTTTATATAATCGTAAATTTTAAAAAGAATAAGTTTGCCAAGCAGAGTCCGATTTGACGAGAACGATGCGAAATGGGCAACACTGGCTCTCAATAAGCTTTTGATTGTTTGTTTTGCGAAATGTGTATTTTTGACACAACGTTACTTTTTGAGTAATCAAAATATTATGTATTTTTGCATGTATGTACATAACGACACAGGGCGACTCCAAGGTGCGTATAGTGTGCTCGGTGTTTTGAAGCCTTCTTTACGTAATGCATGGCGACTTTAATGTTTCAACCCCACCCTGTATGTCTTTTTATTTGACAGGGCTATCTAAAATCCTTGGGCATGGCTCGCACAGCGGAGGTGAAGCGTGACGCTCGCATCGGTGAGGCGGAGGCTCGTGCTGAGGCGCACATCAAAGAAGCAATTGCCGAGGAGCAGCGCATGGCGTCGCGTTTCCTCAACGACACTGACATTGCCAAGGCACAGCGAGACTTTGAACTGAAGCGCGCTGCCTACGATTTGGAGGTGCAGACAAAAAAGGCCGAGGCTGATATGGCATACGAGCTGCAGGCAGCTAAGACCAAGCAGCGCATCAAGGAGGAACAGATGCAGGTGAAGGTCATAGAGCGTACCCAGGAAATTGCGGTGCAGGAACAAGAAATAATGCGTCGCGAGAAGGAGCTGGATGCCACCGTGCGCTGCCCAGCTGAGGCTGAAAAGTATCGTCTTGAAAAAATCGCCGAGGCCAACAAGTTGCGTGTCGTTATGGAAGCCGAAGCTGAGGCTGAATCGGTTAGTTGACAAATTTATTTTTTTAAAGGAAATTGTACATTTTTCATTTGTTGCAGATTAAAATCCGTGGTGAAGCCGAAGCGTTTGCCATTGCTGCCAAGGCAAAGGCTGAGGCTGAGCAAATGGCAATGAAGGCCGATGCCTATCGTGAATATCGTGAGGCTGCCATGGTGGAGATGCTGTTGGATACGTTGCCCAAGGTGCGTCGTTGCTTTAATGCTGCAACAAAAATTTCCTCTTATTTGATTTTCTTTTTTCAAATTGTTTCTAGGTTGCCGCCGAAGTGGCTGCACCCTTGTCACAGGCCAGAAAGATAACCATGATATCCAGTGGCCAGGGAGATATCGGTGCCGCCAAGTTGACCGGCGAGGTGTTGGCGATTGTTAACAAAGTGCCGGAGCTCGTTAAGGGCATCACTGGCGTCGACATTGCCAGGGTACGTTCCAATTCAGAGTTTATTTAAGGGAACACGTAATAAGCAGGAAACACTGCAAAACTAACACAAATGGCAATCAAAAGACTTGGTAGAGAAATGTAGCTACATTATATGGAGCTCTATTATTACAGATGTTTTTTCTGCAATGTGGCAATTACATTTATGTAAATACTAAGTTTTACATGTTATTTTTTTGGTTTCCTACATACATATTTTATGCATATATGTACATATATGATTTCAGCTTTAATTTGATTTCTTTTTCTTCGTTTCAGTCTGTGCATGCTGGCTAAATATCCGAATCCAAAAATACTCTCCAAAATAAATTACCACACAAAAAATATATTTCGAACAAAATGAAAGAAACGAAAACAATTCTGCTAAACAAAATTAATGCAAAATCGTATTTACTTGTTTTTATTCAACAAATTTTTATATGTAACAAGTATAATTTTGCACAAAAAGCTAAAAAGTATTTTGTATTCAATATATTCAATAAGAAGTAAAAATGTAAATGTATTTATATATATCTTTATACACGCAATCTACACAAACATGGAATAAAGATATTTTTCTTGAGAAAAATAGATTGACCTGTTTAAATTTTCAAATAAATTGTGCTAAGCGGTCGTTTTATGATAGTGCATGCAGTGCCAGACTGTTTCTATTGTATGGTTGCATATGTTTTCTTATCGATAGTTTTTCATACTACAGAGTGTCAGCCCTAATTATCACACGACTCAGCACTTTTCGTCCGCTAAGCTGCCATCCCGTTCACATCACTTGAGTTGGCAGCCCGTGCGAACACTAAGCTAATACATTTGTGATTTTTTTTACAAAAGTTGTGCTCAATTTTATAGGTTTCTTCAAGATATAAACGCACCAATTTGTATAATTAAGTTTAAAAATTTCATCATAAACCATTAACAATGGCTGATTCCAAGGGGTAAGTGTATTTGTTACAATAAACGCCATTTAATGAATGCCGACACACACTGCGCTGAGACATCCACAATTTCGCGCAGTCATTGGCCCTAAGAAAAAAAAAAAACCAAAAGGCCACATAGGGAAAATTTTGTGAAAACTGCTGATAAATTCGTGAGATATTTTTTTTGCCAAAATAAGAGTTGTCCGAATGGAAGGTAGACTTTTTGTATGTATTTTCAGTAAATTTCAGCCACACTATTTTATTAAAGCATATTTCGAAACTAGGACAATTCTAAGAAAATCGCCATTGCGATATGCATTTTCAGTTGTTGTTGCTGCCCTTTCTTTGTGAAGGGGTTGAGCTGCAATTGTTTCCATTGAAATTAAAGCTGGTAAGCCATGTGTAAATGTGCTTCGAATTTACTGTTTCAGTTTATTGTTGTATTTAAAGTTATTACAAGTAGCTGTGTGTATTATTAAAGTTTTAGTAAGCGTTAAGTCAAAAACGGAAAACATAAATATATAATGCCTAGCGGACATGATGAAAATGCTGCCAGCAGCAGCTCGCAACATTCGCGTGGTCAAGACATACCTGATTTTGTGCGCAACTATCGCAGCAAGTTGGAGGAAGAGTGGAAAATAAATGATATTGCAGGGAAAATAAAGCCACAGTCTTCCATAGAGAAACGGTGCGCTTTTTGGGCTGGGGCTCATTTAGGAAATATTTCTTATTCAGACATGCGTATCTCTACTGTTTTCATCGTTTCAGCAGCGATGACCTGGCAACGGCAATTCTGAAGCGCAAGGACCGACCGAATCGTCTGATTGTCGAAGAGGCACAGAATGATGACAATTCTGTTGTGTCGCTTTCGCAGGTATGTCAATATTGAAATCAAAAAGCCACGTCATCATTTGATTGGGCTAACTCTATATCTGAATGGTTAGGCGAAAATGGATGAGCTGCAGCTCTTCCGAGGCGACACCGTTATCCTTAAGGGCAAGCGGCGCAAGGAGACCGTCTGTATTGTGCTGTCGGATGAAACCTGCCCCGACGAGAAGATCCGCATGAATCGCGTTGTTCGAAACAATTTGTGCGTCCATCTGTCGGACGTTGTTTCCGTGCAGTCCTGCCCGGATGTCAAGTACGGCAAGCGTGTGCGCATCTTACCCATTGATGACACTACCGAGGGTGTTACGGGCAATCTCTTTGAGATTTATTTGAAGCCCTATTTCCTCGAGGCCTATCGTCCCATTCACATGGGCGATAATTTCATTGTGCGCGCGGCCATGCGTCCCATTGAGTTTAAAGTGGTGCTCACCGATCCCGAGCCGTATTGCATTGTTGCGCCTGAAACGGTCATCTTCTGTGATGGTGATCCCATCAAGCGTGAGGTAAGTACAAAGTAAGATAAGTACAAATGCAGCACAGTGGCAGGCGACATGGGTATCTTGTGTATTGGCTCCCTATGTTATCTAATTTACTTGAGATGGTTTAGATCTAGCTATCTCTGGCTTTTCTCCGCTATCTTGCTAGTCTTATAGCTCTGTTTATCCTCTGTGCTGTCGTTTTTTGTAGTATCTATTCCTAATTCATTTCATGCTTTGCTGCAGGAAGAGGAGGAGTCCTTGAACGCTGTGGGCTATGATGATATTGGTGGTTGCCGCAAGCAACTTGCCCAGATTAAAGAGATGGTTGAGCTGCCTTTGCGTCACCCATCGCTCTTTAAGGCAATTGGTGTTAAGCCACCGCGTGGCATTCTCATGTATGGCCCACCCGGTACTGGTAAGACACTGATTGCACGCGCTGTTGCTAATGAAACAGGAGCATTCTTCTTTTTGATCAACGGACCCGAGATCATGTCGAAATTGGCTGGCGAATCGGAGTCGAATCTACGTAAGGCATTTGAAGAGGCCGAAAAGAACTCTCCGGCTATTATTTTCATTGATGAAATCGATGCGATTGCGCCCAAGCGTGACAAGACTCATGGCGAGGTGGAGCGTCGTATTGTGTCGCAGCTGTTGACACTCATGGACGGCATGAAGAAGAGCTCTCATTTGATTGTGATGGCGGCTACCAATCGCCCCAATTCAATTGATCCAGCTCTGCGTCGCTTTGGACGTTTTGATCGTGAGATCGATATTGGTATTCCCGATGCTACTGGTCGCTTGGAGGTGCTGCGTATTCACACCAAGAACATGAAACTTCATGAGGATGTTGATCTGGAGCAGATTGCTGCCGAGACTCACGGTCATGTGGGCGCTGATTTGGCTTCGTTGTGCTCAGAGGCAGCGCTGCAACAAATCCGTGAGAAGATGGATCTCATTGATCTTGAGGATGACAAAATTGATGCTGAGGTACTTGCCTCACTGGCTGTCACCATGGAGAACTTCCGCTATGCAATGACCAAGTCCAGTCCATCGGCACTGCGCGAAACTGTCGTCGAGGTGCCCAACACCACTTGGACCGATATTGGTGGCCTAGAGAATGTGAAGAAGGAGCTGCAGGAGTTGGTCCAATATCCAGTCGAGCATCCCGATAAGTTCCTCAAGTTCGGGATGCAGCCCAGCCGTGGTGTTCTCTTCTATGGACCACCTGGCTGCGGTAAGACGCTGCTGGCCAAGGCCATTGCCAACGAGTGCCAAGCGAACTTTATTTCGGTGAAGGGACCCGAGCTACTCACCATGTGGTTCGGCGAGTCCGAGGCCAATGTACGCGATATCTTCGACAAGGCTCGCTCGGCGGCTCCTTGTGTGCTGTTCTTTGATGAATTGGACTCGATTGCCAAAGCACGTGGCGGTAATGTGGGTGATGCTGGCGGTGCTGCTGATCGTGTCATCAATCAGATTCTTACCGAAATGGACGGCATGGGTGCCAAGAAGAATGTGTTTATCATTGGCGCTACCAATCGACCCGATATCATTGATCCAGCCATTTTGCGTCCGGGTCGCTTAGATCAGTTGATCTATATTCCATTGCCCGATGACAAATCACGTGAAGCTATTCTCAAGGCTAATTTGCGCAAATCGCCACTGGCCAAGGAGGTTGATTTGACATATATTGCTAAGGTGACACAGGGCTTTTCGGGTGCCGATTTGACCGAGATCTGTCAGCGCGCATGCAAGCTGGCCATTCGCCAAGCCATTGAGGCAGAGATACGTCGCGAAAAGGATCGTGCCGAAAACCAGAACTCGGCCATGGACGTAAGTTCGACAGCATATCACTTTTGCGAGGAATATTTATGTTTGTGTAATTTAAATTGCAGATGGACGAGGAAGATCCAGTGCCGGAAATAACGCGTGCTCACTTTGAGGAGGCAATGAAGTTTGCTCGTCGCTCCGTGTCGGACAACGACATTCGCAAGTACGAGATGTTCGCACAGACTTTGCAACAGTCGCGCGGTTTTGGACAAAACTTCAGGTGACATAATTCAATATAATGATTTAAATAAAGTTGATAACTTATTGGATTTGTTGCAGATTCCCCGGCAATGCCGGCAACACCTCAGGGTCTGGCACAAATATGCCAGTTAATTCGCCAGGCGACAATGGCGATGATGATCTTTACAGTTAGATTCTTAGTTTTACACAAGACAAAAATCACACAATTTTTAAATGAATTTTCCTCCCAAAACAAACAAACAACTAAACCGAGCGATAACAACATCAACAACAATTTTAAAACACATTCAGCATGGAGGCAAAAGCTAGCAGGAACAAACAGTCGAAACAAGTGTAGAGAAAGCACAACAACAACAATAACACAGCTACAACAGAAAGAAGAAAAAAAAAAATACAATAATATGATTCGATAAAGCTACCAATATTCTGGATCAAATTGTAATCTGTAAAAAATAGTTTGCCTCACTTATCATTCGTGTACTATCGTACGGTAGCTGAGCAACCGATATCGAAGTTCTATATACATTATAATGAATGAAAATAAATGATACACATACATATAAAAACATAAATACATTCATATTAAACATCTTAAAATTATAAGTGTATTTGGAGCTACGTTTTTAAGTGAATAAAAATTATAAAGTCGGAGTCATTTTGTTTTTGGAACTAAGCTTAAAGTGTGCTATGGTGTGTGAAGGTTGTTTGAAAAAACGGTTTGATTAATTTACACCCTATCAAGAAGTTTTGGTTGTCGATTAAAATGGGAATTTTTGCTCTCAAATTGCTTTGAAAGAAAGAGCTAGGCGCAAATATGTATTAGAGAAGTTACTTATCCGGATAAAAGCTGTGTTCTGAAATATAATAAAAAAAAAAAAACTGCAAATCATACTTTGTGTTTTTATCGCTTTTATTAAACTTTGTTCATTAATTTCGTCATGTCATGCTTTTGCATTGCTTTTTGCGACACATAGCGCTGTATCTGAAGAAAAGTTTCACAATCCTATAACTTAGTATATGCTGTATATAATTTATCCAATATGCCCATATATTGCTGCGTTTAAATGACACAAATTCAAATCATTCTTTTGGCATTGGTTAAATGATAAAGCAAAATAATTTAACGTTTTCTTAGAAGCGTCTGTGTGGCGTTTTATTTATTTTTTGTTGAATTGAATTGATTAAGTTTTGTTTCTTAATTTATGAACGCCTAATGCAATGTTCCAGTGAAATTTTCTTTGCAGTGTCTACGTTATTAAATATGCTCATTAAATACATTCATACATATTTATTTTGGTTTTCTTTGTATATTTTGTTGTTGTATTTTTTGTTTATTGTTACACATACATTAATAAATACGCTTTATGCATAATTACAACACAACAGTTAAAATACAAATAGGTTTTAATTGTTACTTTAGCGCGTTTTTCATTTGAAAATTCTTGTTAATTTTTTAATTATCTTTTCTTTTTTTTTTTTGGTTTTTTGAGCCTTGCTTGTTATTTGATTGTGTGTGTAAGTGTGTGTGTGCTTGTGAGTTGTGCGTATGTTGTTGTTTTTGTTTGTTGTGAGAAAATGGCCAGCACTTTCAGCTTCTTATATGTATAATTAGGTTTGCTATCATATTCATTTGCTTGTTTTTTATATTAATATTTTTGCTTGTCGCTTGAAATGTTTTTATTTTATTTTTTATTTCAAGAATCTGTTGCTTTTAAAGTCTTGAACATAGACTAGACACCAATTATATAGGATTAAACATATTTACTCTTTAATTTTTTTTTCTCATGTTTATTTGTTTCTTGTTTTTTCACGTATAACATGTTTATTAAGTTTATGATATTTGTTTTAGATTTGTTTATATACTTTATATAGTTTTGTGAACACCTTTTGACTGTTGGTATGCCAGTTACAATTGTTTATATTTGCATTTACATAACTACAAAGTAACTATACTAAGTAATTTGTTATTTTTATTAAAGGTCTAAAGTTTTGGTTTTTAGTTACGCATTATACAAACAATATAAAGTAACGTTGTTGTTTTTTAAAGTACTGGATTTTTGGGTTTACCATATTTTTTAAGCTCATTCAGTTTATAAATGTAAGTTATTTATTAAGGTTACTTGGGTTAGAGTCGAAAGGCTTCGAAAGTGGGATAAGGGCAGGAAAAGTGTATTAGGGTGGGTCGAAATAAAACTCTACTAAGTACAAATCTAGGCCATTCATATTGCTTTGCCTTAACACTATGCTAGCCCATGCCAATACCATATCATCATATACTATCATATCGTATTCAAAGTTTTGTGTTTGTGTTTTTTGTTTTTAAAGTTTGATCCCATGCAACATAGATTGATTGTGCCGTTAGCCATTTTGCTTTGTAGAGCCAATTGAAATTGAAATGAAATTCGTAATATAGATGGTATAATAATTAGATTTCGCTTATATTGAGATCGTTTTTATTTTTTTGTGTACGCGTGTTATGGAAATCTTTAACATGATGTTTGTTTTTTGGAAGAGCTAGAAGATAAGGATTCGATGCTGAAAACCCGAAAAACACATGGTATGTTTCAGTTTTCTTTGCTTCTCAAGAGGTTTTTGGTTAGGGCCATAAAATTATAATTATTTTTTTCTTATGCCTGTCTCAATTATATTTAAACAATTTCAAAATTATTTTATTGCGCAACAATTTTCCAGCTGCCTTTTTTTATGTTTTAGTTGTTTTTTGTAAAGACTGCAAGCAGCAATTTATACATACTATAAAGAGACTAGTACAATGATTGATTTTTTTTTTACTTTATTTTATAAATAAATTAGATTTGTTGTATGCATATATGTGTATATTGTTTTTTGTTTTGTTTTTACTTTATATAAGTAATTTAATTTGTATTTTGTAGATATAAACTCTTTGCTTGATGTGTTTCCATTTGCGATTATTTGATATAGTAGTATATATGCAAGTTAATGATGATTTCACTCGCTCGATTTGTTGTGTTTGATTTGTGATTTTTTTTTTTATTTATTTTTAGTTTTTGTCATATATATATATATTGTGCTAGATTTACGTAAATCAAGCGATAACAAATTAGTTTTATAATAATAATATAATAATGATAGATTATAAAAATAAGAAAAAAACAAGACTATCAACTATGCACTTAACACACTTTTTTCTTCGAGCTAATGACACACAAGAAATTATGTTGTGTTTTGGTTTGATTTGATTTTGTTGTTGTTTCCCTTTCAATTAAATACATTAAATTACAATTGCTAATACATACATACAATAGTTGTTTAAAGTGTGCTCGTGTGTGTGTGTGTGTGTGTTTTTGGTGAAACTTTTCATTATGATTATCATTATCATTAGCGTATTATCGCAATCATCGTGATTTTTGTGTATTTCATTAACCAGCCTCAGCTTAAAACATAAATAAATCAAATTAGTTGCTTTGATAACATTATAGGGTCCGTGTTTGTGTGTTTGGTTTTGCGCTTGCATTGCATGCATGTTATTGCTAGTTGTTGTTGTTTTTGTTGTTGTATAGTTTATGCGTTCGTTTAGTTTTGTGCAGAGTCCTTTAAGAAACGCATTGATTGTGGTTGTTGTTGTTGTAGCTGATGGTTTTTTGTTATTGTTGTTCAGACTTTTTATCGTGTATCAGTGATATTATTTTTGCTGCCAAATATTTTTACCAGCTGCGACTCGTAGTCATCAATGTTGCGCTTCATAATATCCATGCAGGGTCCAAGTAGACGCTCAAATGCTCTTACATCGAGAACTACCGAAACAGAAATCAAATTTAATATATATATATATATGTAAGCCTCAACTTATTATATCAACAGAAAAAATCCCAAACGTGCCTCAAACATAATCAATTGCCACACAACATAAATAATAATAAAAGGAATATTAATAAAAATGACAGATGAATTATGATTAAAGACCAGATACCAAAATATTGACACAAAACAAGAATTTACACCGTTACATCCGTATATATGTATGGGTATTTACATATCTTTGTATGTTTAAGCCCGTTGATATTAACCACAGGCGCCTCAACTCATAAATATTATATAGAGCAGCGCTTACCAGTCACAATGGAAACGTATTTTTTTCGGTTATATTTTTTTTTTTTTTTTTGAGGTGGGAGATGTTTGGTCTTTGTGTCGGCAGCAGACATATTTTGCTGTGGCATGGGCATACGTTGCGTATACGTGCTATTTTTTGTGACCCTCTGGTATGTGTATGCGTGTGTGTGTGTGTGTTTGCGTTTGTTTGTGTGAAATAAAACTGCATATAAATTGATGTTTAGCTTGGCAACTGTAAAATTTTTAATGACTCTATCTAGCGATATTTTTTTTCTTGTTCTCTCTCTTTTCCTTGCTGTGCAATTAATTTAAGGCACACAAATAACAAAAATGTACAATAATAATAATAATAATAGTGCTTGAGTGATAGTGTTCTCATAGATTGGTACTGCGACGCGCCATTTCAGTAAACATTTGCTCATACATCAGTATATTGCGCTTGAGCACGTCGGTGAGGAAACCCAGAATGCGTTCAAAGGCATCCGTATCTAGGACTAGGATGGAATTTCAATTAGAGCCATATTCTTACAAATACTTTTAATAATAACGCGGAGAGCTTGGTGGTATTTACTAATAGACTATCTACATATACATATATAAAAATCTACAGCTTTGTAGATTCCTGCGCACTTGTTGTTAATTATTAATATATTCTGATATAAATGCTCTTGGTTCCTTTCCATAGATAGAGAAAACTATCTGCCCTATCTGTCTATCTTATACTACTTTACTACAAGGTCTATGAGTCTTAGTATTTTAACTATTCTCCATTCTCAAATTTTTTCTTTCTTACCAATCCACAAGTATTATAGAACCGCTTTTTTGTCTGATTCTTCTCTCAAACGCAATCTCCCTAGCATTCATTCAAATTTATCTCTCTCTTGTTCTGTAACTCTTCCTTTGATGGTTCTTATTCCTGGCCCATTTTTACTTCTGACTTTCTCTCTATCCTTATTTATTTCTCTCTCCTTTTATTCTCTCCATGCCTAGCTACTTCTTTTCCTCTTGATCCTTAACAAGTTTCATACCTACCTCTCATACGATTCTATAATAGGGGCTATGCACACGGTTCATGAATCAAATTCATCAACATTGTATGCATGAGCTTGAGCGAATCTGTGGGTGTGTGAGTCTCGCTCTTGATAGACAGCGCACATTGCGCTTTATGATTGGTGCTTGATTTATTTTGATTCATGAATCAAGTCTAGGAACCCTATAACTATCTCCAAAGTAACACCCCCCTTCTAGTTAGTTCATAATAATTATATTAACCTGAATGGTCTTAGTTACTTTATTCCTACGTACAAGATTCGATAATAGTATGTACTATAAAAAAAGTATTATAGCAAATGTACACTCCCTGTAATTGTTGTTTAAAATACCACCCCGCCCCCGATTAAAGCAGCTAACCAAACTATTAAGCTCAAACTAGAAGGCCTGCAGGCTATCGAAATAGGCGCGCAAATCGAGTTCAAGATAACGATAATCGCAAATGCCTCGCTGCAGGAGGCGACTGCAGCTGCCAAGAAGTCGCTCAAAGCAAATAACATCCAAAACTAAACAACATTACACACAAAATACAAAACAGAAAGCAACAAACACAACGCAACACGAAGAAACAACAACAGTGCAAAATGAGCGTCGGGGTAAGTGCGTGAACAAAACAAAAGAAGAACAGAAAATAAACAATAAATAAGCATTAATAAAACATTGCTAATGCGAGTAAAGCGAGAGACCTTTAAGAGGTTTTCAATGTCGCAAATGATGACTTACATGCGAGCTTAACAGCACCCCCTGTGGCATAAACGGATGCGGCACGTGGCCGATGTGTGACAAGAGCCAGTTCACCAAAGTATTGACCCTTGCCCAGTTTCGATATCTCGACTTCCGTATCATCCTGATCCATGCGCACAGACACGGTGCCCTCCTCAATAAAGTACATGCCATCAGCAGCATCACCTTAATAAAAAAAAACAACACACGCAAATACATTACCAACTAAATTCGTTTTGTTCCTTGTTTTGTTCTTACCTTGTTTGATGATGCGCTCACCATCTTCGTATGCTTTGGAGACTAAAGCATCGGCTAGATTCATGCGCTCGTAGTTCTGTAAATATCAAATTTAAGACCGTTTCTAATATAGAGCATTCAAAGTCTGTGCTTACCTGCAGGGCCTTCAGCATTGGCACACTGTTCAATAGCTCCTCGTACATTTTTCGCTTCTTGAACGCCGACTTGAGCAAAATGCGTCGGAATGTCTGGCGATCCATGGCCCAAAGTAGACCAACAGTTTCCGCCTGCACGGTAGCCGCTCTGGAAAAACCCAAAGAGAATTTAATTATGTGGATCGAAACTTTATAAGAGACTGTTTCGCTTATATACTAACGTAGCTTACAAAAATTATTAATGATAAATGCTAACAGTTATTCAAAACATATTCAGGGCCTAATGGTGTTTCATCGGTAGACATTTTCGATTACGATATACACTTTTTATCGATAATAATCAATTTTAGAATATTTCAGCGAAACAAAATCAAGAGACAGCACCTTATCTGAACAATTTAATTGTTTAAGTATTTGAACTTATTTAGTTTAAAGTTCAAGATTTTATAACTGTTTTCTAAACTTTTCGCTTAAAATTTCGACAAATGAAAATGATAGTCGATCTTATACCTCATATAATAACTATCTTCTCTTATACTTATACGTAAAAAACGGAAACAAACGGAATTAAGATATTAGAACTTTTGACATGCGTATGTAAATTATTTGAAACGCATTGAGCCAAAGAGTCAATGAGCCAAAGATACGACAGATAAATATTTGTCGAGTTTTTTTTAGAGTTGAACATTTGCTTACCTGGGCATATTGTAGAGCAGCGCTAATTCACCAAAAAGTCCGGTGTGGTTGTAGGTGCTAATGTGTTTATCATTTATATAGACTTTGTAGATGCCACTGTGGAATAGATGCGTGAATTAACAAATAAAAGTCAAGCATGAAAGAATTTGCCAAATGCTAAATCAATTGCGTTTGCGCCATGTGTGGAAATGATGTTGCACTTACGATTCAATAACATAAAAGTTATCACCGTCATCACCTTGACGTATGATATAGTCGCCTGGTTGCACCTTTCGTTCGAACATCGCATCCAGCACTTGATTCATCTGCGAAACAAAGAAAACGAAAATCAGCCAAAAGGCATTTAAGGGTTGGGTTAGAATAACCTTAAAGAAGCAGGGGATGGCATTCACACAAACACATAACTTTCTCACACTAAAAACACAGAGATGAAGGAAACCGCAAGCAATGTGATTCGGCTTTTGCGGATGTCTGTGCGGAAGGGGTTCTTCTTCTTCTTGTTTTTTTGTGTGTTAGCGAAGTATGTTAGAGATTTATGAGAGTTTATGTTGCGTACCTGTTCCTTCTCCAGTGAACGGAAGAGCAGCACATTCTTAACCGACTCGATGAGCCGTGCCCGCTGATCATCTGTTTTGGGGAATATGGCAGTGGCACCCTCATCATCATCGTCCGCTTCCGGATCGTAGGCCTCGGCGAAAACGGATTTGCGGCGTGTGCTTTGTACAACTGGTGGTTCCGCTGTACATATGTAACGGATAAAAATAAAAGCAGGACAAAATAAGTGATTAAATAACATTTTAAGAAAGAATTATAAATACTAGAACTTAATCAAATATTTTGTAATAACACTCGAAAATGCTCATAATTGTTGAATGTCATAAAATATATTTATGAGAAATACTTGTAGTAAATATAGCACGAAAAAAACTTTATTATATATTTCTTCAGCATATCCGAAGCGATTGCTGAGGATTGGGTTGTATAACAGGCAATAAACTGTTCAAACCTATTGTTGAGTTTGTATTTAACTTTTAGGTTTTAGTGCCATATTTTACTATGAATTGGAAAATGGAAAATGTTGTCAGCCTAATTACTGAAAATGCTCAATTCATTTGGGTTTTGGACCATCTAAGCGTTAGCTTTGCATTAAATTGATGTCTCTACTGAGAAAAATGTCCTCAGCCTTAGTTTTAATGCTGGTGTTCATTACCTAAAGTACACACACACACACGTACACACACACACACAAGATGCTTTGGATGGTCTACATTTTGGCTCCATGGCACACATGAATTTCATTAAGATAGTAGAGAGACAAACATAGAGGGAGAGAGATAGATAGATAGATAGAGACAGCGAGCTAAAAAAGTAATAGACAAGAATTCGTTGATGATTAGAGACTGTAATGAGTTGAGTTGAATGCAGCCGGATGCGCTTCCACTCATCATCATCGTCATACTCATCATCATCATCATCGTTGTCATCTTGAGGCCATCGTCTATATTAGCCGGGGAATGTGTTCTACTGTACTCAAAGAACACAAACTTTCAGAGATATACACAGTGACAGATACAAATGTCTTGCGTCAGCGTTTTGTTTTTGGTGTTAAGTTTTTTGTTTTTTTTTTGGTTTTGCGATCCAGCTGCGCTATGTTTGCTGGAAACTGTCTCAGCAAATCGAATGCATAAGCGACATGAAATGCACTCGATCTGAATGAAAATCAAGCGCAAAACAGAGATAAAGAAACACACAGACGCGGGCGTGGGAAGGGAATAAGCGGCAAGGCTGTCCAGCTGCCCGCAGGAGATGAGAGGAGATGAAGAGATGGATGAACGTTTGGATGGATGGATAGCTGTGAGTGCAAGCACATAAAAGATAAACACAAACTAGACATAGATACAGCTGAGAGATATGTATCTGTTTTTTGTGTGTGTGTGTCAGCTTTTGCAATAATTGTGTCTGCTTAGCAGTTTTACAATCCTCACTTCTAACACTTTGATGATATTGTACATACATATGTATTAAGACTAAAAACAACAACACTACTACAATAACGTCAACAAAAAACTTGCTTGGCTGCATGCGCAAACAGTAAAAATGTTTGCAATTCATCAACGCACAAAAGACGAGACAAACAACAATACAACATACAGATGGTGTTTGCTAGAGAAAACCACTAAACAATTATTCATATCACACTTAAATTTGTATGTATGTAGCATAAGTGTATGTTAATTGAATTGTGTCACGATATTCGACCAATAAGATTCTAATAAATGCAGTAAACGGATATACTTCCTTCTATGCGTTCCACATATTATGACAAAATTAATATACGCTTTACAAGTGTTTAATGAAGAAATCTATCAAAAGTTAAATCATCTACAGTTAAACAAAAGCCAAGAAGTATCGGGGTGGAACCCGACCAAGCGTTGCTGTGAAGCTTTTTCAGTTTACTCCATAACAATACAAATTTTATTCGGAATAATCCGCTGAATTAGTTACCAAATTTTCAGAGTCTGTTTGTGTATATTTATAATAACTTTATGTTTGTAGAAAAATGATTAACCTTCTCGTATATTTTGTAAATAAAGATCATAATGATGCAAAAACTTGCAAATTATTCGATTGATTTTCGTTGATAAAAGAGGATAATTTGAAATTTGCTTACAACTTTTTGTACTAATTAAAATCAGCTTTCGATTTTAATTAACATTTACGCTCATCTGTTGGAATCTGTCTGTTTGAAATCGAAGCAATACAGAATTTGATAAATTCAAAGACATGCGCGCATACTGATGTGAATGTTGTCGATGTCCATCTATTATTTGCCAGCCCTATACGAGCACTTAAAGCTGTTAAGTATATATCAACGATTTCTTGTAATGCTGTTTGTGGCTTGCATCCAAATCGGTAGATTAACATATACAATTATCTATATGGCTATAAATGTGATCGCGACGTGTCTGACCAAAATGTGTGTTGTTATTTTGCACTCATATTTGGCATGTACTTGTTTAAGTTTAAAAAATATTGCTTTTGTTATGGTTGTTGCTTACCGGCCAATAAATTGCTAGACACTTGCGTAGACATTATGCACTGCACTTAATATATTGTTGTATGGCTTTTTTTGTAGCTAAAAATGTTCGTTTTAGTTGCAGTTTCAGTTATTTTTTTACAGCCTCGCGAAATATCAAAAACCAGTTGTGCGCGAACACGTTTTGGAAAAACTGAAAGCTTAAACTGAAAACTCAAGGTGAAAACTCAGCAAACGAGCACATTAAAAATCAAAGCCAAAGATTTTGTTCGCTGTCACATGCGTCGTATGCGTAACAAATATTTATGCAGCTGGCTCTCTCGAATGTTTGTGCTAACAAGTTTTAAACTATTTTTCTTAGCAGTAATCAGAAATCGCACTTTATCAGCTTTAAAAATGAAACATCAAAAGCTTAGCAAATATGGAGAAATAAAGATGTGTTTGGATTGCATTTGGTTTGGTTAAAAGTCGAGTGTCAAGTGGTATTCTTGCCAGTTTAAATGATGCAATAATACACACACACTAACAACCAACTACACCATAACAACAAGTCCTGTCGTTATCCTTGAGCTAAAGCTGTTAAAGGGCGTAGCAGTAAACTCAATTGCATCGTGACTGGCAGCTAAGCATTTATTTCAGTTTGCATTGTGTCAGGATGTGGACAACGCTCGATGACGTTGTTAAAGACAAGTATACTTGAGAGTAAAGAATCAGGGATAGTATGTGCGTTCTATATTAAGAACATACATAAAAGATATATGTGCTATTGCGCTATGCTATCTTGTGGCCTAGCTTTGATCACATTTGATTTTATATGATTAGATTTGCTGGCGTTGAGCTCTGCTTTGATATCAAAGGACATTTTCAAAACGGAAGCCAATCATTTTGGTTTTTATGGCTTAAAGCAAATGTTAACGATTTTGTAAACAAACATTTGCGAAGCAATTTTAAACTAAAACAAAAATTAATTTAAGTTCTTAGCTTTTAAGGCAATTTTTTATAAATTTTTAAATATGTCCCAACAGAATTGAGCTTTAATATTTCCAGAGACCAACACAGCTTAGACATCTGAGCAATATTTATTATTGATTTTGTCACATTATAGCCATAAGCAAATAAATTAACAAATGTGTCAATAGGCAATGTATTGAATGCAAATTGCATTGGAATGTCAATATTTGTCGCACTTTTTGTTTTGTAAATTGAAACACTTTATTAACTTGACCATTATTTTTGAGGGCTTTTTTGTAATGTGCCCGTAAATTATTATAAATTAATTTGGCCTAAATATTGTGTTAAGACCACACACGCAAACGCACACACACATTCGAACTAACGCGATGAAACACGCGCGAGCAAATTTAATTAAAAAATGGCACATAAAAGATGGCTGCATTAAGTTTGTTAACGGAACGAGAAGACAGTGTGATGACGCCAATGAGATTTGCACATAGCATTCACAGCTAATGGGATGATGGTGTTGATGATGATGATGATGTTGCTGATGACGATGATGATGATGACATCCAGTTAGTTAACTAACTGACAGACTGACTGGTTTTTCTTGTGTGAGCGAAGTGACGTTTGGTTAACGACTAAAGCCATGGCTGTAGCCGCAGCGGCCTTTGAGTCAGGCCAGAAATGTTCTACACACATGCAAACACACGCACACACACAAACGCACACAGAGGCGTTCAAATGAAAGGCGGAAATAGTGCCTGTAAATAGGCAACAGCCACAAACGATAGATGTGTGTTAATGTGTATGTATATACATATATATATATATGTACGTGAAACATATATAAAGTTGTCTGTCTGTCTTCCTATAAATAAAAGCGAGAGCGTTGCTTTGTCTCGATTAACATGAGCATTTGCTGGTGTTGTTCGTGTTGTTTATATACATGTATTTGTGTATATATACATTAAGCGCAACAGGAGGAACTGAAACACGTACACTGACACAGTGAGCGCGAGAGTCTGGCCAACAATATCCGTGCTGCAGCAAACGCCGTTGGCATGTCAATAATGTTCAAAATGTAACTGCCATGCCAAAGCCATGTCAGCGCCAGGGCGTGGCACAGCCCCCCCACCACACAACCTGCCCCTTCCTTGTCACCTTGTTCCTGTGTCTGTTGAAGCGCAAACGGCGAAGCTGCCGCTGCTGCTGCTGCTGCTGCTGCTGCGGCTGCTCATCCGCATGCTTCAGTGGGCGCCCATTGCTTTAACTCTCCCTCTCTCTCTCGTATTCATTCGTGTTGTTTCACTCGGGCTGCTTGTCATTTTTTTTTTGTGGAGCGTTAATAAAATGAACAAAATGCTTATCACACACTTGCACACACACACACATACATACGTTATTTGGCCACATTTTGGCACCCACAAAAAATGCTATGCGTATACTTAATATTTCATGCAAGTATTTTTTTGCTGCTGCGTGCTTAAAGCGAATTTAAATGGAAGCCAGTTGGCCTGGTCCATAAATAGACATCAAAGCGCTGCAAAGGGGCGTGGCCTTCTGTAATTATTGAAAGGATAGCTTATCTGTTTTTGGCTTGACTTTTGTGTATCATAACTCGCCCATCATAGCCGGTGAAAGGGGCGTGGTTTGTGATTTGTGAATGAGCTGCCCACTACCTCCGGCAGCGTTCTGCCTTTTTTAACCAATAAATATGAGGCAACGTCCGAGCGTAAAAAAACAGCAGACAGTGCATTAGCAAAATTTGTTTCCACAAGTATGCAGCCCTTCAGTCTAGTCGAAGAGGCATCATTTCGAGAATTCTGCAAAGTTCTGGATCCACGCTATGAATTGCCGTCAAGAACAACATTGAAAACCAATCAAATGGAGACAAGGTATGTGTCTATGAAGAACGCGTTGGTCTCTTTACTTGATAAAATTGAAAATGTAGCCATTACCACCGACTTGTGGACGTCGTTCGCAAATGAGTCCTATATAACAGTAACTTGCCATTTTATTGACAAAGAGTTCATTTTGCGTTCTGCGGTGTTGTCCACCAATACATTAAATGATGAAACCAATCACAGTGCACAAAATATTGCAGACTCAGTTATTATCGTATTAAATAAATGGAATATATTCGACAAAGTTGCGGCCATCGTCACAGACAATGATAGAACTATGGTAAAAATGTGCGAAATTGTAAAAAAGACACATATCCCGTGTTTCGCTCACACACTTAATTTAATAGTAAAGGACGGCCTTTGTTTGAAAAACGTGCAGCCAATAATTGCCAAATGCAAAGCCATAGTATCGTTTGTAAAAAAGAGCACCATTACAAAAGCCAAGTTTAAAGCCGCGCAACCGCCAGGGGCCAAAAAGTACAGTCTTAAGCAAGAAGTGCCCACCAGGTGGAATAGCGCCTACTATATGATTGAAAGATTATTGATTACCAAAGATGCTCTTGCTACGGTCCTATTAAGCACGGCTAAGGCACCGCCACCCCTGACCGCAGAGGATATAAACATTATGCAGGATCTGGTTAATCTCCTAATGCCATTTGATGTTGCAACAAAAAAAATCATCTTCTGCAACTGCGGTGACGATTTCGTTAGTTATCCTCTGACCAGCGAACTATTGGATAAAATGGAATTGTTCAAAAATACTCTTTTAACGGAGGAAGCTCGAGAAATGCGTGATCTATTGGAGGCAAAAATTAGGTCAAGGCTCCTGGACAATGAGTCCCGCACACCAACAAGATTGGGAACGCTGCTCGATCCTAGGTTTAAAAAGGAGGGGTTTTTGTCTCCGGTCCATACCAAAGAAGCCACCAAAATACTGGAAAACGAATTAAAAATTTTAAGCAAATCAGTGCATTTGCCACAAGAGATCTCCCCAAAGCCGCTAGAGCCAGTCGAATCAAACCAGCCATTTTTTAAACGAGTAAAAAGGAATATCGATCAAAAGAAGCAAAACGACAGAGTTGACTCTATAATAAACCTCAGGCAATACTACACGAGTCACAATCTTGACGAAAATCAAGACCCTCTTATGTATTGGAAGGTAAGTTTAGCGCTTATGCTCAAATTGATTATGTTTCGTAAATGATTTATTCTTTTTCAGAGCGCCAACAACGACGTATCACTTCAAAAGCTAGCAGTGAAATATTTATGCTTTTTAATTTAACATGATTATTTTTTTTTGTAGATTGTTTCCTTATTTTTCTTTGACTTTGTTGTGTCTGATTAGATGGATGCTGTGTTTCGGAATACATTCAAAGCTATTTGCGTGCTGCGCTTACAATCAGCTCTTCTTCTCAGCAAAGCCAAAGACATTTAAAGAAAAAAACATCATAGTCAGACAAGTCCATTGTAAACTTTAATTAAACAGTAGACTTGCCATAAGTCTAACAAATAATTCTATAAATAAATTTTAATTTTGATTTATTAAGCACTCAGAGTAAAAAGTATAAAATCTATAAATCTTAAGTTTTCAGTTCACATACCGACTTACTTAATCTGTACTTAAAAAAGAGTTAAAGAAAAACTTAGAGTAAAAAGTTAAAATGTCAAATGAATTAAAGTCTTTTAATAAAAATTTTAGTCTATTTTTAGTTCGCTTTAATAACTAAGAAGAAACAAGAATATTTTGTGGAATAGTCTTAAAAGTTATTTTAAACGATACGTGTATAAAAATTGTGCTACTCAGCTAAAAACTTTATCAATTTAAATAGAATTTCTTAAAAAAAAATCAATAAAAACTAAATATAAACTAGCCCCGGTTAAGACAATTATATTTATACTATATTAAACTAACTAAAAAAAGTTTTTAATTCTTTAAAATAGAAAATCGGTTAGAGAATATTTGAAGAAAAAATCAGGTTTTAAGGTGTTATCCTAGATCATATCATATCCCTGAACGAACATTTTCATATTGTAATTCAGTATGAATAATATTTCAATCAAATATTTTTGTGCATAAATATAAATATTTTGAGGATTTATATTAAATACGAACAGTATAAAAATCAAAATTTTCATGTTAAAATAAAAACTTAAATGGCAAACATTCCCAAAACTTCGTAAATTAAAGTCTAAATTATCAGATTCACAAAAGTTTTCTCATGTTATAAACATGCATATGTATAAGTATACTTTAATATACATATATATAATCAATATGACGTGATGTGAGTTGTGGGAACTTGTGGCAACCATTGCTTGTTTGTAGAGCTCTTGAGCTGTGTGCGCAATTAATAGATTTGGTATGACAGAAAGCAGGAAGCCCTATACTACAACTATTATATATAAATATATAAATAGCGCAAGAGCAAAAGCACGAAGCTGAGATGAAGGAGAAAGTCACATTCGCACACTTAAACAAGGCTGTTCCTTGAGTCGTGCTGCGTGTTTGATTAACCGGAAGATAAACACGCAACGCAGCAACAACAACAACAACAGCTGAAAAGTGCAGGGAGCAAGGAGCAGCTGCGAGTAGCTGGACCTGCTGCTTGTGCTCTTAACAGCTTTATCAACATTATTATTTAATTTGCTCTGGTGCCTGGCTGGTGCCAAGATGTGTAAGTCAAAAGGATGCAGCCTGGTAAAGGATCGAGCTGCGTGACCAGCTGGCGCTAATTGTCTGCACACGTACGCCGCATTATGGCAAATAATTCGATACAGATATGCACACATATACAAAGTTACACAGTTTAAAAACGTTTCGCTCCACACAACCGACGAATAAAAAAAACTTTTCAATTTGGAAACAACGGCAACAACACACTCTGTAACCACTTTTTATGGTTTTTTGGTTTTAGTTTTGTAATAAGAATTTAGTGCAGGGTTTAGGGGCCAAAATCAAGGGCCAAGCGATTATTTTTGTGTGTTGCCTTGTTTGACGTCAAATTGTATGACGCTGGTTGGTGACGCCCCTACTCCCTTTCCTCTCTACACACTCACACACACCACCCATAAAAGTAAAAATAGTTGAGCATCTGAAAATAATAATAGCTCGGAGGCAAAAAAAGTAAACTGCAGTTAAAGCAGTTAAAGCCATGTCTAGCAACATGGTTTCAATTGACGCACAAAACGTTACGTTACTTTTGACCCCCAAAGGAATTGTTGCACGCAATGTTTCCATTGCTCATTTGTAGGCATTTGTATTAGTCAGAGACGTTATCAAGAAAGAGAAAATATTGATTTTTGCCCTGTTGCTAGGCAAACTAATAAATATTTTTTATAGATTAACCAATTTGTAAATGTGATATATTCACATATTTTGCTTTATAGTTTTTAAACTTTAACTTAAATAATTTTTTAAGTATGCTCATTAATTAAAAATTGTTGAAGGACAAATTTTAAAAAAATTCCATAAAATATGGCTCAACGTTAAAATCAAGATGAAAATTTATTTTAAATTGTAAGCAAAAATATTAAAACCCGCATAGAAAAATTAACTATTTTCTTAGTTGATTTACGTGTAGATTTGTTTTCTTTTTGGTAAAATCAACCTTAATGGGCAAAACTTTGTTTTTGCAACGATTGATATATTTTCTGCAAGCGATTTTGTAATTTTTGTAGGTCACTTTGCAATATTGTTGAAAGATTTGTTTACTCATGTGCAAACAAGCTGCAAAAGACAGCCAAATAAGCTTATTGTTAATCACGATTGATCTATTAGAAATGTTTCATTTATTACTATTTAAAGGTTTTAATCCTGCATTAGTTTTTTTAAGAAACTATCTGATTATAATATGTATATTTTTTTCTTTGTGACTTACCATCGCCATCTTGTGAGTTGATGCTTATCTGATCATCGTCTACGTTATCAGAAACGATTGGAGTTGGCCGGTTTGCCTGTAGTTTGTTAAAGTAATCGGCAGCAAAGTCGATCAGATTCGGCGGCTGTTCGACCAGATACGAAATGGAGAACTGCAAAAGCACCTCTTTGAGCTCATCTGGCACCTGAATGCGTCGACTTGAATCGCTTGACATATTTGTGCTGTAAAGGAAACGAAAAGTCAGCGATATATTTATATGAAATAGATTTCGATTTTAAGTTACTTCAAACGAAAGTTTAACTGATTGTCAGGTGCAAATTTAAGCAAAGTTTATCAGTGAATATTTAGTTTTATTGACAGCATTAAGAATAGATTGACAACAGTGCGAATTGGAGTACAATTAAAATTAAAGCAAACAAAAAAACTTTTTTGTGGCTTTGGTTTTCAATTTAAATTTCCCAAAAAAATGTACAAAAAACTTTTAAGTGACAAGTGATTGTCAGGGTTATATTACAGTTTTCAACTAGTTGCAAACAGCCACACTGATGAGAAAAGTCAAGTGATATAAGAGATAATCATGGCGTATATATAAGTTTGTGTTTGTGTATCAGCTTGTAAAGAGTGATCTAGAGCCCTATTTGTGTCCACTTTTTGCCTGTTTGTATAATTTGTCATACGCGTGTGTCTGACCTCGAGTCAGTTGAGTGGCCCCTATAGTGCAACTTGTGATTTCGCTCATTTCGGAAGCGACACAAACTGTATTCCCCCATCCATCATCAACTGTTATACTACAAATTTAAACATCATAAGCAACAACTACAACAACAGGTATGTATTACCATAACACTATAGCTCATTCGGGTGTCATCGGCGTCATTGTCATTTGGCGCGTGATTCAGCGTTGCACAATTGTTTTTTGTTTTGTTTCAGATAATGTCGTCGGCTTGTTGCGTTCGTAGAAAACGTAGAACGTGAGCTTCATGCTAATTTTGTGACTGCAGCTGGGCGCCAAAAATTATATTTGTATAAGCACATATGTAAATACATATGCTTATACATATATTTTTCTGTATATGCTTTGCATAATGCAAAATATTTGAAGAGGGTATCTTAAATATGTCACAAAATTCGTTCTGTCATCGACCCCGTTCTTAGTATAATTCTGCTCATCCGCAAAGTTCGGCAAGTTTGCCTTACAAACTTTTGTTTAACTTTTGCAAATATGTTTCATTCGAGCATAAAACCTATCAACAACATTCAGTATGCAGTTCTAGTTTTTGTTCGCTAAACAAATTAAGAGTCAACCTGAATTTCTTGCTTTAAATTGTTGCCTCATATTTGCTGTTGCAGCACAAAAAGTTGCTCCTTACGACAAAGTGCACACATAAGTAACTCAACACACACACACACACACGCGCTCACTCTTCTACGTTACCCAGGCTGTATCCCATATATTTTCTCTTTCCATTGACGCTTAAGAAATCTGTGAAAGAATGTTGTTGAAAAACCCAGACGCATAAATATTTATAAGTTTTTGCCAAAGTATGCTTAATTATGTAAATTGCGCGTTCAGATACAGTTGTTTTTGTTGCTGCTTCCCTTTCTAAGTACGAACACCCCTGCATTGGGTGGTTTTTATTTCCTGTTGAAAAGTTGCCCGCAACATTTTATTTGCCGTAATTTTGATAATTAATTTGTACCCCGGCTGGCAGAGGAGCAGTTAAATAAAGCATTGTTGTTGTGCCTGTTAACTATAGATCAACATACCACACACACACACACACACACACATTCATACATCTACCATTTTGTTTTCAAGCCGAACTTTTTCAATTAAGTTCACTAATATTCAACTTGGCCTGCGGCCAAAAAAGCGACGAATAAATAAATATTAAAATGAAAATTACAAACTAATAAAGGCTTGTACAGCCGTTGGCCATATGATGGGCGTCTATTTGCTTTTGCCAAATGGCAATTGGCAATTGCCAGTTAACCAGTTTTGCCAATTGCCACTTGACAGTTAAATGCTTCTGGCCATGTCCTGCACCACCCAAACCACCCAGCCACACAACCAACAGGTCATGCATAATCGAAGCAAGAATATTGCTTGGCATTTAATGAGCAAAAACTATTTAAGTTATTTAATGTTGCGTTTGTGCAGCAATAATATATAATGTGATTAAGGCAAAAGCAACAAGAAGAGAAACTTGAATGAATTGCAAATACATTTTGAGACAAATTTTCAATTTAATTAAAGCATTAAAGTGCACAGACCGAAAAAACCACTGCAGGCATTTGCATTCAATTATTTCTGTTTAAAATTTGTGTAAAATTGAATTGAACTTTAATAGTTTGCAATCATTTGAGTAAGATGTTTAAGATTATTCATGCAATTTAATTCATTTTTGGCATATGTTAATTTATGTCTAGTGGAATTAAAAGCTGTTAGATTATAGCACAATTTGAAAAGTGCCAACACTGAAGTTCTAACGATAGGCGTGACAAGAAACTGAGATAAAGAATGAGCTGGCAACAATTCGGAGAGCAAAAACAAAAAAAAAAAAACACTTTGTTGTATCGACGAGGCGTTCAATTAGTGGGTCAAGGTGGTTTACTTGGCGTCTACACGTAATACGCAATGCACTGCATAAATAAATTACATGCTTTGAAAGCAACAACTTAAAATAGCGCACTTGCAGTAAATAGATAGATGGCGACTGGCATGCAGTTTGTGTGACAGACAGACATAGAGACAGACAAAAAGTCTGAACGACAAACTGCAACTGCGTGAGTTGTTCGAATCGAAGTTGAGTTCCACTTCATGTAATCGAGTTAAAAGTTAACTGAATGTTGAGGGGCGGGCTCTTTTATGCCATTGGGGCAATGGACAAACACAGAAAAACAAGAAAATCCATAACAAAAAGCAACAAACAGAGAAGCAACTTAAGCCATTCTCATTTCCTCACAATATCCGTTGCAAGTTCTGCTAGTTCCGAGAGAAAAACTGACACGGATTGTCTGTGTGAGTGTGTGTGGTGGTAGTTTTGTACACCGGGCGTATACGCAATGTCACAATACCACCATAAATAGCAGACAGCAGCTTGCACTTGCTTGCAACAGTTGCTGGCAAATAAAATGTCAAACCAGGTGTAAACAACGACAGCAAAAGAGAAATAAAATCAAAACCTAAGGAATACTGCGCGACTGAAAAAAAATCTTTAAAAATATACTCGGGTGAAAATGAAAGAAAGAAACTCAGCAATGAATAATAAACATATCGAACATATTAACTTAAAATACAATAAAGTCTAGACTTAAATTCCCTCTTTACCCAGCTCACTAGTTAAGAAATTGACGCTAGTAAATCTTAGTCTTTAATTGACCAAGTCTCGTTTATTGTCTTCATTAATCGCAAGTCAAAGTGGTATGTACTCGTTATATATTACGAAATAAAATTACCTGTGCCTTCAATCCTATATGGAAAACACATATTAAAAGTATTTATTTTTAGACAGACTTTGGCTTGTTTGCACTGTGTAATTAAGTTTCAAATTGCTTTGAACTTAAAGGCTATAAAATATCACTACAATAACGAAACAAATAAATGCCTACAGACCATAACAAACAAGACGAATGAAGAATGTGAAACTATTAATACACCTTATTTTTGTTGTTTTTGGTTCTTAAACCTCTTTTAGCAATTTAGCTAATGTGTGCTGTGTCCTGCGCTCTGAGTTTCCAACTAAGCCCACACACCAAACACACATGTAAAAAAAAAAACAAAGTAACCAAATTTTCAGCTGTCCTGACGTGCTGTGTAACCGCAAGTTGGTTTATGGTTGAGTTTTGCTTTATTTACGCTCATCATCGTTTAATGCTATGATGATAATCGTGTTTTGGAGGTGTGCTGTCGGCAGTGTTTTTATGAAATTAGCCAACTTAACTTGGCCATTTTGGTCGCCATTGCAGTGAACAGCGAGTTCCGCAGGCGTTAAAATGATTATAGCTTTACAAACTACATCGATGGAAAATCTAACCCAGCCTCGCACCTGACAGAAGGGCGGCAATCTCTAGCTCTCGGCACACAGCTGTCTGGTCTATTCACATTAATCAACAGAGTTGCTATGCACAATTTGCGTGTCCTTAACACAGCAGACCTTTCTATCCCTTTCTCTCTCTCTTGCTCTTTCACAGTTTATCTCTCTGCACTGCACATCAGTTGCAGCATTAGAGCAAATTCAGTTTCAGTTAAGCTGTAATTGAATTTAATGCTTGTCGCAAATGCAATTCACATTCGCAGCATCAACCCAAAATGTTTGCTAGCTTTAGTTTTGAGCTGGTACGATTTTAAGGTTGAATAGAGCGTAACATGAGATATTTTATCAGAAACTATAACTATAATTTGTTCGAAATAGTGTTAAGAAAAGATTTGAAATTTTATTAATATTGAAATTCGCTAAAATTGAAGAGAGCTCTGTAGTAAGTATATCCTTTTGTATGTAGAATGCTTGCATCTGTCTATTTACACAACTTCATTATGCTCTTTTAATATACAAACATTTCGAAATCTTGTTCCTTTTTGTATATTAACGACGGTATAATGTGTTAACTTAACGTTTGTTGTCATCTCGCATAAGACATCCAATAGATCTAACTATGCAACGACGACCTTGAAGACGTGCCACAAGCAACGAAAGCAACAACAGATGCCACAAAAAAAAAAATGAAATCAATTGAGTTCCAGCTAACAGGCAACAGGCAGCTATCAAATTACGTCAACAAAAGTTGGGAGCACCTGTGCGTGGGTTTTAAATTACTTCATAAGCTTCACTTTCAAGCGCGCCCAGGAATTCACTGTACATAATTAGCCAAAGTGGACAAACAGCAAATGGCAACAGTTATGTTTGTATGTGTCTGTGTGTGTGTTGTGACCAGATTCCGCCTGTTTGCATAACTAATTATTATGACCGTCGCATATGTCAGCATGTCATTGAGAGACTACACTCACCCCACACAATTTAACTTGACCTACAATGAGGCAGGCAGGCATAAGGCTCAAGTGTGTGTTGGTCATGTCTTGAATTGGGTCAAGTGGTAAGGTTGACGATGGCAGGGCGCTAAATCAATTTCGCACAAATATAATGCATTGCCAGTGTTTTATCTGCATACAAAGTCAGCAAAGGGCCGAAGGCCAGGACAAACTTACTTAAGTGTAATGATACATAATGATTTTCCGATGGCCAGCCATAAATATATACATATATCACACCATTAACTAAAACGATTTTTAATCGAAATGCGACAAATGAATATAGAAAAAAATATTTAGAGTAAGTTTATAGTAAGCTCGAAATGTTTAAAATTATCTATTTTTGTCTACTTTGCAACAGAGTATTAAACAGAACTTCTTTATAAGTATGTGCCCGTTTATTGATTATTTAATTATGAACATATTAAACGGAGAATTTTTAATTTGCTATGACGCGCCGACTTTTGCCACAGAGAGCAATGTAAATCAATTCAAAAACTCAACAATTTTAATATGGTTCTCGGGATATGCGAATTTTCAATTGCTGCGCCACCTGACCAAAATCAAGCAACAACAACAACAACTGAATGGCAATAAATTGCCTGGTAAAGGCAGCTCAAAACGAAAATTCGCACTGTGCACTTGAATTGTTGTTGTTTTTGTTGCTTGGTGGCAAACTGAAAAGTTGCACCGCATTTTAGGCCAATGGAACATTGTGAGCCAAAAAGTTTGTGGCTGCCGAAAAGTGGCCAGAAATGCATAATTAAAATAGATTTCTATGCAAGAGTTTGCAAATTTAATATGCCCTATAATAAGTACGTCTCATTAAATAGCACAAACAGTGTGCCGTTCAAATCATTTGCTCCTTAACTTTTTACCAAAAAAGAGAAGCCATTCGAATTGAATATTGCTGATTGATAAACTGATTTTTAGCATACATATTTTGCGTATTTATAAATTTCGACAATTCCCAAGGGCTTTAAATGTTTTAAGACCACATATCGTAATGTGAAATTAATGTATTCAGTGACATTAAGCTTAATGTTTTACTACTTCCAAAAGATATTTCAACCTGTGATGTGAAACAGTTGCACTGTTTTGCATTCTGTCGTTTCCGGTCAATGCATCAAAGTAGCAAAGCTCAAAAAGAAAAGTAAAAGAAAAAAGAATCCGCTTTTGCCATACGACACAAGCACTTAATTTTCCGCAAGTCAAGCAAAAGCTGTCCTGAGTGGTGGGTGGCTTGGGTGCTGGGTGACGGCACAGACGACTTACATCCCTGTCAACCATAAAGTCGCCATGCTAAAACACGCGTCTCGCTCACTGTGACAACAAAATGACACACACACACTCACAAATATGTACATATATACACACAAACACATACACATAAAAACATGCAATTCATATCAAAGCAATTTCAAGGCATAGTTCGTGGGCGACAAGGCAAAAGCTTTAAGATGTAGGGAGACCTGAAACCCAAAAGCCAAAACTGGCTATGTACGTATATATGTATATATGTATATATATATGTTTGTAGTACAGGCAGGAAGGCACACAGGGCAAAACACACATACATACACACGCATATGTGATGTGCTATTGTGGCTTAATAAAAAAAATATACACAATAAAATTAAGGCAAGAAAAAAAAAAAGAACGAGACCCGCGAGTCTTTGGCGCAAATTTCAGTTCGTCACGCAACTTTAATGGCAAAATGTTTATTTGTTTTTGCATTGTGTGTGCATAAGTTTGTATATATGTACATTTTGAAGGTGTGTGGCTGGTCCTTTTGGAACGTTCATCAGTTTGAGCGGTGTTAAAGTAAAAAGGTTATCAGCTTGAAATGTTTGTCAAAATACGACGCAAGGGTATTGATTTATTGTCGTGCTTGATGTGTACAAACAAAAAGTAACGAGTGACAAATGAAGGGGAATGGTTAGGAACTGAAGGGAAATATGTGTATGAAGTGTGTTTTGGAGTAGGAAGTGTAGCTAGTGAGCCCAATGTAGGGAAAGTGATACAAGATTTAAGAAATAAGTATTGAAGTATTATGTAGCGAGTACAAAGTAGCGATTGGAACGTTTCATTCGTGCTTATTATGTAAAACGTAATGAAAGAGAATAACGAGTAACGAGTAGGGCTTATCGAGCAAAATCTGACGAATAGAAAGATTCTTCTCTCCAGATAGTAATGAAAGATTGAAAGTTGATAATAGGAGAATGAAATATAATGTAATGCTATAGTATGTGCTATTGAGTACTAGGTATGTGGTAACACAAGTCGTATGTGTAATAAATAAAAAGGAATATGAACATTTACATTTCAGTCAAACTCGCTAAATCATTCCAAGCACAATAGCAAGTGAAATATTTGTAGGGACATTAGGGAATCGAAAAAGAGGCGCACGAATGCCAATTGGAGCGGAGAGGCATTAAGGCTGTTGCTGTCAAATGGAATTTAACAGTAGACAGTAAAAGTAGCTGTCACAATTGCAGGGAGAAGGCAGGCGGTGTTAGTCCAATGACTTGTATATACTATATCACATATCGTTGTCAATTCAACGCAATTTGTTCGGTTTTTTCATTTCAGGTTTTAGATTGCGTGACACGATGACGACAAAAACGACGTCGGCTTGTCAGTTAACCTTTGACATTAACCCTCTTGCTATCTGTCTTTTTTTTGATCGCTCCAAAGTCTGACTTTGAATGTGGTTTGTGTCTGTGGCTCTGATTCAATTACATTATAATCTGTTGGATTGGCTTTTGCGTGCAAAAAATTGGAATTGTTTTTCAATATTTTACAGTATTGGGTTACAGATTTTGTGCGACTCTTATTTTTTCGCTTGTCAAATGCAAATCATGTCGCATTAGTGTCTGCTGTGATAATGAAATGACAAATTAGATGCTAACGTTTTTGATAAGACGATTTATCAATTTTTTATTCAAAGTGAATAGATAGGTTGAGATGCTCTCTAGGTTCCACTAGAGAGACTGCATAATTACAAAGCACAATAATTCTACTTTGTATATTGCGGTGCAATAATTTGCAAGTCTATGCCATTAAATGCAAGTTTGTGTGACAGTTTTTTTGGCAAGGCTAAGCTCTGTGCTTGGAGTCGACAATCAAATTTTAAAATTAATGTTCCTGACCTTAGCACAAAGTTGGACGCAAAGTTAATGCTTATGAAACTAATCCTTGAAACAAAAGCCAGACAATGAAGGCAGCAGATGTTCTGTAGACTTAAACTTGCCTAGACTAAGCCAACTCGCTCCACATTCTCTTGTATCTATAAGAAAATTGCGTAGCTATAAATAAATGGACGCATAAAATATGCAAAAGTGCCCACGCACAATTTTCCAAAACGGCATGATAATGATGATGATGATGATGGAAAGACAAACTGCCTTGTCGAAATGATTTCGTGCTCATTAGCGTTAAATTAAACCGCGATTTCGAGTCAAGGCGGCTGCTTATAAAGTTTAGCAAACACCCCACCAATACAGAAAAAGATTTATAATACCATTTAAAACGTTCTTTATAATGATTTACGGGCATTGTTTATAATTATTCGTTGTTATTAGTATAACTAAAGTAAAACATATTTTATGAACTTTAAAATAAAACAAAATCGCTTACAATAAAATTAAACAAGCTTTGTTTTTTTTTCGGTGCTTTTACAAAACGTTTATCTACTATCGCACTTGCGTTCGGCACCCTCCCTTTCAGCTAAATGGTTGCTCTAGTTGTTTTAATTATTGTTGTCTACGTTAAAATTTAAAACCCACTTTTTGGTAAATTTGTTGGGCGTTTCTGTTGAACGGCGCGTGCGGAAGGCACAAAAAACGAACGTTGGAGAAATAACAAGAAAATAAAATATCAGCTCTACTTGGTTGGTTGTTGGATTTTGCTTGCTTTTGGGCAATTAACAACATGGCAATTGGGTTCAGATAAAAGTTATGTAGGAGTTGGAAATTGGATATATGAGACGCCGACATTCAGATTGGCGTTGAAAAGTTTCAGTTCGTTGCGCTTTTGCTTTGAGATATCATGACATTCAGTCGATAACTGTAACAAGCAGTCTAAAAGACACGCCTGTGTGTGTAAGCCGTTAGTTAAAAGTGTTTTGTTCTGTCATTAACAAGGCTGAAAAAAAAAAAGCAATAACAATATCGAGAGAGTCATAAATATCAAGTGAAATTGAGTGTGAAAAAGAAATGAACGCAGAGAGAGAGAGAGCCCATTGTAGAAGGAGGTTTGCTAAATACAGATACAGATACACAAACGTATACACGCCTACCCAAGCCGACCAATTAGTGTAGCATACATTCGAGCGCAAAATAACTGCTGCCAGCCACAAATAACGTAAAGCAACATATACACAAATGCTATTGGATTTGTATGCGTGTTGCGTTTGTGTACTGCATCATCATTTGGTTTACTTGTGTGCAGTCATGCACTGCATTAGCTAATTATCTCATATTAGGGTAGTTGGCAATTCATTGGAAATTGCATTTTGCAATTGTAAACGCAACACTAAGTTGCAAACAGTTGCACTCAAAGTCCTTTGAAGCATTGCGCCCCGTGAACTGTACACATTTGGATAATTGCAAATCAATGGTTCAACTAATTTGAATTTGTTCGCAAGAAGAATTAATGTCTAAGGACATACAAATGAGTGATTTAAAGGCTAAAGAAAGTCTTATTTAAAAGCCTTGAAGCTCACAAACATACGTTAATATGCATGCATGCAAATAAGTACTTGTAATTGTAATTTCTTCACTTGCTAGTACAAAGTCATTTATAATCTCCTTTTAAAAACTGGGTCGCAGCGTTGCTGAAACATTCGCCACATGGATAATTATGCAAAAATGCCAGTTTTCGCCAATTGCCGTCGTCTTGGGGCCCATTGAAATGCAAAATGGCCGCCGTGCTCGAAACAATAGACACAGTACAGTACAGTTAGCCAACACAGCGACCCCTTCCACTTCTCCAACTTCCTGTTTGCATGTGGGTTAATGTGGAAAATGTGCTAAACAAGCTAGAACAACCAGCGGCAAAATGTGAAAATAAACCTAAATTGCCGTTATTTTTGCACCACATTAGCAATACTTTGTTGCTGTTGCTGACACTTTGGCATTTTGAGTAACATTTATGCAAATGACTCGAACGACAAATGCAACTGCATTGGAAATCACTTAACATGCTCAGAAACGGCTGCCCCTCGACCCTTGCCATTGCACTCGCTATTTGGACAAGGCGGACCCCATTAATGTCATGCACACATCATGACATATATGAAGTTCTACATATGCCGCTGCAGGATGTGTGAGCAAGGCTGTGGCTGCTGACGTCAAGTGTGTGCATGTGTGTATGTGTGTCTGTGTGTGTGTTTCCTGCGGCTGTCATTGGTCAAGTATTTGGTAGCAACTGCATTTTGTATTTGCACTTCACATTATCTGCTTTCGGCTAAGCCAACTGTATAAACAATATTGCTTTACACAAATACATATAAATAAATTCATACTTACATATGTACTTTAAAGTACATAAATGTTTATTTAAATATTCATATTGATTGAGTTTTCTGAATATTTGCTTTGTTTTTTTTTTTTCAATGCTAAACTTTTCTTAAGTTAAACATATAAATAAAAATAATTACTGACTTAATGTTCACAAAATATTGTGTGCTGTTTTCAATTTAAATATATAAAAAATATGAATTGTGCTGTGTTTGGAATACTTCAGTTTATATATCAATAAATTTATTTTATTTTAAATAACTATTCAAGCAATATTAAAATTACAGAGTAGCTTTTTATCTTTATTCGCTGGCAATGTTATTACTAAATTTTTATTTTTTCTGTGCACATATGAATTCAGCAACCGTATATGTGCAGACATGTCTGCGACAACACCCCCTCTATTCCCCACCCCCCTCCTCTAGACACACACACAAACACATAAGCCAGAAAACAATTCACCCACATTTAAAACTGTGCCAAGTCGTTAAGATATCGTACTTTACCGGTCAAACGGAAAGTATACTGCTGTCACTTATAAGCAACAATAATAACAATAACAACAACAACAAAAGTTGGAAACGCTCGAGTGACATTTGCCAGAGCGATAAATAAAAGTAAAGGCCATTTAACATGCCACATGCTTGGCATATGCATGTATGCATACAAATGCAGTATGCATATATTTAAATATTTAAATGTCTCCCAAAAATTGTCGCAAAATAATAACAAGGCATATCACATACATGCTTTGTTTGTATACGGTGGCGATCAAATAAATAGGGACTGGTTGGAAACAACGTCTTTGTCTGAGTTCATAGTTCAAGTTCATATATTTTTTTACAAAACGTAGATTATAAGTTTTCATCGATACGATGCAGCTAAGCTAAGAAATGTCCCAACTATTGCAGCGAAATCACAAATTGTTGCTTATATCTCATAGACGGGTTTGTAAAGCATTCAATAACATAATAAGAGACATTTTTCTGTTTCTATTTAATATCCCTATTTATATGACCGCCAATTTATATGATACAAACATATGTTCAAATATACTCTACTCATAGATATATCTTATTCATGTGCATCGCATAGCTAGACAAATGTGCTTTGACCACTTAACCCAATCGTCGTTCTAAATAAAATTAAGCAGCCAGATCCGCTCAGGTTAATTGATTCCACTGCGCCATCAAATTAATTGCATTATTTAAAAGAGATTTTTCGAAACGCTTTTTCTACACAATTAATAGCTTGTAAATATTTGAGTATTGTTGCTGTTGCTTTCGTTTCACTCATGAAATGATTATTGTGTGATTTCACGAAATTTGTTATTCATTATGACATTTAACTAAACTAAGATTTTTTATAGAACGAAAGATCGTTAAACTTTTTAGCAGTGCGCGAAAAATTTATAAGGAATGTACAAATTTAATGGTAATAAATTATTATTGTTTATAATACTTATATTGTTTTAAGAATTTAAAACCTTTGAATGGTTAGAAAATTGCAAGGAATTTGTGTATTTTATCAGTGTTATTTTAATAACTATTGGGAGAGATTTAATGCACCTATTGAGTTTCATTTTACTTCATTCAGAAACTTAAGGAATTTTTCATGGTGTATGGTTTTTATGTCCTATGACTAAGGACACAGATCGATTCAAATATGCTTAAAAACTTAACTGATGAAATTGTAATAAAAATAAATAACGTAAATTAAACGAATGCATACGAAATCTGAGGGTATTTAAATAAAGAGGTCTAACATGCGTTAAAAGAATCGTGCGGACCCAGAACAAATTCCAAGCAAACCAAAACAAGTAAAAGATTTCTTCATTTTAATATAATATATGCATTAGATTTACATAATATTATTCATACACATGCACAAAGTAACAGAGTGTTAAATAAGTTAAGAAAAGTAATGCATATTATTATGTTATTTTTGTCAGTTCTTGTTTTCATCGACCAACTAACTAACTAATTGTTCTTTCCCCTTCGTGTTCGCTTCCAAAATGCAAAAATGTTAACTAACATAACATACCATCTCTGCTGGTTTCATGTCTTGTTATATAATTCCATTAAGCTTGTGTTAAGGGTTAACATCTTTGTTTGATAAATGTTGCGCTTTTTTTGCAGTGCAGCTCAAAGTGCATTTTGCGTGGGTGCTTATGTGTAAATGTCATGTGTACACGCATGAGCTCTCACACAAGCACACACACACGCACACACACACATCCCTTTACACAGAAACTCAACATATGTGCCCATACATAAACATAAGTTGTCGCTTTGCGCTCCCATTTCCTATTTTATTTTCTCTTTATATGCCACAAGCAACAGTTTTTCATACTACATACATGTATGTATATGTGTGTACATATTATTTTTGCATGCTTATCATTGTCCCTTGGTCAAAGGCATATGGGCGTGGCTCGTTGGGCACACACAATGCACGTGTATTTGTTTAAGATGCTGTATAGTTTTTTTAGCTGTTGTTGACTAAAATGCGTAAAGTTTAAAGTGCTTTTCGCATGAGAGGCAGTACATATATCTTCCTCCAGTTTGGTTGTAGTTGTTGTTAAAGTTAATGCCAAATAAAACTCAGACACAAAGTTCTATAGTCATTAAATATTTCAAATTGATTGCGCCTTTTAATTGTAAGCTTAACTTAATAATTTCATTATGAAAAATGAAAATGAAACTTAAATCAACCTTTACTCAAATTGCATGCTGTTAAGAAATACCTCTACAAATGAAAATAAGCAATAGGATTGCATCTTTTTGTTTAACCTAGGCATTCAAATCTATTTATGGCGGCTAGAAAATGTTGACCCAACTTCTATGCAACTAAAAAGCAACGACAAAAGAGAGAAAGACAGAGAGAGAGATTGAGAGAGGGTGATAGAAAGTATGTGTGTTCGAGCAGGAGTCAAGTGTTATTGCTGAGCGCTACTCGAGGTTCGTTTTGGGTCGCACAGCATTTGACAAATTTAACGCACTTTAAGTATCTTAACAAGCAGCAACATTTTTAAGCCGCACAAGATAGCAGCAACAATAACAAAAGCAGCGGCAGCAATAATATTTTTGAACCTTTTTTCCTTACGGGCAGACAAGAGCAAAGGGTAAAAGTAAGCAAACAGGACGCCACTCAAAACTTGTGACAATTTCATTTTTTGTAACAAGCAGCAACAACATCTACACCGAAAACACAAGGAAGCAATTTTAAACAAACAATGAAAGTCAATTTTTCCAAGAACTCTGCCAAAGAAAAGAGTAGCACAAAAAAAAAAACTAATCAACATGCTTTTTGTTTTGAGGCCATTCGAAATTAAGCTGAGTTTGCAACAGTTTTGTTTATCGGCATCGTTTCACGTTCATCAAATATGCAAAAAAGATGCCAAGGACTTAAATATTTAGTAGATGCCACACACAAAGTTCAAGCTTATGTTTGACAGGCCGTTAAACTCGTTGCTCTAAGCGTGTTGACAAATGTATGCATCAATATAACTCTGTATGCCGTTCTATTGACGTCAACATAGAACACATTTTAAGTTTTCAAAATTCTTTGTAAGAAATAAATTAAACAAAATTGATTTAATGGCTTGCGGCACACATATGAAATCACTTTAATTTAAGGCAACAAATTTGATTAGGCAAGCATTCAGGTTGCACTGGCTGCCGCACAGGAAATTACACTTAAAGCCAACAGCCGGGCCAGGCCCAAATGTCCCTGAGTGTGTCACAACAAACAAAGCAAACAGACAGACAGATAACACTTCAACACACACATCAATACCCAAAGGATAATTACAAGCTTTTAATCAGAAATGTAGTTTAAAGCTGGCAATGCTTCACATTTTGTTTTAATTTGTAAACAATTGTCTTAATAAACTGCATTGTTTGTATCTTTATCGTTTTGATGGCAAATCAAAATAACAAAAGAATAATACACGGCCAAATCGCTTTTAACTTCGTTTCAAGTTTTTTAGTATCCTCAAATATCTTAAAGCAAGTAAATGATATTTGAGTTGTTACTAAGCGAAAACATTAGATGAATATTTATTGTGTTAAACAAGTCTGTCAAAAACAAAGCAGATAAACAAATAGTGTGAGCTTAACAATAAATATTAAACTGTACATAAAAAGTATGACTCTAACTTCAACTTCATATACACCTACACATTGAAAGTTTTTGCTTGCTTTGTTGGCTGAGCTGAGTTGAGCTTTCACTCTATATTTGGCCAAGACGTCTATTGACAGTAACAAGAACAAGAACAATATTTGTGCGAATTGACGTCACGGTGGCAGCTGTTGTTTTTGTTGTTGTAAGCTGTCAGCAGAATGCCTTTGACTTTTATGTTTGCCTTCTGTCCGCAAACTAACAATCTGAGCTGGCCTTGGGCCAGCTGCTAAAGAAAATTGTTAAATCGATTAAGAGCAAAAGTTTTATGGTTTGAGAGCCACAAAAGTTGCACCTGCCAACCCCATTACAGCCCCAGCAGCCTGATAATGTCATGAATGTCAGTCGGACAGTCAATCACTAAATCTATCTATAAAGTTTACACATAGCTGTGGCACATCTTCTTCCACCTCGGACGAAAAGTGAAAAGTTTCGCAATCAGTTGCGAGTCAAAAGTTTTGTGCTCGTTACTATTAAAGTTGGTTTTTTTCTAATTAGCTAGACATTTTTGACAGACTGAGTGATTCGAGTAGAGTTGTCATTAAAAACCAAACAACCAAAACAACCAACTGCAGGTTGATTGACCAAAATACGTCATCAGTTCTTTTACTTTATATATCCTAATAAGAACTTTTCATATGACTTTTGATAAGCTTAAAATTAAGTAAGTTAAAAGTTACGCAAATAAACCGAAAACGAGGCTAAGGCAAATGCGTCAAGCAGCTAATTGAAGATAACTTATCAGGCTCACAAACAAACATAGCCCATCATAACCCTAAAATTTGTGGTGTTTGCCATTGCAATTGCAATTGAAATTGAGACTGCAACTCATCTTACGCTGACTGGGTCGGAAAATTAGAGAAATGTTTATTGGCACAGTTGTTATTTTGTTATTATTCTGTGGGCGGCTTTCCTTTCTTCTTAAATTTTGTCATTAACTTGATCTCAGTTTGTATGATACGTTAGTTTTTTCTTTTCATATACTATTTCTTGAAACTCATAAAAGACAAACAACTTTAAATAAAATATTTGTATATGCGAGGCGAAATCTTTTTATTTTATTTTGTTATTAAATTTATTCTTGACGCGTAAGTTTTAATACTTATAAAAACATATATTGTATTTCTTGAAACTTGTGCGTTTCATAAAAAACAAAAGACAAACAACTTTATATAAAATACATATATTTATATGCGAGGGGAGAACTTTAAGTACAGAAACATTCAAGCGTTGTTTGTGTTTGTGAGAAATTGTTAATACCGCAAAAATGCAGAATTTTTTGTGGGAACTGCGATTCCACGAAGAATACATTATTTGCATGGGAAAGAAAGCAAGCAAGAAAAAAGCCGATCCTGCAACTTAATAGCTGAATTCCAGGAACAAGGATACAAATTGCTATCCTAAACATTCCACTAGCCAGGGTTTTTCTGTGTAGAGTTTACAATCAAACTTAAGGCATTAAACATGATTGAGTTTGAAGTAGTAAGAGATTATAACCTTTTAAGTTATGGATGGGCCCTCGTTAAAGTACTCATACATATATATATTTGTCACATTTTGTAGGTGGAACGACGACACAAAGTCTAATTTAGTGCTAATAAAAAAAACGCTTCGGAAAAACTGCTGCTAACGTTTCCCACTAGCAGCAGCAGCAGCAGTGGGAGCTATAATAAAAAATAAAGTGGCCAGAAGTGGCAAACACAAAATTAAATTTTTTTTCTATCTGCTCTGGCAGCAACAACAAATAAACTGTCAAAACGAGCGTCAAACATCATGTGGGTGACGAAGGGGGGGCGGGCAGTGGTGGTTGAGGCAACAGTGTCATATCGACCGAATTTCGATTGACAAGCTGAACATATTGACAGTGCATATTGCCATATTGCTATGTTGGCCCAAGCAGCAGATATCGTGCGTTAATTGGCTTTTAAAAGTCATTTAGTGTTTGACTCTGTTCCATTGCGTACAACACGACGTATGAGCAATATGTTTTTTGTTGTTGTTGTTGTTGTGGGCTCTGGCCTGTCGGCAAATGGCTTTGGGGATTGACAAACTCTCTTGTGCTTGACTTTGCCTTATCGGACGACATATACATGCATATGAACATATCGAGTTTTTAAATACAACACATAAATAGAGTCTAATGAAATTAGTTTAAGTATTTTCTTATCTTTAGTTTGTGCGTTAAAGACTTGTGTGTGTGTGTGCTTGTGAGTTATTTAAACAGTGAGTTTGCCTTGAAGTCTTGTGAACATCTATGTACATATTTACTGCATGATCTGCTTGATTAAGTCCCATTCCCGCTCATTAGTAAAGTTTCTCCATTCTTTAAGTTCATGTTATCATCTGAGCTGTTTCCAATCAGACAAATTGTACAAGAATTATTGCTTAAAGCAACATATAATATAGAGAATAGACAAATATCTCTTGCGTGCACCTCTATTAAAATGTAATAGAGCTTCAAGCTTCATTACCTTTTGTGTGTGGCATAACAATGCCCGGGTTTGAGTCAAAGTGGTCTTCAGTTGCTCACTGAATGGACCAACCAAAGAGGATTATGTAATAGATATGCTCACCGAATAAAAGCAGTAAGTATAGAAAATTTCATTCGCCTTAACACAAATTCAATATTAATTTTAAATTTTAATAAAAGATGTTTATTAAGTTGTTTTAGTATAAGGAAAGAAAGAAGAGATTAAATAATTAATAGTTCCAATTCGATTTTATAAACTTTTATTGTTTGTTATTCTTACTGAATAAAACTTCAAACAATTTTAAGGCATTTTGTCCATCTACAGTTTTTCATATAGTATATAGAGTAAACTAATCATATTTTTCTTCTAATAAGAAAATTTTTAAACTAGGAAGGCATTAACAATAGCTGGGAAATTAAACATATTTTCATTTTCTTGAAAAATATTTGATGAGAATATCTTTTAAAATACAGTGGATCCTCGGTTAACGCACACAGTTAGTTCCAGCATTTTGTTCGTTATGCAAAACGTTCTCTTTGTGGTGCGTTCGTTATCCGAGGGTCGACTGTTTTCAATTTTTTTTTTTTTTTGCTTATGATTTTTGTTCGAGAAAAATGAAAATGTGCTCAATTTATGTATGGATGCTTTTTGAATAATTATTAAAAAAAAAACTCCCACGCAATAAAAAGCCATAAATAATCATACGACAAAATCTTGGCCATAATTAAAAAAAAAAAAAAAACAATAAGCAAATTATGCACAGTATTTGTGAATCATTTTGCAACGACATTTTTGTTAACTTACAAGTTAGTTAAATTAGAGAAACTAATTAATAACAATTAGTTCACTTAAGAACGATTATTTCGTTGAGTTCAAGGAACAAACTTTGCTAAATTCTATTAAGCTTCACGACGCATTAAGTTTTTTGGCCAGGTAACGAAACAAAACACATGCAGGGAAACAAAAAAAAATAAAATTATTGCGCATACGCCATGTACTTAGCTTTCGCTAAGCACAGAATTTCCCTACGGCCCGCAAAATTTTTGTTGATTTAGCGCAATGCAAAAAATTTTATGCGTTGTGTTGCGCACGTTGATTCTATTTTTGGGCACCGAAATTTAATTTGGATATGCGTCGGGGAGCTCAGCCCCAACAATTTAATGCTGATTTTGTCAGAGATAAAACTGAAACAACAACAAAAACCGAATTATCCTCAAATTTGGACATTATTAACACCTGCCAGAGAAAAGTGATTTTTCTTTTTCATTTTGAGCTACGCATGACCCAACAAAATGATATACTACCATAAATTGAAACAATATAGAACAGGGAGAGAGAAAAGTGAATACTACAAGAAATGAAAATGAAATAAAGACAACAACAACAACAAAATGGTCTTGCTTTTGTCTCCATGATGGAATTTTCAGGTGCAAAATGAAGAGGAAGCAGGGAAGGCAGCAAGCAACAAAAACAAAAAACACTTGTCAATAGCAAAGCCAGCAAAAACACACACTCTCATACACAAACACACACACAGACAAAAAACAGAAGCTCATTTTGCCTGTCAATAAAAAAATGACTTTGGGCTGCGGTATATACGGTACATACGGTTAAAATAACAAAAAACTTTTTTTGACTTAATACCAAACTTCCAACCCCCTACCCCCTACCCACCCTACCTGACTCATAATTATATGGCAACAGAACGCAATTTTTGGTATTAAATACTTCATTTTATACATATGTATGCTCTCGCGCTCTCGCGGTGTCTCTCCTCTCTCTCGCTCTCCATGGTTCTTATGTGGGCTTCATTATGTGGGCGAAGAAAGCGTAAAATAAAACAAAGCTCTTGAAGAGCTTTACGTATGCTCTACGCTCTTAATTACCGGTCGAGCATCAAAGGAAAGCCAGGCACAGCCGCCGACCGTTAGTTAAGCTCCAATAATGTATAACATTCATCTTGAGTCCTGTAACGCAATCAATTAAGCATCAGCACCCAACGCTGAAGTCCCGACGGCAAAGTGAAATAAGATGCTGGGGCCCAACAAAAGCGGCACCTCATCGCAGGAAACGTGCGGATATTCAAGGACTAAAGAAAAAAAGACACACCAACAAAGAGCACTAAAGAAGGAGCGAGATAGAGATGAAGAGAACATGGAAGACATATCTTGTAGCCGCAGGCCATTGAATTGTAAATATGTATGTATGTATAGGTTACGCAAGTATTTGCTCTGTCCCATTCCCAATTCCTCGTGTCTTCTCCCTTTCTTGGCTTCACTACAAGAAGCAATCCCATTCCCATTCCCATTTCTGGGGGGCAAGTACGTCACCAGCTGGTTGTGCGCGTGACTAACCTGGCCGCTGACCCTCGGTAATGTTGATAGATGATGGAAATTTGATAGATGTATGTGTGAGATATGTTTGTCACATAAAAAACTGCTCTAATAATAAATGTAACTATTTGCTTAAGGTACAAATATAAGTGCATGGCAGCGTTGCCACTTGATGCACATACACTTGAACTCACCGTGATCCGCCCAACGGTGTGACATGTGTGTGTGTGCGTGTTCATGTTTGTGCTGTGTTTTATTTGTTTATCAAGTAATGCGGCACCCTTGGGGGATATTATTGATAAACGCGTATGAAATATTTAATCGCAAAACAATGAGCGTGAAGAAAACAAAACGGTAAGCAACAAAATATATGTATGTACATATAAGCACTCACCTGACTTTGACGCTGCTTCTGCTGCTAAACGGAACGACGATGGTCTCTCTCACACACACTCTCTCTTTATCGCTGCTCTCTCTTTCTCACTTGATGTCTGTTCACACTTTTTTCTTATGATTGTGACGGCTGCTATTATTGCTGTTGGTATTTTTGTTTCTGCTGCTATTGTCTAAAACCGAATTTATTTTGTTACTCTTATTTGGATTTATCAGAGGGCTTACAAACGAAGGCAAACGCTAAGGCAACGGCGACAGCGATGGCAAAGTAGCTGTCGAAGGTGAAGGCTCTTATGGCAAAATCAAAGCTTCGAACTCTGCTACTGAGCTGTTGCGGCGCTGCTGCTGCCGCTGCTGTTTCTGTCGTTTGTTTGGTGTGGTTTGGCTTTGATGTTTCAAACAAATATTGTATTTTGTTTGATTTGATTTGATTGAAAATGAGAATTTGATACGGTCTGCTAAATTTCAAAACGAGTACACCTAGATTACCGTTAAAATTTCGATTTCATCTAATAAGTGCAGTGCATCAAATAAGATTGCTGTTTGCTTATTCTAATAAGAAATGTGAAGATGTTTAACTGGTAAAAAATACAATAACAATAAAAAACAAATAACATAAGGTACGTGCGCACGCATTGTGTTGTTGTATAATTCTTTTAGCAATGTAATTGTTTAATTAATCGTGTGTGTGTGTTTATGTTAGTGTGTCTGTGAATTATTTGTGCTTAAATAAACATTGAATATTTTCTGCGTGTGTGCTCAGCAATTTGTTAAGTCTGTATGTTCTGCATATACAGGCATACATAGGTAGATATGAAGGTACATATGTATGTATTCGTACACGTTTCGCTCATTTGTTTGTATTGTTTATTTGCACTTGTGTTTTGTGCTTTTTGGGCCTGTCTGCTACGACCAGCAATTGCTCTCTTCTATTCGCTCTTCTCTTTTATCCGCTTGCACAACTCCTACACAGGCACACACACACACACAGACAGGCCTATAAAAGTATTTGGTAGCGCGTGAGAACACCTGGTGGTGCTCTGATTGGCATTTGCCTTATTAAAGGGCATCGATGACCGTGACCCGATTGAGAATTGCAATTCGATTCCTTTCTCCCGCTACTCCAGCTCGATTAGCCGTTATTCCAATCAGCAGATGTATGTAACTGCCTCTAATTTAAATTAATATGCACAATTAGTTAATGAACGATTGCTTTAGTAAAGCCACAAAACGCACACACAAAAACTTGTCTACTTATCGCAATCCTAATTAGATCGATCTGATAAGCAAGGTACAGTGGGCAATGTCATATATAATGGACTTTATTTTTGTGTGAATATAAAATAAAGTTATGTACATTTTTGCAATGCAAAACGATGAGCTAAATCCCTAACAGAAATATTTCCAAACGATAATCTGCATTCGCACCTATATACATACATATATATTTGCAAGCGACCACTGTACTCACTGTCAATTATACACATTTCAAACCGGCATTTAAGCTCAACACCAACACATAAGCACCTTTGCGCCACCCCCTCCTACTTGGCCAGCAGCTTCCTCATCATCAAAGCCAAAAACACATTTTTGACCAACGACGCTTCTCCCACACATCCTTGTCTAAGCGCTTTGCGTTTATTGATTCTACCTTCACTCAGTCAGTTAAACGGAACAAACGAGTAAAAGCCCCAACAGGCGTCCCCCAAAAAACCTTGCCAACGACAGCAACAACAGTAACACCAACAACAACGGCAAGGCTGGCAAAAGTGATAGGTAGGTTAATTTTTGTATGTATTTTTTTTTTTTTTTGTATTGTGGGAGTCTGCCGACCGTCGACCGCTGCTGCTGCTACCCACCACCTGCTTACTTGCCAGCCTGCCAGCCTGCCTGCCTGCCCGCCCTTACGTTCACTCCTCGTGCATATCGCGCCCTCGTTTTTTATTTTGCGCACATTTTTTTACACACACTTGCACAATCGACAAAAATTTCTAATGTGAATTTTTTGTTGGGCTTACGACTGCGCTGTCTGCGTAACTTAAGTAAGATAGTTAGCACTGTTTCATTAATTTTGTTGTTTGTTTTTTTTTTTTGTAATGACTTTTTGATTTTTAAACGCACGCAGTACGCATAATCCGATATCCGAGAGAATATATCCACCACTGGCGACGACACACGTTCCTATAATACTGAAACTCGGATTCTGATTGGGCTGATTTGATACTTTTGTCAGCCGGTATCGGCGGTATCGGTTTGTGGGCGTTGCCACCTCTGTAAAAATTGTGGTGCAATATTTGTGACGTCACAGGTAGCGGCATTTGAATAAAATTGTGAGTAGTTGGCAACGCGCCTGCTTAACCGATAAGGTTTATAAAATTATCGTACTTTAATTTCTATTTTGTTTGCGTAAATCACCCGTTAAATAACAAAAAAGTATTAATTTACTTAAGTTTTGGCATACAAAAGTCAAAATTTATTTTTTTAACTATCAGTCCGTTCGGACGTATCGATATACTATTACTACATCGCGAGCATATTTGCACATCACTATTCATTACAAACCGTGAGCCGTCGAATCGGATAAAAATATTTATTTATTTCATACGTAAATCATATATTCTGTAACTGGAGTTTTAATTAATATTGCTATATACAAGCAGGCGGTGGATGTGTAATGTCAAAGGCATTTCATAACATGGATTCAAGTTAAATACAACCACTTTCACTTGCCACAGCTGAGGAACCGTCGCGGAAGAAAGAGAAGAAAAAAGCAAAAGTGTCTTTGGTATACAAAAAAAAAAAACCCAATCAACTTCAATGACTGTTCGTCTTCTGTTTGTGGTAAATAATTGGCTGTGAATCACTGCTGCAATAAGATATAGCAACACCGGAGACGTTTTACTGGAAACGACAGGATAAGGCGCATTATAATAGCGGCAGGCATAAAAACCACATTAATCTCACGCTTACATCCACATACATACAAACACACACACAGTGACGAAACAGTAGTGAGCTGTATTTAATCAGAACATCATGGGCAACGAAGACAATCGACGAAGGAAGACACCTTGCAGCTGCTGCATGTCTGTGTTCAAGTGGATACCCGTCCTCTTTATATTTGCCGTCATCGGCTGGTCCTACTATGCCTATGTGGTTGAGCTATGTGTTAGTGAGTAGCAACAACTTCTCTTATATTCAAAGCTGAACAGTTTGAACTAATCCACTTTCTCTATCTCTTGCTTTGCTTCGTTTAGTTAATACGGAGAACCGTATTGCCATGGCATTTATGCTGTTGTTTTATCATATCGCACTCGTTCTATTTCTCTGGTCGTATTGGCAAACCATTAATACTTCGGTTGGCCGCGTGCCGGATCAGGTAATACACACACCGAACCCATTTTTAGTGATTCACACGCTACATTTGTGATAAGGCCTCAATTAAAAACACACAAATGGTGATAACGCACACACACATTTGTGCTGCTGGCCGCAATTTCAAGTTTTATAACATAAAATATCAACGATATAAACAAAGTTATAAAAAAAATAATAATAATGTCTAACATTTCAGTGGCGCATACCAGAAGAGGAGGTGAATCATCTGTTTCGAGCTGAGAATGCTGAGACACAAAAACGAATCTTAAACAATTTTGCGCGAAATTTGCCGGTAACAAATCGGTGAGTCGAAGAGAAACCTTAGAAAAAGCCTTTGCCAAAGAAGAGCTTATTTCACTAAAAATGAATGTATATAATAATAAATAATTTTCCACAGCACAATCAATGGCTCTGTGCGCTTCTGTGAGAAATGCAAGATCATAAAACCGGATCGATCGCATCATTGTAGCGTTTGCAGCTGTTGTGTACTTAAAATGGATCACCATTGTCCCTGGGTGAACAATTGCGTTAACTTCTACAATTACAAATTCTTTGTACTGTTCTTGGGCTATGCGTTGGTCTACTGTTTGTACGTTGCCTTTACCACGCTGCATGATTTCATACAGTTCTGGAAGGTAAGTTTTTGAACCAACACCACCCCCAAAAACACATCTTAAAACCCACGCACAAAATCAAGTATTTATTTATATATTTTGACTTGCATGAGCTTGTTTAATGTTGTATTTGAATATTTCTGCTCGAGCCTATTGAATAATGAATGTGCGAATATTAAAACTTGTGATAATTAACCTATATCCCACTCTATATATATATGTATGTATTTTGTTATGCTGTTATGTACAATATATTATATAATATAAAGATTCAAAATGGTAATGCTGTCTCGGAACAGGGCCAGCTAACCGGCACCGGCATGGGTCGTTTTCACATACTCTTCCTGTTCTTCATATCAATCATGTTTGCCATTAGCTTGGTAAGCCTTTTTGGTTATCACATCTACCTAGTACTCGTCAATCGCACCACACTGGGTAAGTATTTGATTTTATAATTAGTTTATCTAGAAGCTTTGTTAGTATGTATATATTACAGAGGCTTTTCGTGCACCCATCTTTCGTGTTGGTGGACCAGATAAGAATGGCTATAATCTCGGTCGCTATGCTAACTTTTGCGAGGTCTTTGGCGACAAATGGGAGCTTTGGTTTTTTCCCGTTTTTACCAGGTATGTCTGACCGCTGCTTATACACATTTACTTGTTATTCCAAGCTGCAAAACAGCTCGATCTGCTCTTTAATTGTTGTTTTTGTGTGTATTTTGTTTTGTTTCTATTACTGATCATCGCTTGTACTGTAAACTGATTTTTAATTTCCACCATTTGGCTAAATTGAGGCATGTTGCAAATTAATCGCTTTTTTACTCTCTCTCCAATATGTTGTGCACCTAACAAACTACACTTTTTACCTCTTTTTAAAATCTAAATACATTGTTTTTAATTTCGTAATAATATAAGTCGATATAAACTTGTAACTTGTCTTAAACACCAAAATTTTTGTATGTCTTTGGCATACCAACAACCAACCAACAATTGTAAATGTTATACATATAATTTAAACCTTATTTAGTGTGTAAGCAATCAACAAAATCGTTACTAAAATCGTTGATCAATTAGCATTTAGTACGCAACATCACAAAAAGTGAATAAAATCCAAATAATTTACCAATAATTTGTTATACCCTTGCAGATATTTTAGCAACAATAAGTTGATATAATATAATCAGTATTAAATTTCAAATTGTCTGCAAGGGTTTACTATCTTCGGCTTAGCCAAGATAACACAAGTAAATTGTTTGATTTTTTTTTATTTATGTAAACGCAGTCGAATAACTCTCTATATAAATACATACATATATAGTTGTTAGCACTAATGCGATGCTGTAACTAATTATTTGAAAAGCTGCTGCTAACAAATGCTTACTAAATTCACTCAAGACACAAACCACAAGACTTTCTAGACTTATTAACTAAAAACTGTATAAAGCTCAACAATCAAATAACAACAATAACTGCAATCAGCAATATACAACAACTATCCACAAAAACAACAATAAAAAGTACAAATAAAATCGCTTTCTGTTGAAATTTCTGTTAATCCAAAATACAAAACTTTTGCTTATTCACAATTCAACCAAAAACCCCAAACACTTAAAAACTGTGATTAGTAAGGGCGATGGATTAAGCTATCCGACGGCCAACGATCAGACGGGTCATGGAAATGGGCAACGTTATGAGGCTATGGGCAACACGACGACAATCGCTGGGAGCAACAGGTTAGATGTCCAACCAACAGATAAGTTGATTGACGCTATTCCACTCAATAATCATCATCCTCATATGGAGCTAGAGAACGGTCAAACATCTAGCAACAATCATCCACTTATTCCACCAAGTCAAGTCATTGTCAACATTGAGAAAACTGCAGCAGCAGCAGTGGGAGATGGAGATGGATCAAGATCGGACCGAAATCAAACTGACATTGCTATTGATATGATCGGTGATCGGGTTGTGAATGCTGCAAGCAAGGATGCCAGCGTTTTGAACGGCGGTCCGCCTTTGATCCCTGTCAACAAGATCGTGTAATATAGCCAGAGAAACCAACAAGTTGCCCAATTGTGTTGTGGTAGATGACAGGTCATTGTTAATGTGTGTGTTCTTTTATATTGATATACTCGTAAGTTTTATGTATGAGCTAAGCGATAACCTATCCATAAAATGTATAACAATTGTTTACCTATAGCTCTGCCTGCCCCACCACCTCTCTCTCTCACTCGTCTGTAAAACAATGTAACGCCCAAGTCTAATACATATAAGATATATTTCTTTAAGTGTATGGATGAATGAAGAATTAACTTGTATGTGTGTAATACGTAAGCTAATTGTTTTGTTGTACATTTCAAATGCCTGGCTCTAATATGTAAGCTATATTGCCCAATACTAACGTATTTATTTTAAAATTAACTACCATTAAGCAATACTAAACATTATCATTAATGTTAATGTAATTATTTGGTTAGGCATTTATTGAATATTGGTCAATTAGTCTAATACATAATATGAACACCTCATAAATTTGCAATTAGTATATGGTCCAATAATTGTAATGGACATATGACATGCTTTGATACCAAAACGAATTTTAGTTAAAAGCATACATGCATATACAGGTATCTTTATCTTAACACAACCAAAACACATTGTACACAACTGAAAGAATTTTAAAACTGGTGGCATTTTGATGCTTTTATTAACTTTAATTAAGTAGCTTAGTTTGGTAACCATTGTTGCAAGTTTGTTTTTGGCTTATTTTTACTAGTTCTTAATTTTTTTGATATGAAAACTTTTATATACATAGTATATCTTGATTATTCAAATTCGTTTTTGTACGCGCAAAAGGATGACAAATATACAAAAGTACGTGAATGTGCACACAAAATATAAGCTCAAGTTTGTTTCTTTGATTTGCCCATAAAGTCGTCAAGTTAAAGTCGTCTGAACTTTTAATATGTACGTTTGCTTCTTCTGCTACTTCTCTGCACCGCACCATAATTTTCACCTTGTCAACACACATTGTACACATTAAACATTCATTAGCTCTTAAGTACATACAAACAAAACACACACAAAAAATCACAGTACATCGTAATAATTAATAATTATGAAGAAATATTTGATTGTTTTTCTGTTTTTTTGTTGTTCAATATAATTATGCATAAATATCTTAGCTTTGGCGATGGCATTAGCTATCCCATACGGCACCTTGAGGAGGATACCGAGTCGCTGTTGGGCTATTGTAGCGACACGCGCATCGAGCTGGAGGAGGATTTCCTGCCACAGGCGCGATTTCAAGACTCAATCATTCCATAGCTAATCATGACCAGCGACAATGTGGCGACTTATTATATATAGATTTTTTTGATCATGTTTGTGTAAATAAGGCAGCATTCGTTCATGCGCGTGTAGTTTGTAGGATATATAAATGTATATTTTGTACTAGTTTGTATACTAAGTTGAAAAAAAAAAACAAAACAAAAAAAAACAGATTATAGTGTATGTTAAGCGCGCCATTGTTATCAAATTCTTTGTGTCTTATGTTGACAGTGCAAGTGACTGAATAATAATACCGATTACATGCCTACGTAGTTGCACCTAAGCATAATTCAAACGCTGCCACAAAACGTGCATACAAACCAAAATCGATCAACTTTAAATAAGATGTTATAATGCATTCCGGATATTTGTGTATAGTTTCATAAGTACAAATGTTACATGAGCATAACGAACAGTATCCATATGTGTAGTATCTAAAAGTGCTTGTGCGCTTCTAAAATAAGCTTAGAGTAAGCTTTTATGCAAAAACAAATCATGGCAATGTCATCATCTATATGTATATTAAAAGTGAAGCAGTACAATATAGTTTACAACATGTAGTAAAAAAACACATTGAATAACTATGTTACCATTAATCAAAACGACTTAAATCTTCATCGCTACAAGCGCTCAGAGCAGCAACTGGAGCTGTTGTCGGATTAGTTGCAGATACCACCTCAAAGTCAATTTCCGTGTCAGCAGCACCAGTTGCTTTATCGTTAAACGGATTGGGATGCTGTGAAGCTGGAGCTAGAGCTGGTGCTGGAGCTTGTGCTGGCGCTTGCGCTGGCACTGATTCTGGTGCTACAAATTCATTAAGTTGTTCACGTTTCCTCTTCTTTTTTTTGCTGACCAACAAATCACGTGGCATTGTCACGCCAGTGTCCTCGCTGCGCGGCAGCAAATCACTAAGATCACTTTCCACATCTGGGTGCTGCGGCAGCAGTTTCTCTTGCAGAGCAGCCAAGGCTATGAGCAGCGCTTCCTCGGTGCGTATTGTTCGTGAGCCTTGTTTGGGCAACACATTTACATAGTGATCGAAGAGTAATTCGGGATCGTCTACGGTCAGCTTTGAGTCGTTGGACAGCGCCTCTTCTAAACCCTGCAGGCCGCCAAATACAATAAGCATGTGGTTGTACTGAATGGATCTGCTGGTCACATCGTGAATGCTCGTACCGCGATCGGAAGTACCAAGTGTGATATCGTAGCCGTTTTCGTAGGGTGATTTGGTAAAGATTTCAGAGAGCGAGTGAGCAATGCGCACCTGATAGCCCCAGTAGACACCTGTCTCCCGACGCGGCTCCTCTGGACTGACCAATGTGCCGCGTTGTTTTCTGTTTGCTTCTAAATGACAAACAAAATTAACTTGTAAGTTAAATATCTAGAAGTAAGTTTAGTTAAAGCCTACCGTTGGTTGGCTCCATCCTAACTGTGACCCGCACACCTGGCTCTAGTGCCTTGTCGATTAACACATCGTTAAGCAGGCCTACATTTGCATAGCCGTGACCATCTTTAGCTTTTTTGTCACAAACGACGCCTTCGCGATATCGAAACTTGCTTTGTTGTCGCAAGTGATGTGGTGTGTCCAGTGGATTAAGAAGGCCGGAGTATTTTAGATCTTTGTGCAGTGGAAAAAAGTATTTGCGCAGATATTGTGGACACTCGAGATATTGCAAAATGCGTGCTAGCTGCAAAGAACTGCTGCGCACTGTGCCCGTTCCACTGCCATCGGCATCCAGGTCGTAGCTACGCTTTGTCTCGCGGGCTGTTGCCACGCCAACATCGTCAAAGACAATCACCTCGTGGACGCGGAATATACACGCAGCTCGCGCTATTTGGCCGGCAACATAAGCGCGTAACTCGGAAGATTGTGCATTCTCTAGTATAGAGCCTGGCACCGCTATACTCACTGTGGATGGATTTGATTTGGCTTTAGATGCTTTTGTGGCATCGGCGGCCTCTTTGGCAGCAGCTTCAGCATTCTGTGTTCGCTGTAAATCTTTTATTGCCTTATCTTGCTTGCGTTGACGTTTGAGCGCTTTGCGTTCCTCATTAATCTTTTTCCACGATTTGTGCGGCTCATTGGTTGTTGCCGCGGACATTTTAACTGGTTTCTGTTAGTAAATTGCTAAATTGCAATGAGCTAACAACATTCAAAACAATTGCAGCACGTGTCAACAACAGTGTTCACCAGCGCTCAGGTGGAACTAGTTCAAATAAAGACAAAATTAGTCCCGACGATGGTTTTAGCTGATAGCCGATAGCCGATAGCTGGTGCTGTTCTTCAATTTTTAAACACTTCTTCAGACATCTTATACAAATTATAAAATATCTTTTTCAGTTTGACTCATATAGAATCTTAAGTACTATCATCGAAAAAATCGACAGTTAATCTTGTCATTTGGATTGAACCATCACTAAGAGAGAGGAATTTAACGATATATTTTAGTTGCCTATCGCAAAAAGGCGCATCTTTGTCAATAGCATGAAAATATTTTTCAATTAAGGTATTTTCCCTAAAAGAGTGAACAAACTAAAAGTGTTGCAACAAAATGAGTCGAAATGTTTTGGCGCCTCCTACTCAGCGCATAAGCCACAACCGCAACTATCGCGTTAATGTCGTGCATGACGATTTTGGTGGCAACAAATGGAATTCAGCCAATCAGAAAACTTCAATGAGCTACGTGGAGCCCGGTAATATGAAATAGATTAGCTTTTTGCAACAGTGCTTGGCAATTATTGATTACAGATCTGTACGCCGAGGATGATAACGAGGAAGACAGTGCCGATCGCGATATTGAAGAGCTTTCCAATGGCAGCTTTAAGCTGGCACTGCATGTACCCAAGTGAGTTTGCTTATTAACTAACGGCTTAAACCTAACGAGATTCTACTGAACTACCCATATTCACAAATCTCAGATCATTCTATGGTGGTCTGATTGGTTTCAAAGGCACAACAAAGCGTCGCATTGAAACGGAGACGCACACGGAGATCTATGTGCCACGCCAGAATGACTTTTCGAATGACTTGATAATACAGTCCAAGGAACGCAGTAATGTGTGTGCAGCCCTGCGCAAAATTCGACTACTTATCGTTTCCCTGCGCAAGCGAATGCGTCCAACACATTTCCTAGCCGTTCCCCTAAACATGGGCGAAGTGCAAAAGCGATTTATTGAACTAAAGGTGGGCTTCCAATATGTTGTTAACAACAATTAAATTCAACACTCCATTTTGGCACAGCAAAACATTTTAGAGGCACAAATGCCAGGCATTGACGAGGAGCTATTCATATCGGAGCGCTGCATTCATATAACTCTGGGCGTCTATGTGCTCTTAGATGATGCTGAACGCAAACAGGCCATTACCGAACTGCAAAGCTGTCGGCAGTTTTTGACTGACTTAAAGACACCATTCGAGCTAAAGGTTAAGGGCTTAGAAATAATGAACGATGATCCCAGCTCGACAAGTGTCCTCTACGCATGTATAGAGTCACCGGAGCTACAACAGTTTGCTGACAAATGCCTAATGCATTTCCAAACCACCGGACTGTGTGCAAGTGATAACAACGAGCGCACAAACATTAAACTTCATATGACCGTGCTGAATAGTCGCTATGGCCAGAAAAATCTCAACAAGAATGAACGGAACTCTTTCGATGCACGTGAGATTCTGAAACGTTTTGGCGACTACGATTTTGGCATAGGCCAGTGTAACACAGTGCATATGTGTGTGCTTAAGTCGTCAAATGAGGTGGACGACTTCTATAAGATAACGGGCAGTCTGATATTTTGAATCAATATACCAAATAGATCCAATAGATTTGCTAAGCATTTAAGTCAAATCAACTTACTTTTATCATTTTTGTCGTATTAACACTTTTAACTCATATACTTTTCTCGTTTGATTTCCATTTGTAATATTGGCTCGCCAAAATTAATGTTATAATCAATAAATATGCATTAGCCCCCGGGGACTTGCTGATAAGGCGTTATCAAGCATAAATAAATTGAATTTTATTGACCTGGAAACACCTCTCACACATCTAATAAAAAACTAGCAAATAAATAAACAGTATTGAATTAGGGATTAAACAAGGAGATAAGTTAAATCCTAAAATATCCTTACTTGATTGGACACCCTCAGTAAATTAAACTTTTGTTTACTAGTATTAAAGTAATCATACTCCGATGTGTGCATGCGAGGATGCGTTTCGTATGTAGGATTCGTAGCAAAATCATACAACCACATTAAAGCTGAAGTGCTTTTGGGCATTGCTCCGAAAATTCCACCGAGACCAAAAAATTAAAAGTCGTTCTTACGTTTTGCTTTCTTATGTTTTTCAGAGGAAAACTTAGCATCATAAAACCTTTTCGAAACAAATAAAAATTTGTGTTTTTGATACCTTTACAAAGTGTGTCCCATGGGACAAAATCTGAATATCTTTATAGTAAAACAATTTGTAAACATTTGACATTTTTATTACCTCTTGCAATGTGTACGATTGTGCCGTTATAAAATAAAACAAGCAGAAATGTTGCAGTCGGACGCAACCGACTGCAGTATACTCGGCAGGAATTTCGGCTGCCTTAAAGATTCTCCGATGCAGATGGTAATGCCACCAGCTGTCTTCCTTCCAAATTGGGTGACTTTAGCTCAAAATTTGTAAAAAGTGGGGAAAGGGGACTGGGCCGGAATGGGTGGGTGTGGCATCCAAATTTTTGATGCGGATCTTTGTGGCATGTCAATTGCTTTCTTTATATTAATTTGGTGACTCTAGCTCAAAGTTTGTAAAAGTGGGGAAAGGGGGGCTGGGGGCGGTATGGGTGGGCGTGGCATCCAAAATTTTTGTTGCGGATATATGTGGAATGTCAATTGCTTTCTTCATACTAAATTTGGTGACTCTAGCTCAAAGTTAGTAAAAGGTGGGGAAAGGGGGCTCCAAAATTGTTGATGCAGTTTTTTGGGGGTTGCTTGTATCTATCTGCCCACCAAATTTGGTAGTTCTAGCTGTAAGGATTTGCGAAATATGTGGATTTATCGGTTTTGAGTTATCGAATTTATCGATTTGCCAGCCCCCCTGTTATCGTAGAACCCCCATCTTGACACTTTAATTTACTATCCCATAGATAAAGAGAATTGGAAAGTTTCAAGTATCTAGCTTGAAGGGTGTGGAAAAAAGTTGCGAACATACAGACGGACAGACGGACGGACACCATGACGGATACACAAACTCAATATACTCTTGACCTTCGGTAACGAGTATAAAAATATTATTGATAAGCAAACGAAATATATTTAACATACATAAATATAAATGTTTATGTATAAACATATAATGCCATAAAAGAACGAGCCTGTTGAGCTTTCTATTCAGTTCGGTATTGAGTCTTCACTCGCAATGAACGTAATCAGTGCTTTGAGCTTCGCTGTTTATATAGCATTAGCTTGTCGGCTTTCGATAGCTGATGATACAAGTAAGTTAATGTATATGTATGCATATGTGTATATTTAAAATTTTGAGACAATCTCGCATAAGAAAACTGTTTAAAAAATGTGACTTACACAGACACCAGTTGCACAAGAAAAGATGGTCTTTCTGGAAATTGTAAGCATATAGAGGACTGTCCAAAAATTAACGAAATAATTATTCGTATGGATGCAAAAAAGTCAGTTTCAGACGCTGAAACTGAATACCTCAGCAATTCGGACTGTCCCATCGAAAAAGAGGTTAGTACATAGTTCAGATGTTTATTGCTCAATGACTGAATACATCTTAATCACCAGAATTTTAAATGCTGTGAAGAAGACAAAGTATCTGATGGAATTAAAATATTATTGAATCAGAAATGTGGATTTTTTCGTAGACTTAAAAAGACTATTGGTGGATATGAAGTGAGCTTAATGTCTAGACCCTGGATGGCTCTTCTTAAGTTTAAAAAAGACGATACTGAAGCCTTTACATGTGGTGGCACTTTAATAACAAGCCGTAAGTAAACGCAGCTATCCCAATTGATTTTCTCATCTTTAATCCAATGTAATTTCTAGGCTTTGTATTAACTGCTGCTCATTGTTTTAATAATCAAGAACTGTAAGTTACATCGAATTAAACTTACGCGATTTATTTAAATTTTCTTTTGCCATAGTATTGTAGTGCGCTTAGGGGAGCATCAAATATCCAGTGAAATAGACTGTTTACTCACAACTAAAAAAAGAAAAATATGTGCACCGACAGTTCAAGATGTATCTTTTGACCAGAAACTTGTGCATAAAGATTACTCTATTATAACGGGTGAAAATGATATTGCTTTAGTTAAGCTGTCACAAGAAGTTAAATTCAAAGGTAAGGTAAACCATAAAAATTATTTCCTGGCTAAAACCAACATGTACTTTCCACAGCAATCATAAGGCCCATATGTTTGCCATTGAATGCAACACTTCAAAACTTCAAAACTGCGGACGAGCTCATGGTAACTGGCTGGGGTAAAAATGAAGCCCATCGGCAGTCCGATATACTTAGAGAGACACAAGTGCCTTATCGAGATCGTTCAAGTTGCAGCAATTACTTTAAAAGAGAGATCAAATCGAGTCAAATATGCGCGGGTAACAGCACAAGAGACTCATGTAATGGCGATTCTGGAGGTCCATTAGCTGTTTTGGCAATATATAATGAATCGCAACGTTTTGTGCAGGTTGGAATAGTCAGCTATGGATCGCATGTTTGCGGTCATGCTCCAGGTGTGTACACAAATGTTGGCAGTTTCATCAATTGGATAGCTGAAAAAATTGCCGAAAATTAGCTAGCGTTGGATTTCGCAATTTTATTATAAATATGTATGTATAATTAAAAACACTTTGTTTGCACTAAATTGAATTGGTTTTTTGTAACTGTGCCAAGCGCTGGTCTTTTGTTAATTTCCATGTGACACAGGCTAGAGATGTGATAAAGAAGCCAATACCTTGAATTAAATATGTTTCTAAAGGTAAGTTCTTTCAAAGAGAAGTAAGGCTGTAGGGATGCATTCTTACCCATTAGCAGTATAGCTTCAGATGTTTCGTCCTGCCACGATTTGGACACTGCACAAAGCAATACAAAGCCGCTGAGCAGGCAAAAGGAGCCAACAATAACAGCAAATGTTATAAGAATGATGGCTGGATCGAGCTCTCTGAACGTCTTACAGGGAAACAGCCTTTGGCACAGCGCAACCCTTTTCGGGACGCTGTCGTGAGCACTGCAAGATTTTTGTTTAAAATACTAAATTAAAGAAATGTTTATATTGTATAAAATAAACTAACCACGATTCCGCATAGGTTGGCAGAATAGAATCACTTCTGCATTCCATGACTCAGCTCGCAGCACTGAACGCATTTAAAACTGGAGTCTCTAATTTAGTTTCGTTTTAACGCTCCACTTTCTAAATATACCTTCATACATACTACATACATATATGTAACAAGACAGCTGAGAAGACGCGTGTCTGATCGTGTCGGATGGGGCGCATCGGTTGATATTTATAGCTGCATATGAAGTGGCGTATTTTGGGGTTGCAGCGGAACTGAAAATCCGTTGGATCTGTAGCTGACTTTAATCAAGTCGTGTCTTCAATAATGCTATTTTAAGATTTTGGTGTAGCCCCTGTTTTTTTAAATCTATCATCATGAATGCAGTAATGCAGTAATTTAACTTACGCAATGGATAAAATGTTTTTAGTTCCGACTCTAATATATTTTGCTTGAAGCGTTACTTCTTTTTATAAGCAGATAGATGTTTTTCATCATTGCAATTTTAATAAAAATATATATGATCAAATTGTTGTTGTTATAAGTTGCTCAGTACATTGGCTATCCATGGCATTAGCTTGGCAACATTAAGGCCAACAACTGTACGACAATCCCTAACACCCAAATGAACCACGGCAAATTGTACAAAGCGTTTCGTACCGGAATATTCAACCGAACTACTTAATGGACTGCCGGATATACCATTGTACAAAACATTAGGATCTTTAAAGATACATATGTGATTATTGCCAATGACAGGAAAAGTACGAGCGCACTCTATGCGATTTTCAACTCGATGGTCGACGGTTATCTCACGCAATCTATCTTTTGTAAGATAATCTTTGTCAGTACCCCAGGCAGTTAGGAGCAATGTTTCCAGAGATGTTGCTTGCTGTTCTAGTGTTGCATTTATGGGCAAACAGATAGGACTGATGTGATCTAAAAAACAAACAAGATTTTTATTGTATATTTGATTGATTTTGAGTTTTTTACTTACCTTTGAAGTCCACCTTTCTGTTGAGCTTCAGTAGAGCAATATCATAGGGATAAGAATCCGGTCCTTCATATTTATCATGTATTATGATGCGCTCGATGCCAAAACTCTCAATATTTGGTAAACATTTTGTTTTCTTGGCTTTGATGCATTCTTCATCTGTTGTTAGTTGGTGCTCACCCAATCGCACTGATTCTCTGCAATGATGAACTATAAGTTCTGTTGGGTAAATATAAGCAATTGAAGCGTAACTTACATTTCAATATTAGAAACACAATGAGCAGCAGTTAAAACGAATTCTGAAAATATTAACTATTAAGATTTGGTCTCAAAGTTACAGAGACAACAATTACTTACGGTTCGTGATAAGTGTACCCAAACACGAAAAAGGCTCGGATCTCGTTAAGTTAGTCCTAATCAGTGCCATCCAAGGCCTCGACCCAGGAATAACTTCATCACCAATCCTAATAACAGTACTTTCCTTTGGGACGCCACAATTCTGATGTTCCAATTGACGCAGAACATCCTGATTAAGCTCTATATAGCGATAAATTCAGTTTGACTTCAACTTGGTGCGCATATATAAATATTGTCATTTACCTGCAGCTATACAAATCGCAATGAGACTGAGAAGTAACAGACTCGACCTCATGTTGAATGATCTTGCATAGAGCTACTGTTGAGCATTGGCAGATTGTGCTTTCTTTTATAGGCGTCGGAATTAAAAATTTATTTAAGTTATCTACAAAATATGTGCATCTAATAAATCTATCAAGTTTAAAATGTTTTCTCAGTGCAGCTATGCATACTAGTCTCTCAGTTTTAAAGCTATCTGAAACTTTCATCAATCTAGACTTTTTGCTGTAATTTGTCGAAATCAGCCAGGTTGGCCAAGTATATATTGTAATATGAGTGGCATACTTATTCCAGACATGTAAAAAGATCTAACTAATAAAGTCGGGTAAACCTGTGCCTCTAAGTTTATGTACCTCAATTTTCAGCGTGCCGAAAAGGGGATTTCCTTCTTGTTTTAAATACATAAGCCCAATATCTCTTCCAATTATTTACTAGTACGGCTTTTATTACACAAAGCTTGGAGTTTTTAAATTTAAAAATTTAAATAAAATCTATTGCACCCAATACCAAAATAATAACACTTATTTAGTAACCTTAATAAAATAAGCAGCATGATTTTAATATTTTTAAAGCCTTTCGATATAGAATTGTTAAAGGGGCCGAACGGAAACTACGAGAATGCATATTCGCTCCATTTTGGAATAGAAAACTTTTACGGGCAAAGAACAAAGTTGCCGGCTGACCGTGTATCGAAATGCCACACTTGATGCAAGACCTTCCTTATCAAGATTGCACATTTCGGTCGCTTACCTAATTTCCAGCTTTATGTGCAGCAAGAGGGAAATTAAAATATGTTTCAACTTAGTACGTCTATTAGTGAAAGTAATATTTGACCTGCTTAAGAGGGAAGCCAAATAGCATAATTAGACGCTTAAAAAAAAAAAAACAGCTGAAATTAGCAATATTGCGCAGCAGTTCTAGCTTATTAACTGACGCCAGAGTCATGTCACGTCGGCTACAGCATGCCAAAAATAATCACATTAATACTAACATACATACATACATACCTATGTGAGGCGTTCGAAAAAGTAGCTTGATTGTCAAGTGCTTGACTTAAAATCAAAATCTGCAGAGCTACAACTCGCAACAGCAGAGATCAATTCAGAACACTGGGTTTTCTCCATAATTCTCTGAAATCTACCTCGCTCTTTGGGTAAAACACACAACACAGAAATCAACTCAGAATGCGCGACACTGGAAGCCTTAGCTTGCAATAAAACACTTGATTGGATAAGTCTACAGTTAGTTGGGTTCCTACGTTTGATTAGTGCACACAATCGTCAGTTGACACAAATACAGTTTTACAATAAACATATTTTCTCAAATAAATACAATGTCCGGATTTAAACGCAGCTATCGTTATCGCTCCTTCGATTGTGTTGTACGCGCCCTCGCATTTGCCAGCCTCTTTATCGTCATGAGCGCCATTTATCGGCAGGACGATGATCCTGGCTCCAATTATATACACCCGAGACACGGCATGCAGTAAAGCTACGAACTAGAATAGACTAGTTTGTGTTATCTAAGTATTATGTACATAATTAATCTATACACTCTACCTGAATAAATTGTTTAATATTTTATTAAAAAAAAATTAAAAAAATAATGCATGTGAATATTTGAAGTTTCTAACATAAAGTGTGATGCAAATTTCTAAATTTATAACTTGGGCCAATCAAAAACCAATCCTATATTACGAATATTTTTATGTCCCCTTGAGATCGCTTTATCGAAGTTCAACAGTTATATAAATAAAATAAGTTTGTGTTTATGATTTGATTATAACTGATGCATAAAACTGCAATTACTTACATATCTATTTAAAAATTTCGCATTTCCCCAGCGACCGACAACTAACTTGGGAAATAGCCATATATTGAGACTGGTAATATTGCAATAACGCAGTCGTGTTCGGTTTCACCCATATATTGTAAATGGCTATCCGATTTAAAAACAAGTTTCACTTCATTAAACACGTATTTAAATACAATAATAATTGTTTGTTGCAGTTGTTGCGCTAACCAAGTGTAAGTTGCTGTCGTTTCATACATCTCAATCAATTATGATACCGTTCCGTGTTTGAAGATCATTTCAATATGTTCCGTTCAGAATTCTTGAATATATTTGAGCTCACATAAGGCATCATCATTGAAATTTCTGATTGCGATGTCTCAGCGCGCTTAGCTTAAGTAAAAAAAAAAATTATTAAAAATAGTAATTATAAAATCTAAAGGTTAACGAACAGGCTAAGCGCATAGTAATAGGTTTGACACTAGCTCATTGATGGCGGTAACTCAATATAAATGCTGACGGAGTGCAAGAGAGAAGTACATTTATAAGATGCAAATTTTATATGGATAATTTAAATACATAGCTTATCAATTCCGACGCCTATAAAAGCAAGCACAATCTGCCAATGTTCAAAAGAAGCTCTGTACGAGATCATTCAACATGAGGTCGATTTTGTTGCTTCTCGGTCTTACTGCTATTTGTATAGCTACAGTTGAATATAGAGCTACATATATAGAGCTTAATGATGATGTTCTGCGTCAATTGGAACATCAGAATTGTGGCGTCCCAAAGGAAAGTACTGTTATTAGGGTTGGTGATGAAGTTATTTCTAGGTCGAGGCCTTGGATGACACTGATTAAGACTAACTTAACGAATTCCGGACCTTTTTCGTGTATGGGTACACTTATCACGGACCGTAAGTATTTGTTGTCTCTGTAACTTTGAGACCAAATCCAAATAGTTAATATTTTCAGAATTCGTTTTAACTGGTGCTCATTGTGTTTCTAATATAACAATGTAAGTTACCAACAATAGTTCATTTTTTGCAGGTAATCAGTGCGATTGGGTGAGCATCACATCATTTCCTGTTGAATTTTATCCAATGTTAGTGTATAAATTGATGATCGTATGAAAGACTTTACTGTAATAAGAATATGCATGAAAACAAGATAGGGAAAACGCTATTATGATTTTGAGCATCGTTCGAAAGGGCTTAGAATCTGAAGAAGTTTGCAGTTGGCAAGACCTTTCAAAAGAGATTTTTCGTCTCAGGCAGTCGCTCCTGGTTAGTGGCTTTGATTTTCTTATTTTTGCATTTGCTTGCGTTGTTTTAAAATTTTATGAAGAATAACAAAAGCAGTTAGCAATAAGTGTGAGCGAGCGCGATAGCGGATAGCATGTGCCGATGGTTTTGTTGTTTCCAGTTGACCTTGTGCTCAGCGATCTTTTCTATTGTAAAACAGGCAATGGGCCAGCAAAAAACAAGAAGGATAAAAATTTGTTAGTACATATTTGTATGCATGTGTGATTGTTTCATTTTTTGCTGGGCCTGTTTGGTGATAGAACTGTATCAACAATTTTGATGCAACGCCCCCAAACTATGTCACACGGCCCACCGCCTCTTAAAATACGGGAATCCGTGTATCTTTCTTAGTTTTTGAACTAGAGTGATCCAATTTGTTCGCAATATAGGCTAGGAGCATCTGCCAATCTTTGAACGCAGCTTACACCAAAATACCCTAAAATACTGCGTGCACCTAAAAGTATGCTCCAGGTTTTGTTGCTCGAGGGGAATTAAGTCAATTCACCCACCTATACTCCTTAAGAAAAGGTCACAATGGACAATTTTTCCATAGCGCTATCTTTAGCGAAGAAGCGCACCAATTACAATATGCCAATTATATATGTACTTTGCGAAGCCGAAAAGGTAAAGAAATTTGTTTGGATTTGTTTTTGAAATTATGTGCCTCTGAGGATCTAAAGAGTTAAAAAAATTACAGCTTATAGGTTTTTATAGTGAAAACTTCTAGAAATTGATTTTATTCTTTTGGTTTAAATTGGGATATTGATTAAATGACTTTGCAATTAAACAACTACAGACTAAACAATATAAAACAGTCGATTACAAAGACACATATGTTTATATATGTATAAATATGTTATTACATTAAACCTTAGTTAATTAGATCGTAAAACGCTTTAAATAATATACACTACTTTATGGTATGCATATTTACAAAAACTACAACGAAAATACAAAATCAATTTTATGGCAATGAACAAAAACTTTGTTGCTGCTACTTGTTAAAATTCTCAATCTGTTGGAGAACCCAGCTGCGTGACGCCGACTGGCTTAGATTCGGTGGACAGAGTACAACACTCGGATGTCGGTTAAGCAGCTCCTGCAGCGCCGCCTTTGTCGGCTTGGGTGCTATTTGCGGTGGTGCCGGCGATTTACGGTCCCATGCCGAACCCAATCCAGAACCCGGTCCGTGTACCGACGATGCCGGTTGAGGTGGTGGTGGTGGTGGCGGACTGCGAGGCCGCTTAAGATCGTAGTCAAGAATGCTGCGCTTCTCATTGTTGTCATCGCTGTAAATGGCCGAATCACGAAAATCATTCTCCAGACTGTCCTCCACATGCTGCTCGTATTCAAAATGAGATCCAGACAGCTTGCTGCGCTGCTGCTCGCACATGCTATCGCTTGACGTGCACGAGGATGAGGTGAGCGAGAAGACAGAGTCACGCTGCAGCGATGCTTCCGAGCTGGCAATGATGCTGAATAGTGTCTTGGGATCCGCGTAATCCACATGCGCCATACGCTCACCTACAGCCTCGCTGCCCTGCCTATGCAATATGCTCTGCCGGCACATTTCACTTACATCGGAGACGCGACGTTCCGGTGGCCGATTGTTGCGCCCAAAGGCCATGCTCAGATTATCAATGGACTTTAGGGCACGCGGCAGCAGCGAGATCTCCGAGTGGGTAACATTCTCCAGTGTGGCCTTGTGGCCGCCGTTGTGGCTGAGCAGACGCTTCATTAGGTTCTTTGGTATGGGACGGGCATATAGCGCATCAACCGGATCGGTTTCACCATTTGAATCCAGGCACAAATTGATGACCGTAGTCTGGCTGTCGCGTTTTACGGTGGAGCCAGAACTGGACTCTGAGCCGGTGCTGTCTCGCTGCTGCTGCTGATCGACTGCATCCTCGCCGACACGCTGCAGCACACCATCTGGGGAGTAGACTAGAGTAACATAATCCGACTCCGGGCGAGGCGCAGGCAGACGCTTTTCGCGCTGCTTGAAATACTGCACGGATTTGGCGCGTCCGAGCACAGGCGAGAATTTATAAGGAACATGAACGTTGCGCAACAACGTCTCATAGATGGGCTCCTCCTCGGGCTGCTCATCCGGCGAGCAGGCCAAAGCCTGCTCCTGTTCCGCTTCCAGTGGCGGCGGTGACCGTGAAGGTGGACGTGGCGGCAGCGGAGGCGGTGCTGACTCTTCTGCAGGACTCACTGGCGATGTGGCCTGGCTGCTGTCACGTCGCTGCTTCTGCTGTTTGTTCTTGTTATAGATGCGCTCAAACTCCTTGTTGTTCTTTAGCAGATCCAGCACAATCTCAGCATCACGCTTGGACTTCTCCGCCGGGGAGAGTTTAGATGTCTCATGATACTGTTTCGTTGCCTGCTCTAACTCTGGCATCTCTTGGGCCTCTTCGGCCAGATCTAGATCCTCTGTGGACTCGGTGATCTTCAGCACAGTGCTGTCAAACTCACTCAGATCCATGTAGAACTTGGAACATCCAATGCTGCTGGTGCTCCCACGTTGCTTTTTCAGCGTGGCAATGCGCTTGGGCATCGTCTTGTGATTGTATTGCTTTACCTCGAAGAATCCTTTGCCCTTGACTTTGCGCTCGCTTAGATCTGGCTTGCTGCCGCGCAGCGAAGAGGGATTGTCCTCTTCATGTGCCTCTAACTGATCATCAAGACTGCATCCACCGATGCGCGGCACCGATTTGCTGCGCTCCTTGAGCGCCTTGTAACTAAAAACGGGGCTTTGGGACTTGGTGCGACTGCGCTGATCACGCAATATGCACAAGCACTCTTGTTGATCCGACTGCTGTTCGCTCGCACACTTGCACTGATCCTTGCTGGGGATCAATTTGGATTCACGCTTGCCACCACTGCGATAACGGACAGCAGCTGCCAATTTCTGTAGAGCCGTATCATCCAGACTGTGATTGCGCGCCAGCTGCTTGACGGGCTTAACGGGTTGCTCCTGTGAATCTGTGGGGGACTGCTCCAGCGATTCATTGAAGCTGTCAAATGAGCTGGAATTGGTGATGGTCTTGCGCTTAAACTTGGAATTGCGCAGACGTATTTCGCTGCGACGACACGCATTTCGTCGCTCCAAATATGTTGGAGTCGAGTTGCTGCTCGAGTGGAGGCTCCACTTCCAAGTGCTGCGATCGGGCGTGCGATCTATATAGCATGATTCAAAAGATTTCAAAAAAAAAGGAAAGGAAAAGAATTCTTAAGATTACTCTCTTGCATTGGCGTTTGTTTGTGTAGCTAAACAGGCGTAAAGCAAGCAAATGCTGGATGAACGAAAGGCTACAAACACCAGCAACATTCCCTAAGCACTAGCAACCAGAGCGATCGCATTATCAAAATATAAAAAAAAATAAAATAAAAACAATTTACGAATTCCTACATGCAGTTTTCAATATTGGAACTTTTTTTAGGAAGTGTGTTAGTTAAGTCTCAGTTGAATTTGCTTTTAATTGCGCTTTCATATAAGTTCGAAATGTTTTCTTAAATAGTATACAAAGAAAAAAGGTAACATTTTTTTTTTTTTTTTTTTTTTTTTGGGTTTAAACATGAAATAAATATTTTTTTTTTTTAATTCAGGCTTTTGATTTTCGTTTTCAAATAACATACCAAAATTTTTATAAAAACGAATCTTATTTAAATATCGAATTATTATTTTTTTTTATTATATTTATTAAAATGAAAATGTAAAATTTGCCCACTTGAGATAAAATTAAAAAAAAAGCATAGAAAATTTATTATACTTCAAGAGAATGCGTCTATAAATCGTATTTTTATAATCTGATACCGAAGATAATGAGTGAATTAGGTTATATACGCGTATTTCTTGGATACCCTCAAAGCTAGAAGGTTGAAACTTTGTTGAAACGGGGGCTACGCCCACGGGGTGGCTAGTAAATCGATTACAAACCGATACACCACGAGGTGATATTCGATAAAACACACATTTTTCCTATATTTCAACAGCTATGGTCAGCAACTTTTGTGGGGAAAAAGCTTTTGACCGCCTCTTAGAAAATGGGAGTGCATGTATCTTCCACACTTTTTATGGAAGAGTCACCAAATTAAGTTGCAAGAAATCTGGAAAATTTCCCCCACCGATCTGAAGCAAACGATTGGATGTCATTCGTTTAACTAAATGGCATTTGGCGTCCTTATATAATATTATTTTGGGTTAGTAGAAGTAATTCATGCTGGCATAAATAAGTTATGTATGTAGGTTAAAGTGCGTGCATGCTGGACACAATACCAGTGGAGCGTAATCAAGCCAATTAAAGTAACACACAAGCCAAAAAAAAAAAAAAACCGTTAAGCGGTTGCAAATTGATAACTCAAGATACTTACTAGGCAGCGACCGGAATTATTTGTTTAATTAACGTCAGCGCCGCAAATACCAGAAATTTACTTATAGTTACGATTAAAATTACAATACGATAACGATAGCGATACCGATAAGCAGTAAACAGTTATATTGTACTATTTATTACAGTTAAAAGATTTAAAAAAGTTTGAGTAGTGTTTTTTAATAGGGGCTGGAAAGTAGCAGCGCTTAGTTCAGTCTCTGGTGTTTAGCCTTAGGAACGCCTTTAAAACTAATTAAAGTTTTTTTTTCTTGTTTGGTTTGGGTGGTTTAGTTTTAGAATGCATCATTGGTAGTACTACAACGGTAAACATATAGCAAAAATATAAATATTTATATAAATAAATTGAAAAACACTAAAATCTAAAGTTAAGTAAAAAATATACAGATGTTAAACCCAATTACCAAATTATTAGAAACATATATTAGTAAATAATAGGCGCCAAAAACCATATACATAACTTAATGCAGGCGAACACGTACGATTAAATTGCGCAAACATCACACAGACGCACATAAATCAACTTTAGCGTCATATATTGCACGATTTTGGCCAAAACGCTGAGGACTGTTTAGTGCAAATGCACTGCTAAAAATTGCTAGTTTTCATATCTGTTAAAGGTTTTTTCTAATCTGTGATTGCTAAATATTATGTTTATGAATATTTTGCTGCTTTATAACTTTTGTATCTACTTGACAGAAGCTTTAACTTAATTTGCTTTTTGCGCAGTGTACTTGCTTGTGTGTAGGCAATGACCGCATATCGTACTATAACTAACTAGTGCATTTTGGACGCCGTCAACGAAAAAACGCACAGAAACAAACATAACAAACAAACTGCGAAAAATACTATTAACAACAGAAAGCAAACACACAAAAGGCATACAAAATAAATACATATAATATGTAGGTAGTTAGGTAGCTCTATGCAAGGAGTTGTAGTGTAATTGCAGAGTCCAATTGACGCTCACCTTCCTCGTTGCCCAGCTGGTAGACAAGTTCCTTGGCTCGCGTGGGTATATCTAGCTCTTGGAGCATAACACCTTTAATGTGCTGCGTCCAGATACGCTTCTGGTCACGATTTCTGGCTGTCAACTTGATTTGATTGCGCGGCTCATCGAAGGGTATGACATAGAAGCTGGTCGGCTCTCCAGGCAAATGTTCACTTAACATTAGATTCTTTTGCTGCAGTAAGAAAGAGAGAGAGAGTTAAAAATATTGGATTAGGTTCAGTAGAGTGACTGCATGGCTTACGGTTATGAGGCTCTTGAATTGAAGACGACCGTCCTCCTTTTGCTTTGTAATGATCAGCATCGTCTCGAAGAGCAGCACCTGACGTGGCTTGCTGTGCTGTTCCATGAGCAAACCCTCGTGTCGCAGCTCGCGCAACACGCTTAGATCTGCAAAGTCATTTCGAACGATAAAAGACACCGTTTTTCGTAAGAATCTGGTACACTCACCTGGTCCCATCCAGCCGTCTAGAATGCCGGAGAGCTCCTTGACGCGACTCTGTTGCTCCTGCTGTCGCTTTACCTGGTCAATGTTGTGAGCTACCTGACGCATTAGTACATACGCCTCGGCCACCTCCTTGACATCACAATGCTTGCGCAAGTTCTAATAGCCAGAGCGAAGGGGAAGAGAATGGAAGAAGAGGACAGAAGGTTATCAAGTGAAGGGTTTGTTTATCAAGGTATTTGACTATTACTTACATCCAGCAGCAGATGGTACTTGAGTATGCGTTGCACCGGTTTCAGCAAATAGGAGCCAAGGGGCAGACGATGTTGTAGCAGCTTCTGCGTGGAGGCAAGCAACGAATTCGTGTGCTTTGCCTGCAGCAGTTTGGTCAGCAGCGAGATAGCTTCCGGGTAGCTTGTGCTGCACAAAACAAAGCAAAGAGAAAGAGACAAGACACTATGTAATACAGCAGCTGATTTATGGGCAACAAAAACAAAAATAAAACATTGAGCTCTTCATCAGGAAAAAACATGAAAATTTGAATTTAAAATCAGTTGTTCAAGTAGGAGTATCCAAACTCCAAGTTGGCCCCACATGATATATGCTCAACTGTCAGCCGAGGCGACAAATCAAACGGCGGCCAGCAGCCTTGCACAGTTTGGCTTCAAACTTAACAGCGATGACGATGACGATGCCAACCAAAGTCAGTCCAAACACAACGTCAGGCGCTTAAATGGAACATCGAACAGCTTGGATTGGGAGCTTGGCGTGCATGGACTGCCAAAGCTGACGCTGACGTTGGAGCTAGACCAAAGATAAGTCAAAGCCAAAGTCAATGTTCGTGTCCCGCTGCTGGCTAACTACCAAGCTACAGCTGCAATCGAGATCAGTTTTGGTCAGTCCGTTAACCGTTCTTGGCCAAGACTATCACAGATTTGGCAGACACGCTTAACCTCAACTTTGTGACTTAGTTAAGTCTGTGGGGAAATAACTTGGAGACTTCTCTTTATAAAGTACAAATCAAATAGTATAAAAAAAAAAATTAGAGACGTAGCGAGCGAAAATCAGCAATGTGTAGAGACACAGAGAGAGGGAGAAAGAGAGCCATTAAGCAGAACTAGATATAATTTATATAGGAACACATTAGTACAATCAGACTTTGAAGGAAACTGGGGAACTAGCTCTTTTACAAAAAACGATTTAATCACATACAAAATGTGAAACGAAGGAACCGTTCTTGATATTGATTTCAATAAGGCATACAACTAACTTCTGAACAATTTAAGAAGATAAACAGGTTTGGTAATTAAATATTAAAAGTCGGGTTTGTTTTTACCAGTAGGTTGTGTACACATTAAAACGTTCACGTAAGTTGATGAAACATTTAGCTATTTTGCCCGGCTCCATGCTCGAGTTGATGAGCTGCTGCAGCAGTATTGAGTTGAATTCATAAATCTCTTCAATGTTAGCAAAGAGTATTTGCAATTCGTCCAGTCGCAGGCAGGCGCGTTCCTTCCAGTCCAACAAATAACTAAGAAAAGATTAAAAGGTTAGTTAAAATTGTTTAGCGTCTTGAGACCAGCCGCTTACCCCTTGATAACTTGTCCGAGATCCTCCACAAAGCTGCGCTCCGAATCCACTATTTCTAGGCAGGCGCGTTCCAACACACTCATTGAATTCGTATGGGATTGGTGATGATGATCGCCCAGTTCGTTCTCGCTCTCGGCTAAGCTTTCCACGCTAGCCAAATACGAGGTGGCTGTTAATTTGCCATTGAGCAGCTGATCCGATCCGGAACTAGAGCTTGAGGATGTGGAGCAAATAGAGGATGAGGACAATGGACGATTATTGAGACGCGTCAGTTCACTGAGACGCGCTGGATACTTGGTCTTGATGTCCGTCAACGTGTCCAGGCTCTCGGCCGACAGTTTGTTGGCCTCTTCCAGCTCCGCCAGCTGCTCAGCAGTCGGCAGCCTTAGAGGCATGCATCCACCCAATGTGCTGGCCTTGCAACTCTGACTCTTGAGCTTGGTGCGCGCATAGGTCTGGAGAGGCGAGCTACAGTTGGAGCTTATCAAGGAGGCACGTGGTGCGGAAACACTACGCACCAAAGGCTTACAAGTCAGTGGCTTATTGATGGCTTCCACCAGCTCCTGGGCGGCATTAGTTTCACCTAGATCCAGATCGCTTAGAGTCAGCTGATCAATGTGCTGGGCAACCAGATCAAAATTAATAGTGTCCACATAAGGCTCTGGACTAAGTGGCTCACTGGCCACAACGAATGCCTTGTGACGTGGTGGTGTTGCTGTTGGTGTTGCTACTCCGTTTAACTTCATGTTGGTAGCCGACAACTGTTCCAGTTCTGTGAGTTTTATACTCTGCTGCGTATCGTAGCGATGCATTTTAGGTTGCGTAAATGGCTGACCCTCAAAATGAAAGGGTGTGCCAGGTGCGGCTTTATTGGTCGGAGTTTTATCCTCATCTACTGGTGTAGTGTGTTTTCTACTGCAATATGATTCACTATAATCGCTGCTCGTATGTAATGTGGACACCAGATCGCTGCCCGATTGCGTCGATAGTTTCCCTGTGATCCTTGAAAGCGGCAGATGTGATAGTTTCAATTTGGGTGGTGTGGTGTTTGCTTTTATATAACGTGTGGGCGTTGGACTGCGCTCTCCGGGAGACTGATGCAGTGCCTCAATGTCAACAGCATTAACTGGTGTTGCATCTGCATGCGCAATTATACGTTGCACATTGGGCGAAAGCACACGAATATTGTTGCCACGTCGGGAATTGGGATTTGGATTGGTGGTGTTGGCACCACTGCCAACACTTGAGGCACTTGAGGCGATGCTATGACTGCTGCCCAGCTCCTGACGCCGTTGCACCACCAGACGACTCAGCTGCACGCCATCAGCTTCATCACGCAGACCGGCAACCACCAGTGGTGCTCCCTGTACCAATACTCCCGATGCTGCTGCTGCTGCTTTGAGTGTGTAGCTGCCTGATTGGTTGTCGCTGCTGTTGTCGCTGCTGTTTTTGCTGGTGTTGCTGGTGCTGCTGCAATTGCTGTTGCTGCGTTTGGGCGTTGACTCACCGCTGCTTTGGTTGTTACTCTGCGTGGCATGCACGTCAGACTTGGTTGTTGTTGTTGTGCTGGCTGTTGTTGCAGCTCCGCCAACGGCCAAGCTGTTTGTCAGTGTGTCATACAAACCCAGCAGCGATGGTGCCAACTCTGTGGTGCTGCCTGTTCAAGCACAAAGATAGACCAATAAAATGATGTGATTAGTTTTTATTACACAAAATTTAAGCTATTTATAAATAAATAAAGTATTAACTAACAAACTAGACTCATGAGTTAATCTAAAAAATCATTTATTCATTAAACCAAATGGTTATTATTTACCAAGACTTGAGTTGGCTAGACTGAATCAATATTCTAACTTGCGAAGACACTTGCGTTCGATATTCATGAGTCGTCGATCTTGATCTGCATTCCTTAGCCGCTGATTTATGCAATTTACCGTCTTTTGTTTTCTTAGCTTACAAGGGGCATCATTAAAGCTATTGACTATTGACTGGCATGAACTATAATTTATATATCAACTGTCAGATATCACATATTTATGTGTATACGTATGTATGTGGTGAATAATGTTATTAAATTCGCAGTTGTAGAAGGGTTTTCTTTGATTAATTGAACCATTTGTGAGAAATGATGAAAGAAGGTAAAAAAAAAATGTACTGCTGCAACATCAAAACGATGCCAATTGGCCCGTTGACTTTTTGTCAGTTGTTGGTGGTGGTGGTGGTGCTATTGATGATGATGGTGGTGGTGGTGCTGCTGACTAGAGCGTCGTTTGCAGTTTTGCTGCCATGTTGCGTTGCCATATCAATTCCCATGTCAGCCCAGCAGGCAGATAGACAGTCCGACACACGGACAGACAGACGAACAGACAGACAGTGTAGAAGGCAACCTACTTATTTATGCAGCCAACTCAGCCAGATGGGCAAGAACAACATGCAGTGTGGACTCACTCCAAGACTAAAGTCTGAAGTCAAAGGCTTGACTTGTTGCCTTGACTGATCGACGCTTTTTGTTCTTGTTCTTGTTTGTGTAGTTGTTGTTGTTGTCGTTGCTATTTGCGTCCTGGGGCTAAACAACTCAATGCTTTAGCTCGTGTTGGCCTTAACATAATTCATATTACGTATATAAATTATGGCAAATGTTTATCACAAAAATTATGCTATGCCAAATTGAGGTATATCATCGTGTCAAGATCGTTAAGTAATTCGCAAGACCAAATAAATAAATGTGTGTTCTCTATAAAAGTTATATCAGTTGTGGGACTGATAAGTTTTACTCATTTGTATTTTTAAATATTTTAAAGAGTAAATCCGTTTTGACCAACTCTGTCAAGTGGGATTCTTTTTCCCATTTATCTTGTTAATCAAAAATTATTTCTTAGTAGAACTTAGCTTTAGAGCTCTTAGCACCAAAATTTCAACTTTACTATGTCAACAAAGTAGTCGTCCTTTTCCATAATTCCATCCTAATGTTAAAAAAGTTTCTTATATCTTAACTGAGGATTTCAAAATAAATCTGTTGATTTTTTCTAAATGTTCGTTGCCTTCCTATCACACTATATTTGTTCACTACTCTTCCAGGAAATAAGTTAGATGCCTGCCTTATACAAGAGCACATTTTAGCACATCTACCCAGCACAAAGCTCTCGGCGAGATCTACCCACATTTTTGGCCTGGGGGAAAACAGAAGACGAAAAATTATGCCGCTGCGAACGGAGGCCTTTAGCAAATCAGACAATTAACTTTAAGACAGAGAACACTTGGGTAACAAGTGAGAGGCAACTGTTGTTGGCTACTGTTGCCTCTAACTGGTTTTATTTTCAGCTATTTAGAATCTAGCATATTAGCATAGACATAACGTAGCAGCATCATCTTCATTGGCATCCTCATCCACATAGTTGAGACCCTGCCCCAACTGCCTGCCACAGGTAGCACAGTAGCCAACGGGCAACTTTTTCTTCTAATTGGAAACGGTGTCAATGTGAATGAAGTTGGCTTAAATGTTGTTGCTTACATTTTTTTTTCCTTAATTTTATTTTTCTTTTTTTCTGCATTTTTCCGCAGAGAGCTAGTTGCCACGCAACGAACAACAATTAGTTTGTTTGAGTGCGCCACGCCCACTGCACACAGCTGACTGACTGACTGACAAAATGACAGACGAAATGATAGACTGATGGCGCACTCAGCTTGCTTGACGGGCTGACTGGCTGGCAGACTGACGACAAGTCGTAAACATGATTTGTACATTTAATTTTCCATCATTCCGGCTTGATTGTTGCGTGGGTAGTGAAAAACCAATGACGAACTTGATGACGCCACTAAGAGATCTTCCTGCTGCACGCTGCATGCGGTTGCATCTCTGACCTAGTTTGGTGGCAAGAGAGCGATTTGAAGAGTTTGCTTAATGGCGACTGGCCAGCCGTGGGATGTGCAAAATTGCTAGTGACAGGTAACCAGAAAAGAGCAACAGGTTATACATACTAGTTGTGCCTATGACTGAAGTTTTATCATTGTCACTCGTTTAATTAACAAGAATTGCTAACTTGAAGCTAAACGCATATTAAGTATAAATACTCTGGATATGGTAATGGTAGTTATGATGAGGTTTAACTGCATTCTTCTTAAGCTTTTTCTATGTAGTTAAGTCAACCCTTTTCATACATTTTCTATTAAGAGCAGAAATGTTTGCTTTTATGTTAACTGACTTGCTTGGCCTGGTAAAATTAGTTTAAAGCATGTAGAACTTAAGTTAATTAACTCTGGTTTAAGCTCTGATCATGATCATACAGTAGTAAAAACCACATTTGGCTTAATCAATTTATGGCATAATTTAAGGTGACAGTTTTATGGAGGATACAGGGGACTAAGCTTGCAGCTAAGCTGCACTGGCAATCAGCCAGCCAATCTGACACAAATAAAACTAGCAAGCAACAGAAAAGAAGCAACAAATTTACATGTTGCATTGTCAACTGGAAAACAATTGAAATTTCGCATTTCGCAACTTTGGCAATTGGAGTAGCCATAATGTTAAATGTCCCTGGAGAGACATTGAGACTTGACCGCCAGCTTTTGGTTACATTTTATTTTGGACGTCACACAAGTTGTGCTCCGCCCTACTATAGCTGTGCGCTTAAAGGCCTGTAAAGGCTTATGACGCTTGCCACATATTCGCAGCACGACGCGGCCCTTTGTCAATTCTGTCTTACTGTGTTGCGGCTTCAGGTGTCAGCTTCAGCGTTGGCGACGACGTCGATGCTATCACTGGACGCTGGCTACAAAGTGGCCTGTTTAAAGTGCGCAATTTATGGCAGAGCTGACACAATTTCATAATGCGCGAGACGCAAAGTCTGGAACGCAGTTGCAGTTGCCCAGTTGCCTGGGCATCAACATTACATGGATTTTGGCTAAAAATAGCCGCTTACAAACTTAAACCAGTGTCAGAGTTGCCAGAGCTACAGAAGGTCAGCCAAAGGTGTTGACAGGCCATGGCGCTGATTTATATTAGTTGTCGCATAAGTTGCAATTGTGACATTGAATTATGCGAATTGACTTAAAATCAGGGGAAAGTCTCTGCATTTCTTCCCTATATTCGCTGTTCGATTGCAATCGCGTGCGACGACAACTAAATCGATTGCTTGCTGCTGCCTGTTGAACAACAGGCTGCCCCGAAACCCAGCGTTCCCCACTCCTCCTCCAAATGCCAAGCACCTTTTGTGCCCAAGCATCGTACATCTTGGGCAGCTGTGTTGATAGCATTATACTATTAATGCGCTTAGGCGATTTGTTGCGGTGGCATCGTCTGGCAGCTAAGGTAGACTGTCTCAAACACACACACACACACACACATCGAATTGATATTTTAATCGGCATTTCATTTTGTCTGCTTACTGGCGCCATTTGGCCAACGTTTAGGGAAATGACCAGTGGCCAGTTTTAAGCACACAAACAGCACCACAAACATCTTATCCACTGTTTGGTGCGGTGGTGTGGTGTTGTGTCATTAAATAGCCATTGGCATTGCGACGCTGTGTATCAGTGTAAACGTGTGTTTAACAAAATCAACGCTCTTTACTTGGCGGCCTTCACGGCACGCATTTTGAAATTATGGCCATTAAAATATGCAATTTCAATGTGTGGCAAAATGAGCTTTTAAACACGCACTTCCACCGATAAGACCCAACAACAATAAACTGTGCGTTTATGTTTATTATTGTCAACAAATTGCCAGTAGTTTATAAAATTAAAACTCATTTAAAAAAAAAATAAACATTTGCTACCAGTCTACGTTTGATAAGCATTGTTTATCGATATCTTTCTCTCATCAAAACTTCCTCAACGGATAATCAAATCACCTACAACGGGAATTCAAGCCGTTTGGCACAAAGAACAAAAGTACAACAACTCCAACAGCTGAACACATGTTAAAACATTCACAATAATTTAAGTATAGCTTAACTGTTTATTGCGGATGCAACCAACAGCCCAAAACAACAATAATAACAACCAAAATAAGGCGTAACACTAGCTGGGAATATTAAAAAGGGGGTCAAGCGAAATGTATATGTTAGTTTAGAATCTAACAAAAGGTATTTAGTTTCTAAGCGACGATTGAACTTATTGTCCCAATGCAAAACTGTAATACCTGACATGGTCATATAAAATAGTTGGAAGAGTCGAAGAATTTCTTACATATTAATACATATTTATTTGAGTTTCCAATAGATAATATAGTCTTAAGCTACCCTTTGTAACAATGCCAAAGGCGCAGGGTATATGTTTCATAAACATACAACTCTTTCTTTACTTACATCTTCTTTTGAGCATCCGTTAAAAGCGATACGATTATCATAAAAATACTTTATACTCTCTTAGTGCTTTTGTAAGAACTTTGAACCAGATAGTCAAATCTACTAGTTTACCAATACTTATATGGTATATCGTATAGGAAGTATAATTCTTTATTCTCATTATCACTCACTACAATAACCTTCGTTTCTTAAATGCCTGGCTTACGTAGAGACGAGCCATTGCTGATTGCAGAAAAATTAATAGTTTAATAAGTATTTAAAGTCAGTTGGACCAATAAATTCCTCATCTAAAGGCAATTGTGATACGAAATTGAGAGGCGAAAACTTGCGAAGCCATATGCACATAAAAAAGAAACACACATTCTTGAGATCATCTGCCTTAGCGCTCGTTAAACTTCCTTGCTGCACATCTATTTTTAGACGCAGCCAGATCGCATGGATCATAGGCACTTAAACGGCTACACCTATCCTTTCCACGCACCCCTCTTCGCTGCACTCCAATGCAATGTGGCAACTTTTGCTTTTGGAGCAGGCAAAGTCAATGGGTTGAGAAAAGATTTCTGCAAATTCCAGCGAAAAGTGAAATCCTTTTAAGCGACTGCAAACCAAAAACAATAAAAAAAAAAAAATCTAAAAAAATGTCATGGAGCCCAAAACGTTATAAATCTTGTTCATATTTGCACGTGAACAACAGACCGACGAAACTAAACTGAACAAACTCGACAAATGGACAATGTGCCCAGTTGGCCCAGACGAAGCCATAAATGTCACGCCACCGATGTCTCCAAGCCTGTGGCAACCTCTAGCTAGGCCGCCTTTCTGTCTATCTGTCTGTCTGCCGTCCTGCTTTGCTGGCATATTAGTTTTCTACTAGTGCTACGTGCTAAATTCCATGGCCAGAAATCCATTAGGCGAGCCCAAGCATAGAGCTCAACCTAGACGCTGACGCAGGCAACAAACATCAACAACAAGCCGCATGGGCCAAAAGTGCTAAAATCTCATAAAACGTTGCCCAGGCAGCAGCAGCTGCTTCTATATCAACCCAACTCCTACTCCAAACTCCAACAAACGGCAAATCTTAGCTGCGACTGCTGCTTTGAGGAGGCCACTCGAGGTAGGCGACACTTGCAACAGCAGCTGCTAAATATTGTTGCTTGCGGCTTGCACTTTGCACTTCAGCCCGAAGGAGTCTCGAGTGTTGTCAGCTGCATACGAAAGAAGCATTCAGTCAGACAGTCAAAACATTATGTTGATCGACTATTGGTTACCCTAAGCTGCAGGTTTAGTATGCTTGCTAAATACAAATTCAACTTATTGTGCTTTAGTTCCTATTATCAAACCGATTTTAGTTCTAGTTTGCTTCGTTTGTTTTTTCATACATTCTATCATAAAGCTGTAGTTATGTTCAGTCGTCATTCTATATAGTATTTATAGAATTTAACTAACAACAAAAATTACAGCACCAGTTAAGCATACCCTGTCCATTCATTGTTTATACAGTATATAGCGAAGAAGTTGCTGGCATTTTCGATGCAGCGTCCGTCGTTGACTTTGACATGACGAACTGAACTGCGTGACTCTGGCATTTGAACAGGAACAAAACTCAGACCGTGCCCCTGAGCCATAAATAACAACAATATTAACAGCAACGGCAACAACAGCAGCAGCAACAACAACAACATTTATTTGCCTGATGAATTGTAAACGGGCCGAGAAAAATGCATAAAAAGTGTGAAAAATATTACTAAAAATAACCGTGCAAAAATGCAAATGTCTTAAAAAAGAATTTAAACTTAAAGAAAGTAAAATAAGCAAAGATCTGTTGCTTGCAACATTTTGCGCACAACTAATTTCACAGGCGTTTTGACCAAATGTTGCAGCAACACGGGCCATTGGCCTTATGCTTATAGCATTGTTGCTTGTTAGTTGATGTTGCTATTAGTTGCTGTTGGTGCTGTTTTGGCGGTGCCGAATATGGCCAACAGATTGTAGAGACATGGCCATGACCAGTTCCAGTTCAAGGGCTTTTTAAGGCTGTGAAATTTGCTGCATGCAACAAGCCGCATTGTGCCGCATTTGGTCAACGATATTTAAGCGCTGATAAAGACATTCAAAATCCCTGGCATTATATAAGACTAAACTTAAATTTCATTAGCCGATAAATCGCGAGTAAGTTTTTTTGTACCCTGTATTTAAAAATTTGGGGTTATATATGTTGCTTCTATCCTATACAATTTGTTATATTTGTTTTAAACATTGCTGGGTGTCTGATATTTCTGCACTCTCGACTAAGGCACTTTTACTTGATTTTCATATGGAAAGCAGCCGCATTTTGACCTCGACCAGGGCCGCCCACGCGTCTCTAATGCATGCGGACAGCCAGACAAGCATTAAACAGTGCAAGAGGAAGGAACGAAGGGGAAAAGAGGAATGAGAGAGCAACAACTGCTTTGCCGCCAGCAGTTAATCTGTATGGACAGATGCGGCTTGCGGTCTTTGGTAGGCGCTGCTTGTCTCGGCAGCCTGTAAGCTGTGACTTGTAAGTGTATCTTTCACATTTGAGGCATTCGCTTTCAAAATCAATTTTCCTACCAAATGCATTATACGCATATGGCGGAAAGCGAAAGCCACATAATAAGCAGGAAACGTCTGTCAATATCGAAAAAAATATCTATGTATCTACTGCAGCTTCAGCTTTAGCTACAGACTTTGGATTTGAACTCTGGTTTGATTGATTGGGCTTAGGCCAATAAGTGGAGCAAGCAGATTGCGTAAGACACGCAATGTGGGTGTTGCTTTACTTGAGGAACCAACGCAGCAGATGCTATCAAATACAGCTCAAGTACTGCTCTCCAAGTACTGCTAACCCAGTCAGTCAGGCAGTCTATCACACAGTCACAAGTCTGTCAGACTGTCATGACTGGCCTCTTCAACTGTGGTTGTTTTTGCTGCTGCAGTTTTTGAAGGCCAAATATCTAAAGGTGCATTACACACGATGCGACAAACAGACAGACAGACAATATTGACTTTAGATACGAGTTGGACTTGCCGACATTGACTTTCTGCTAACGGCAACTGCAACAACCCTTTGCACTAAACTTACCCCGGCCGGACTCTCTGCTGTCTGCAGTTGCTAATAAGCTACATAAATAAGCCGCTGGTTAAATTTGCATTGGCAGTCTGGCCTGTTGACACGGGCCAGGCCAAGATAACTTTGTTAACAAGCTTTACAGTTGATTTGTTCTTGATATTCTTTTCGTTTCTTTTTTTTCTCGTTTTAGGTACTGTTGTTTCTTGACTTTATGACACAAGTCAATTGGAAAAGGGCTAATAAGCAGCTTGTTAGCCTCGTTATGCATGCTTAGCAAAACTTTCTTTCAACTTAGGTTCTTTGCAAACAAACACTGTGACTTAATGAGATTTTATCTAAAGTCATTTTTGAATAATTGCTAATAGATAACGATCAAGTTTCTTAGTGTCTGAACTAACAATATTTTAAATTAAATAAAGAAACACAACACAAAAGCGCTACGTGATGTATATATAAAGATTCCCTAAACGACATATATAGTACACAAATGCTTAAGAAATATTTTACAAATTCCGAGACATCTCTGGTGCTCCATGCAATGACTCCAATTTAGAGTCGATGTAATGATCAACTTAACAACCATGTTAATTCTTTGGCTAACAACTTAGGGTCAAACACAACGCACAGATTGTTGATTATTTAATATAGTTTGTCGATTATTTAATATTATGTTAATGTTGCTCATTTAAATTTTCTATTGTAAATATTTGTTATTGTTATTTATCAATCGTCATTCCGATATTTTATACCCTTTCTGTAGTTTGATTAACATTATTATAAAATTTGTCATAAAAAAGAAACTATTAGAATATATTTATTAATAAGCTCATTTAGTGTGCTTATTTTATTACTTATCTCACAACTTTATTTTACATACTCAGATAGAATATAAGTTTAATTGTTATCGGCAAGCGTCAACAGCAATGATGGGAAAAACATACCTGCAAATAGAGAAAAAGTTTAAATTAGTAAATACGTCGAATCAAGAATTCCCCACAGGTTGCAATGGCTGCCATAATAAGAAGTCAATAGATAAACCCCACCATATTAAGCAAGGCCACCGTTTGTGGAATGTGGAACTGTTTTCAATGACCAAAACTGGCGTTGGGATGCCATAAGCACCACGTCACGAAGATGAGATGCCGTCAGAGACCTGAGTGAGACTCGATGTCTTCTTGGCCAATGTCAATGCTTTTGAGAGGCTTCAATTGTTGGTCAATGCACCGCACTCAAAAGTGGTTCAAAAGGCTCCCCTATACCCCGCCATAAGCCAGTAACAGCAAAGTGTAGACACATTTTCCAATGAAAATATGCCAAAGATGCAATGTGCGGATCACTTAAACTTGCCAACTTGGGGTCTACTGCACAGAGAACGCGTTTACAGAGGCCATCATCTCCTGCCCATCGTCCAAGTGTCTGGCCGGACCACCGGCGTTGCAGCTGCCAGGCATAGTCAGCTTTATATGTATTATGGCTAGGCATTGGAGTCGACCCGGTTCGCTGTAATTGGCAAGTGGCAAAAGCTGTGCAGACTTCAAGCTTAACAAAGGTGGGCCATAAAAAGCAGGTCAGCGACTGGTGACTGGTGGATGCTCCTACTTGCTTACCCCTGCCTGGTTGGTTTGGTTTCGAAAAACAATCAAATTATGGGCACATTTGTGTGTGGCAGCATCTTTAATTGATAGACATATAGCGAAACCGCTGAGCCGCAATGTTCGCGCATTTGTTGCACAGCACATAAAAGGTGCAGAGAGCTTCCCCTTCTTGCAAAAACCAATTGTGGCATCATAAAATTTCACTGCCAATGGGCAGACAGTTCAGTTCAGTTCGGTTCAGTCAGTCAGTCAGTCCAGGCAGCTGTCCATCAGTAATTTACAGCGCCGAATCGCGCTCAACACACGCCCATATGTTAATGAAGCATACATACATTGGTAGGAAAGCAACGGATCGCATCGGATCGGCATTGGACATGGACTTGCTTAGGTCTAGGATGTTACCCAATGCGAGATGAAAGACAGGAAACTCGAGAGAGGCGCACAACACTTAGCGCTTTAATTTGATGGCAAACATGGCGACGAGCAAGCTAAGCAAGCACGAGTTTTCAAACTGCAAAATCACATTGAGAGAAATTTAACAGTTTGTAAATCCATTAAACATACAAAAATGATTTTAAATCACAAATATTGGAGCTAACTTAGGCAACTAGTACCTAAATTTTTCCAATATTATTGTACAAATAACTTAATCAATTTGATAAATTATTTTTAAATCTAGACTGTAAACCTTTTTTTTCTGTGCATAGTCAATGTCATGCTAATGGGTGCAAATTCTATCAACAGCTAAGAATCGGGCGTTAGATTGCCAACACCAACACCACCAAGCTGCAACCAACCAGATAAGTCAGTTAGGCCAGTTAGCGGGCAAGGAAGGCATGTTGCCTGAGCATTTGTTAGCAACTTATTTTAATTACTTGCCTCGTGCTTGTTTATTAAACGAGCACTTGGCCGAAAAATAAAAAATAAACACAGCAGCAGCAACATGAGAAATCAATTTTAGCCCTTTCACAATTGTTGTTCCTTGTTGTTGGTGCAGTGCATTCAACTTTGAAGCTGTGGACCCTTAAGGGCATCATTTGAATTGACTTCCGTCAACAAAAAATAAAAAAAAAATGCTCAAGAAAAACTTAAAGAACGGCAAGAGCAGCTTCGTTCAACATTCTAATTGCAGCATGTTGCAAAGTAAGTGCGGACACTTGCAATTAATATGAATGTTGCTGCAAAAGGTGCAAGGCACACACACACAAGGCAGCCATATAAGTGACTTGCTCGCGTTGCCTGTTGCAAGTTGCCCGTTGCAAGCCGTTTTTGTTGTTTTTGTTGTTGTCTGGTTATAGCCAAAGGGCTGCTGGCTGGAATGCAGCGTAACGCCAGCAACATTTCACGCTTAATTATAGACGCCGCAGCGCTAGGAATTTTTCATAAAGCCTGGTCTTTGTCTTTGGCCTGTTCGGTTCGGTTCGGTTCGGTTGCCTGTTCCCACTTCTCCGTTTGGGTTCTTGGCAGGATGCACGCCGTTTCCGTCTAATGCCCAAGCCGTAGCAGCTTATTTATGTGTGGGCCGTTTGTTTTGTAATTTAATAAGCAAACGCGCCACGAAGGAGAAACAAAAAAGGGGCGAGACATTGTTGCAAGCACAGAAATGAGTAGAATATGATTCTAGTTGCCTGTATGCAGGCCACATCCCAGCCAAGAGGAGCCACCCACACAAGCGCAGGCCAGAGTCAAGCTTTTAGATACCTTTACATAGAGTACATGTGTATGTAGTTGTAGTTGTGGCAGGCACACGCCGTTGACGCCTCTGTCGACGTCGGCGCCAGTTGGTCGCTGCAATCGTGCACAAAGGCAACAAAGCCAACAAAATGCTGACTCAGCAGCTACAGCGTTGGAGGAATGCAACTGCAACAAAAACAACAACAACAGCAACAATAGCAACAGCACCGCATAATTCATATGCAATTAATAATTGGTTGCACATGCGCAGAATGTTGCAGCCCCGCAGCATGATGCGCAGCTTTGCTGCATCAACATTATTGCTTTGCACTGTGCAAAAAATTTAGTTATTATTATTATTTTTTTTTGAACATTTCTTTAAATACAAGTCGCAAATTCAGTCATCTATAATGATTTCATTTGCTACAAAAATACATATATTGTTTGTGTTCAGGTATAAATAATCTTTAATTCGATTAACCTTTATAACAGCTTAAAACACAACAATAATGACATCAAATTTTTCAAGCTTAAACATGTCGAAAAGCATATCTTGACCTTTGCACAGGTAAGAGGCTACAAACAAAAACGAGAGAATTAAAATCAAAGAAAGAGAATTAAGAAACGTAAGACGCAGTTCTCCAATGGTTGACTGAATTGAATTACAATGGGTATGTCTCAATTTACACCATGTCTGACATTGCCACACACGCACACATATACATATATGTTTAAAAGTATTTGCGTTGCTGACCATGTGTGGGGCATATAAATTAAAACCCACGACACATTCATCATTTTCAATTGGACGCTGCCTCACATTATCACAATTGTAAATTGGAGGATCAAACAGCAAGAACAACAACAACAACAGAGAAAGAAGAACTGCAACTTCAATGTCAACAATCGGCACAGTGTAAAAACGTGTGTATTTGAGTAGGGATACGAGTAAGGAGAGGCAACAGCAATTTAACTCCAAAGTGCTCTCAATTGATACTTATGCATATTTATAAGATATGAGTACTATAAGCTGATCTTTATAAAGGAGTGTATCTCATTATTATATAACATATGCACTTAAAAACGCTCTTAAATAAAAGGCACATGATAAACTCTTAAATGCATTGAGCAAGCATAAGGAAGTAGCTTTAGCTTAATAGGAAAGAAATTTTACAAAAATTCAATTTTGAAAGCACAAAAAAACTGCAATTTAAGACTCAAGTTTAAAAGGTCTAAACACGGCTTGCTATAATCTATTACAAAGAAAAACTGCAGTCATATAATCTAAAACACTTTTTCTGTGCTTACCAAGATGTCCTTAAGTAAGAAGAAGTCAATAATTTTCACTAATTTATTCTGGCGAAGCCAATTTTTTCTTAACTCTTTAGAGACATGGCAAAACACTGTTCCTTTTCTAACCATGAAGCTCCCTCGTATTTTTTTGACCTTTCCATTGTCTGGCATTCTAATTAAGTGCCTGGGGACAGTATTAATTTGTGGTAATTTAATACTTTTATTTAAGCAAGCGACAAAAGAAAGATTACACATCGAATCTGTGGAATGCAATGGATTTTAACAAATTTTCATCACTTTTTTTTTTTTGTTAAAGCAAACAATCACACATCACCTAATAGATAATCTACACAATCAGTTGATCAACAATAGTTTGCGCCAATTAGAAACATATTCAAAATGTTCTTTCGACCTCTACATATACTGCCCAAATTTTTGTTTTTTATGTTGTTCCCAATGTGGCTGTTAATGTTGTGCTTTCTTTCTTTATTTTGGGTCGCCCATTGCAACAGCAGCATTAATATTAACAAAAAACATTTGGCCCAATCGAGCGTCAATCGACTCGCATCTAAAAATAGAGCACCATACAGCTAGCTAGTACTCCAGGTTCTATGGATCTCTATGTGTTTCTTTTCTGTTCAGTTCAGTTCAGTTCTGCTGATCTTCTCATGGCCCGCAAACATGATGTTGAAATTTTGATTGCGACATTCTTTTGCCGTGGCCTGCAGCAAGCAGTACAAATTGAGGCATTGCCTGAATAGCTGGGCTGACTGGGATGTTTGGATTTGGTACGGGGCGCTGACTGGCTGCTTGGTATTGGCATTGCTCAGGGTTTTGCTTTTGGCCGTCATTTGATTTATGGCAAATGCTTATGTTGACATGCCGCAATAGCATTTTCAGCTTAATGATTGCATTCTTGCAAGCATTTCTATTTGAGGCCCAGCCAATGTAGCAACCAATCATCGCCATGTGGCGTAGATAGAACCTAACATATGCCTTCTCATTTATGTTAATGCCAGCCAGTTGTTGCCTGACCTGGAAAAATCTATACAATATACACATTTGCCCTGCCCCCAAACTTAGCAAGTTAGCTAAACCTAATTAAATTCATTCTTTTTTTCTACTATTTTGTGTGTGTTTGTTGTTCGTGCCTGTCATGCAACACGCCATAGCATCGGATTCCTTGGTATCCGCATTTAATTGAATTCAGCCCGAAAACTTCATTTGGCATATGCAAATTTAATGCAATTAGCCTGCTTTAACTGCTGAAAATAACCAAGAAAACGTGCATTGGTTTTTCTCATGGCGACAAGTCGTTGATAAACGTGCATTAAATCGAAACTTTATTGAATTAACTGCTTAAGCTGCTCTCGATGCGATAACAAATGTCAAACTTAATTTAATCAGCTTTTAGCTGGCTTAAATGTAATTTAAAAAGCTTTAGATAAGGTAACAGATACCAAAATGATTCAACTAGAATTATAAGCGTAATCGAGGCTTACGTTTTAAGCGCCTGATGAACTTTACAAATAATAGTCTGATTTTCAATTGCTGAGAAAGATTTTTATAAAGTTTGTTGGACATTCAAAATATTGCAATAAAGCTATTATTTTTTAGTTTTTTAACTTATAGCTTTACCAAATTTGACAAGGTTAGACATGTTATGTGGTTTGATTTACTCGAATTCCAGCTTAATCCATCAAAGTGAAATTGTTTCCATTGAAATAATCTAGTTATGATGTTGGTTTTTTTTTTTCATTGGGAACAGTCTATAGTCTATAGACTGGTGCCATGCTGTGTGCTCTATAATCTCCATTAAGCATTTACATTGCTCTGGCCATATGATGCACATAATTTTAGCACTGCGTGGCCCGAACCCAAAGCACACAATTTTTGCAATCATCGAAATGCAATTCGAATGCAATCATTTATCTGACTGCGCTTCGGCTCTCTGTCTGTCTGTCTGTCTGCATGTCCCTTGACTCTGTCTGCTTTACTGCTGGCACAATTTTTCATTTCAGCTCGATCGCATCCTGTGGCATAAAGCAAATATTGATGCTAGGCAGCGAGACAATCGATTATGCGCCGCCGCGGCTGGGGCGCAAACGTAATCAGACAAATTCAATTTACGGCAATTTGCATGCAACGTCCAGCAAACTGTTGCCAGTTAACAACACAACAACAACAACAACAACCAGCATTTACCTGTTTTCCCTCTTTTTTCTCTGCTGTTATTGTTGCATGAGAAATGACAATGGCAGCGGCTGCTGTCATTCTAATGTGACCAAGGCTGGCTGCCAAGGCTGTGCAACACAGGCTGCCGTAACACGCTCATACTACCCCGCCCTCCGCCCCCCCTCCACCACTCCCGCCATCATTTCAGGCGCACGCTTGTTGCACATTTGGCGCCTTATCGACGCACTCGCATCTGCCTTCAGCTTCAGTTCCCGGCTCACCCACTCCATTGGACAAAAACTTCACTGGCAACCTGAGCAACTTGAACAACCTGAGTTTTTCCGCCAGCTTGAAGTTTGTTTCTTGTTGCTTGGCCAGGAAATGAAAAATTGCCAAAAACATGCCACGCTCTGGTCTGTGGCACACATGCATGTTGCACATAATTGGCGTTTATGCTACGAGCAAAACCTGCAAACTGCAACCTGCAACAGCAACAACTGTTGCTGATGCGTTCACTGATACGCCCCGTGTCAGTTGTGGCAAATGTTGCCCATTTTTGGGGTGTGTCGCCTCCAGTCAAATGCGCTCACTCACTTAACCTTTGAACTGGCACCGTGTGGTTGTTTTGCGATTTTTGTTGTTGTTGCTGTTCCTTTTGCTGTGCGGTGTTGCATTGTTTGTCACAGCAAAAGCAGCAGCAGCAGCAGCAGAAGAAAACGTGATTAAATTAAATTAACGTTCGCTTCCTACCCGCTAACCAAAAAAACAACAACAATTTTTTGTGGCTGCTTTTTTGTTTTGTGTGAGGCATGTGAAATTTAGTCATTAGTTGTTGTTATGGCCATGCCATTAGCGCACACTTGCCAGCCACGCCCACCAACTCGTGATGATGTTGTTGCTGCTGCTGTTGTTGTTGTTGTCAACGCTGCTGCAGGTGCAACGGCAAGTTTGCACAAACTGTAATTAATTTTTTTTTTTTATGGTTGGCATTGAAAATGCAATCGATTTGGGGAAAAACTTAAAACAGATATAAGAGAATCTAAACTGGTTCAATTCGGGGAAATGTTTTTTTTTTAATAATTATTGTTAATCTCTTAAGTTGAATTGATCGACCAAACACGCATGGTATAAACTTTGTGGGAATTACAATAAAAAACTTGTCGAACCTTTGCTGTCAAAATTCCTAAGGGACATTTTCGGAGGTATGGTGTTAGTTAAGGTAAATTTTAATGCTTGAAGGAGAATGATATTTTATTTTTTTAAATATATATTCAAGTATATATTTTTGAGATCTTGAATTAAGACTAATAAACATAATATTTGTAAATCAATATGATTTGAACTTGCTTCAAGTCTTTTATGAATGTACGTTTTTTGGTTAATTGAAGAATTCTGAAATCTAATCAATTGATTTTTACATGCTTTTATTACATGCTTTTACTTGTCTGTCTGTCTGTCTGTTTGTTTGTTTGTTTGTACTGGATTCTTGTAATCAAATTTTCACCAAGTTCCCGACTAGCTAGAGCTCTGAAATTTTCACCAAAGATGTGTTTCAGATGACAATACATGCTTTTAAAGTTTTTGGCACGATAAAATATTTAACACCATGCAAAAACCACGAAAACCTGTTTTCCCTTTTGATTAACGTACTAATTTGACTAGTAAAATTAAAGAGCTCCGGTGGCATAGGGAGAAGACTGCCGCTTCACAGGCCAAAGATCGTAGGTTTGATCTCTGACCGAGTTATAAATCTTTTTTATTTTTATTTTTTTATTATATAAACTTTTTTAAACTTTCAATTACATATGTATGCAAGAAAGTGTATAAAAGCATGTCTTCAAAATTTTTTTTTGATTCACTTGTTTGTATTTATTTTTGATTTAATATAACACTACTACTATTACTATCTTTAAATATTTGTTGAATTAAAAAGCCTTAAGTAAAAAATTCTCGTTAATGTTATTGACAATGAAGCAATCTTTCTAATTGTGAATTTGATATCTGTGATAATGATATTCCTTCATTACCTTCGTTCTTGCTAGATACGCCGCGACTGTAAAATCTGAACAAACAAGTATACAATCGTTAAAACAATATTTTATGTTTGCTTCAACACTTAAAATTGGCTATAAACATCTTCTTATTAGCTTCCTGTTGAAATTGCACAGTTGGCAATTTCTCATCAGCAGCGATTTCATAAAATTGTGCGGATGTTTATCTCTCTTTTTCTGGACAGCCAGAAACAACAAACAAGAGCAGAAACAACACCAATAGCAACAACAAACATGATTAACAAGATATCAATTTACTGCACAAAATTTGTGGTTTATTTTCACACGCTGAGCCGCCGGAGGCAGGACAGCCAAAAGATTAAATATGATGCATGCCTTTATAGTATATAGAGTCCATGGAAAAAGTGACTCAGAGCTCCTCGATTGGACAGACCGACTGACTGACCAACAATCATTGATACCAAGGGTTCAGCAAACACGTTTTTTTTTTTTTTGTTCGGAGGTTCGCCTGCCTTTCTGTCAGTTTGTCAGACACTGTCATAATTCTCAGGGAGCTCGATACCATTCGGTTCAGTGTACTTTATGCGAGTTAAGAAAACATACCAACAAAAAAAATACAGCTGTTTCTTATTTGTGTTCTGGGACCATGTCATGCGACAGCAATGCAACAACAGGAAATAATATAATGGGGGCGTTGCAACTGTTAACTGTAAATGAAAACCTTTTTTTTCTGCCTCCTCCAAGAGTTAAAAAATGAAATAAAAATCAAACACGTCACTTACGCTTTTCCTTTCACGACGAAAAAATGAAGGAAAAACGCGCGTGTCGCTGGCCAGCGCCAAAAGCCATTAACATAAAAATAAATTTCGCTTTTCGCGTCGCCATATCACAGCTACCAAATCGACAAAAGCCAATTCCAAGCCAAGCCAAGGCAACCAGACCAAATGAAGTTGTAAGTTGCAGTTGGAGTTGTATTTGGAGCTGGAGTTTGAGCGCAAAGCTGGAACTGCAGCTCATGGCGTTACGTAGCCAAAAAATATATAAAATAAATAGCGAAACGCAATTAATTTCACAAACGCGCGCAACAATTAGAAACTGAGCAACGAAAACAGCACTAAGAATGCTGTACAAAAGAGTGCACGAAGTAGTTAATACCCTGTATACTGTATTCCCGTTGGATTTGTACAGACAATTTCCATCACTTACAAGAACAGACAGGAATAATATCACGGAACAATAAAAAAAAAAAAACTAGATTATCTAAACTTAAAAGTCACACTATATGTTTTGAAAGGCTGTATGTGTTACTCTTTAAAAATATTTTTATTTCTACAGGGTAAACAGCCAAAAACGCAGCTAACGACAAGCCAAACATTTTATGGCTATCGACGATTGGACGCCATCGACATCGACATCGATTGCCATTGCATCTGTTGCCGATGCTGGCGAAAACGAAGACTACGACGCTGTCGTTGTTGTTGGACTCGTGCGCAAGCGCGCCGATAATTTCTTGTTATCGACGCGCAATGATCACGTAAATTATGTCGAGGACTGGCATGCAAAAAAAAAAAATCACTCGTCGTTGCAGACAAAACGAAAAGCGACAAGAAAATCACCAAATAAAAAATAAAACCAAGGAAAAACGCTATGCGACGATAAATTGTAATTTGGAATGCAAGCGATAGGCATTTCAGAGCCTGACTTTAAGCACTTACAAGGCAATAACAGTGGACTGTGCATAGAGACTACAATATTTGTCTGGTTATTTGAACTGAATTGCCAAACCTGAGGGAAGTCTTAGAAATTGTGAGATGAATGGAGAATGAATTTCGAATGATTTTTGTTCGATTGTAGTATTAGAGAAGAATACTTTTGAATGGATATACATTAATTATCTCTCGAAATACTGGAAATAAAATAAATAATATTGAAGTATTCGTTTAGAAACTTTGGAACTCATTTGTCTATCTTTAATTCATTTCACAGTTCTTCAATTGTTTTAAAATGTCTAACTGCCATGGATAATAGATTCGGTAGCCTCACATTACAATGGGATGCAATTAGCATACATATGTACTACACATCAAGATATTTATAGATCAACTAAACCAGCAATACACAAAACCTACTATTTATAGCATTGTCTTCAAAGTGGCAGACTCAAGTCCGCCTAATTAAGATAAATACACACACACACACAGGAATGGAAGGTAGAAAGACAAAGGGCGACACAGGCTACACGAGGGCTACATTGTCAAGAAGTTTGCTGTCATGTCATTGCAACAGTTGAAGCTGTCGCAAAGTGCGAGTGGCAACATTTAAGTTAACACCGTTCGCCAAAAGCGACTAAACCGTAGCAACGGTTGTTAACACGCCAGTTGCTAGTTGCCAGTTGCCAGTTGGCAGTCGCTTGGTTGCACCTTACCAGCTTCAACAAATTGCAGACGACACAAAAGAAACAAACAACAAAATGAAGACGAAGAACGACAACAGCAACAACAACATTTTGTACAAGTTGCCTTAACGAAGAAAACGCCTTTTGGCTCCTACATTTGTGACTACACCAAGCGCCACCTACACACACACACACATACAAACACACAAGTCCTCGAGTAGGTGTGTACTGCCAGTACTCACTGTTATTCACTGGGTGTTGCTGATTGTGGTGTGTGTATTTCCAGAGATTTGTATCTGGCCACAAAACTGCTTGGCATTCTTTTATAGAGCCCAAGTGCCACTGGCACTGCCTACAAAGCTCTTTGGAGTTCGATGCGATTCCCCTTTCTTGATTCTGTTGTTGTTTTTCGCCGGGAAACCGGGCAGTCAACGGAAGTCAGTAAACTTTCAGGGTTATTATTATGCGCAGCTTGTGGGCAGCGCAGTTCCTTTGAAGCAAAAATAACAGGCAACAAGACAATTCGCAAAAGTAGAATTGGCAGTTGCCAAAATTATTAAGACTTGAAAACGAATTGTAAAGATTCACAGAAATCTTTACAAGACGTTCATTGAACTCTATCGTTTTTTTTTTTTATTTATCTTTAATCCAGTTCTATTCGTTATCTGTGTTTTCTTCTTTCAATGCACAATTTGATTTGCAAAATAGTTCACAGCACACAACGAGAGCGACGACAAAACCACAATTGACCCAATTTCCAGGCAACAACAGTCAAACCCAGCGTTATATCCATAGCTGAATACTACTAGTTAAAAGTCAAATGCTGATCAATTCTATGATATTGCATGTTTATGACACCGCCGCCAGCTCAATTATCAGCTATTCATACAAACATGACAGATCAATACTAATTGCCCGCCATGGCACAAAACAATCAAGTACACAAGTACATATCGACCATACTTCAATATCGATCTTTAACGATACATAATAAGTATTTTGCTAGATCAGTGCTAAATACAAACATTGCAAATTTCTATTAATATACATATTTACTTAAACACATCTTTCTGAGCTATTACAGCTACGAAATATATGCTTGCGGTTCTTTTTGAGGAAGTTTTGTAATGAGATCGCTTTAGTTAAATCATATTTGGTAATTTTACTATAACTTGATTTACTTAGCTAAGTACTTGAGGGTAAGATTCTACACTGTTTGTATCAATTTTTAGCATTGCTGTGTGATCTTAAGACATTTAACATTATAATTCAATTTAAAATATTCATTATTATAATACATCTTCTTTTGTTTACGTTCCTTTGGTTGAAAAGCTCTCCCGTAAACTATATAAATACATTCCTTGTTATTTGCATTGATTTCTTAAGCTTTTTGGCTTCTATGGTCTTATCTTTTGTTGGTATGGAGATTCTTATTGAAATTGTGTACTAAATTTTGCGGTTACGCAATGGATCAACATGTGGGCTTATAAATAAATACAGACGTGCACTCTCGTATGTTTGGCGTATTTGTTTACCTGGCCTGTGGTTTGCAGCGACCCGTACTTGTGCCTAATATCAAATAACACTCCTTCAAAACGCAACCAAAGCCCATTCAGATCATATAAGTTATTTTAAACAAAGCAGGTGAAAGTTTTAAGATTGTTTCTACTTTGATATGGGAACTAAAATCTGAATTATATATGACAGCAGTGCAAGCTAAGCTTAGTCAGCATTTCAATAAACTTTAAACGGATACCATACATTACATAAATGTATTCTGAGTGATTCATAATGCAAATCATTTATTGGGCTTATCAATGTTTATAGCGAATAACTTTCTAACAATAAAAAACTTGTGGCGGAAGCAGGAAAAAGACTTCAAATTGTAAATTTTCTCGATTTACATTTTGCTGTCACAGTTTGGGTTTTCGATTTCAGTTGAGATGTTTTCTTAACACGTAGATCAACGATTGTTAGCTGTGATTATGAGTGACCAAGTAAGAAGGCTCTAGTCGGGAGAGCCCGACAAGAAGATACCCTGAACCCAGTTGCAATAAATAAATTAAATTTATGTAAGACTTTGGTATACTGACTTAGATTCAATCGATTAAATTCGATATCTCCGGTGTTTCTCAACCGATTTGGACGAAATTTTCAGTTCTATCGTTACCCATTTCTTCGAACCTCATTTTTAGATTTTCCAAATTCGATATTTTTTTGTTATCGATTCTATGTGTAAATCGGAATAGTTGTCGATAATTTGAAGCAAACTTGTTCTGCTCATGGTATAGGAGAACTTATATCCAAAATCTGAAGTCTATAGCTCTTGTAGTCTCTGAGATCCACGCGTTCATACAGACGGACAGACGGACAGGCGGACATGGCTAAATCGACTCGGCTATTGATGCTGATCAAGAATATATATACTTTATAGGGTCGGAGATGCTTCCTTCTGCCTGTTACATACTTTTGCACAAAACCATTATACCCTTATTTACCCATTTTATGGGTTAAGGGTATAAAAAAGGGTGTGACCCTGTATCCCAATTTACATTTTACATAGTTTATGTGGTCTATATGCTATATGCGGGTGCAGATCTTTCAGTAACACATTTATAATGCGTACTAAAGTTCAATGCACCCTAAAAACAAAGAGGAAAAAAAAACAAATGAAGCTACATGTGTCTGGTGTGTGTGTAAATGTGTAGTGTATGCATTGTAAATCCATAAAAACAACATGTTGTCATGGCCAAGTGCAATAGTCGGATCAACATTGTTGCAACATCTGTGGCACTCACCTGCCGCTACACAGAGCTAGTCAGCTCCCAGCTCAATTCCAGATAGCAAGTTTAATGCTCGCTAATCCAATATACTCCAATAAGTGAAAACACAAATAGTTCAAGTGGAAGTCTGATTAAAAAAAGCCGCAGCAGCCAACAAACAGTTGCCTGAGTTGCCACAGTTGCTGATAAGAGCTTTGACTGTGACTTCAATTGCGACTCTCGACTCTGAAGTTTTTATGGCATGCAATTATGGTCTTCAGATACAGATACAGCGCACTGACAGAGTTACAGATACAGATGCAATCGGTTGCAAGGCGGTTCATAAATGCATTTCAGTTGTTTACTCAAGTGGAAAATTTCTTATTTACTTATTTATGATATTATTTTTTTATTTTAAAGAGTTCGTGAGGGGACGAAGTGGTGCACACTGGCCACTTAACTTTGAACTTAACATTTAATTATAGTTCATCTCAGTCTTTTTCACTAAGCTATCTCTCTTTATTTACTCATTAGTTTTGTGCACTTTTCCGTTATCAGCAATTACGAATGCATTGACCTCGTTTCGGTTTCGGTTAGGGGCTTCGGTTTATTTTTCGGGCTTCGGCTTTTGTGGGACAACAAATGTTGCCAAACATTCTCGATGCGATGACACTATAAACAAAATAAAGAGCGCCAAGGGGGGGCGCACACGCAATTGGTGCACAACGGAAGCTACGCATATAAATATATGTACATTGTGTGTAGATTTTTCTTTAGGCAAGAACTAAACACACATTTAAATGCATCGCTGCACACAATAAAAATAACAACCACCGCGTCGCGTTTTCGTTTCGTCTTTTCGTTTGTTTACACACAATGCCAACAAAAATTGTTGTGTATTCTGTTTTTTTAAGGAATGTGAATTGTGGATTGTGAATTTTGGTTGTCGACTCTCACCGGTCAACGTGTGACTGAAAACTGACAAAACAAAAACCGAAACTGAAACCGAATCCGAAACTGAATTCAAAAATGAAACAGTCGTTAAGCGTGGTGCTCAACCGGGCGAGAGATGTCAGGAGCAAGAGAGTAAAAAGCGTTACCACAGAGAGAGAGCGAGAAAACGGGTGTGTGGGCGAGAGCGTTTGTCAGGCAGGCAGAGTGCGAGTGGGGTAGAGAGTGTGCGACAATTTGGTTGAGTGCATGCGCATACTGCATACAATAACATGGGGGTCGCCGAGCAAAACAAACGGTGCTCAATTTGTTTTGTTTTGTTGGACTTCTTGTATTCCTCTATGGGGTTGGGCTAGCTGCAGCTCAGGGTTCAGTGTTACACAGACACAAAACCCTGACTTACGATTGTCAGCCGAATGCAGTCAGCCGACTCGAGACGAATGCTAGACGAAAGCATTTCTAAGAGAGAGCAGTCCATACTAGTTTTTTTCACTGTATGTACCATTTAAGAAAATTTAATTTTTTTGAAAAGCTTAAATGGTTTGAAGTACTAATACATAAACATAGAATAGTTAAAAAATATTTTTACTATGTTTTATTATTTGTATATTCATGATACAAAAACTTGAAAAGTACTATATCTTTCAATGATTTTAATGAATTGATGATTTAATTCTTCTTAAAAACGGATCAAACCTTATTAGAAAGCACCATTAAAATTAAAGTAAATCGAGTAAATCTGTGTTCAAATCAAGAATTTCAGTTTATGTAATTAATTTTTTTGAAAAACAAAAATTGTGGTCTAAGTTTTGTTACAACTTATACTCTTCTGAACAGCTGTTTTAAGATTTGGGTGTTGCACCTATCGAGGAGTTGCGTATAACGACCGTTACGTTGAGCGAGGTCGTACTGTATACAATTTAATGACAGGGGCACATTTGAAGGTGTTTTATAGATACGTTTTTTTTATTTTGCATTTGTCTTGTGTGAAATGTTTAAGCGCCATGGAAAAGATAAGCTCGTTTAAGTTAGTTCTTGGAAATAATGTTTATCTATATTATAGAATCCAAAGAAAAAAACAGATTAAACCTTACAGAGTTTTATGGATAGTATCGAATTTTTGAAATTCTCACAAGAATAAATTTACATACGAGTTAAAATCCAGAAACAAACATAATTCTGCTTCATATGCAGCAAGGATTATGAAATGTATCGGCGTTACATCGTTTTGTTTAAGCGATCAACATAAGTCACGGAACTTGAAGTCGTGGAAAGATGCAATGCACTTGTAGCGCACAGATGCGAGCATCTGACCGATGCACATGATATATATGTAAATTTTGTATATCTGTATGAATAGATGTCTGTAAAAAGAGGGTGTTGCATCTGTGCATTGTGCTCATTATGAAAATGTCTCGCTCCGGCGCCGCATTGTCGGCTTTAGGGGTTGCACTGCTCGTTAATGCTTTTGTTCCCCTCGATTATGTAGGGTAATAGTTGACTTTGGTTGAGCTGTTGATTTACTGCACTGACTTTTCACACTCTTCACACTCCACTCTCAGTAATGATGATGAGTTGTGGTGAAAGTGGCGTAATAGATTTTTCATGAAAACCAGCAGCGACTTTAATATGCGCAATCAACTTCAAGAGGGTGACTTTAAGTTCATTAAACTATACAAAACAAAATAAGGGGATGCTTAAAGTTGATCAGAATATAATTTTGTTGTTGTTCCATTTGGTGGAACAGCTGTCTACTTGGGTTTATTCAACTCGAGAGCTCAAAGCGTAGCGTAACTTCAAATGCGTATGTGGCACGTTTCCAATTCACAAAGACTGACGACTGCTAAAGGGGTTTGAGGCGGATGCTGGATTGGGGGTTGTCCCGTAGATGCTGTACTCGCATCTACAAAACAAAAAAAACTGTTGCGTGCTTTTGGGCGCGCCTTTAACATGAAATTGGCGCACTCGTGCACTGGGACACACGCTTCATTGAGGGGCGGCCGCAGTTTAGAGTTTGGGGTCTTTTAAGGTGTGTCCATGCATGCATTATTACAGAGCGAGCATGAAGAGAAAGAACTTATTTTTGGGGGTTGACACGGGTTTCAATTACCCAACGAGTCGTTCGGCATATTCTTTTGACACGCACCATAGGACGCAATCTGTTTAATTGAGGTGTTTAGCCATCTAAATAATTAAAGAAGCCAAAGGCTAAGCGCATAAAGCTGAGAAGGTCATCATCATAAATTAGATACGCAACACGCTGAGTACATATCATTAATTCAGAACCAAGCGACAAGTGGGTACAGGTGCTACTTGAGCAGAAGAAGGAATATTTTTATAATAAAGGTTGAATTATTAAGGATTCTCATGTTGTTTAAAAAGCGCTCATCCTTGTTTCTTTGTCTCTATATGAAAATCAGTGTTATCGAAAATTATTGTTGTCGATCGAGGGATATTTAAATTTAATGGAAATTAATTTTATTTTTAACAATAAGTATTGTGGAAATAAAACTTAGTAATAATAAAATATCATCAAAGAATATATCCTGTTTATTAATATTAGATAAATATTATCATTATCATATGTTTTTTCAGCTGATTATTTTGATTAGACTGTGGAAACTTCGTGTTTACTTTAAGAGTTTCTGCAATATGTAATATATGTCCAAATAAAGAAGAAAGTTTATATTAATTAATGTTCATAACCCTTTTTGCGGCTACTGCGGAACTTTCAACTTGAAGGTAAGCTTGATTTCTCGCATGCTTCACTGCCCGGACAAAAATATCTATGGACTCTTCAGATGCTCTTATGTAGAGCAGAAAGCTATAGGCGAAAACCAGACGGTCATGATTTTTTCTTTAGTTAACAAAAAAAATTAACACACAATTCAAACTCTTAATTTTATTGTTATCTATTGCATGTGAGTATCGGAAACGGTTAGAGTTATCGAAAATGTGAAACAAATTTGGCCTTCCTATGGCTAAGAGAAGCTTATTTTTTTAAAATTTAAATCTTAATATGCGTTGTTCGACTTTATGCCAAATATTTTGCATTCCGGTTAAGTGTGCATTGTCTATCTGAGCTTTTCCGTAAGAATTACAATCCTCAAGGTTTATTTCCTACGAGGTATAAGTAAACAATGCAGGTCCTCTGAAAATCACTTTACTTTAGACTCTACTTAAGCTTAAGCTTAAAAATCATTTGATTTAGTCTAAACTGCCTTTTCGTCTTACGAATAAATAATCCTTATTTCAAACAATCATAACAATTTAAGTTTACTTTTACCCTTTTTTAGTCACAACTTTCCAAAACAACAATAGTACCTTACGTGTCCACAAACAATTTGAAGTGAAAGACCACACATAAGAGTAGTTGGGACAGAAGTCGGTTGTTGTCTACCACTAAGTATTTAGTATGAATTGTAGCTGGCTAAATTTAAATAAGACAAAGTGCTGACATTTCGTGCTTAGACCGCGTGCCCATTAGCTAGCCAGGCCGAAAACGAAACGATTATTGGTGTGCGCCAAATACACCCACACACAAATGCACACAGTGTGCACTATAATTTAGTGGCCCACTCGGACAGAAGAATTGAAGAACTGAAGCGCAAAATTGTGCCAAATGTTGAGAAAGAGTTAGAGAGTGAGTGAGAGAGAGCATAAAGTAAAAGTGCAATTACGAATATGAATGTAAGAAACATATATTTTGCATTGAATTATGTTTCTTTTTTTGAGTTGAAGTTGAAGTTTGGCTACTGTTTGAGCACGCAGCTGGCTGTCAGCTTGAAAACGGCTAAAAAAGACAGCTTGACGCATGCGCGGTTTGCTTGCGTAACAGTCGGTACCGAAAGTAATGTGACAGGCGTTAAATGCGCTGTAATCGATTTGATTTGCAATCTATGATGACTTTAATTGAAAAAATGCTACACTAACAATAGCGTGTGGGCGTGGCAGCCACATGAAACTAACAACACTACATCAAGTGGTGCTTAGATCGCTAGATTGGTGGGTTCGTTGGTGCGTTGGGTGGGTGGGTTTGTATGTGAGTGTGTGTGTGTGTGTGTGTGTGTGTTTGTGGCATGACAGCTGTAAGGAAGTCAGTCGGTCGCTAATGCAAATGCGCCCACGCAAATTATGAAAAATTATGCACATCAAGCGGCAATTTTATTGGCCGAAGACGGCGCATTTGGCTTCCTGGCCAAGCAAGCAACAAAAAGACAAAACGACAAACAGACAGTCAGACAGTGGGCCGGAGTGCACAAAAAGCCATTTCACGCCGCATAAATGAAACAAATTTGATGTGGCCACTGTGAAACAAGCATTGTGACTTGACTTTCTGGGGAAACATCGGCAGTATGAAATGTCCAGCAGCTGCTGTCCGTCTCTGTCCGTCCCACTGTCCACAATGTCTCTTTCCCCTTTTCGGTTTTTGTCTTTCGGCCTGCTTAAACATTTCGTAAACGTTGCGTCTTTAAGCTGCTGCTGCTTTGCCTTGTTGTATAATGAAACCGTATCCGTTTTTTTTTTTTTTTTTTTGTATTTTTGTTTTGTTTCCATCCAGCGTAATGGGATCTTTTTGCAGCTACCTTTGTTATCGCATTGAATTTGTGTATTCGAATTTCTGCTTATGACGAACAAATATTTCTTATGTCTGCTCCTTAAAAACAAAAGGGCACCAAGAAATACCAAAACAAAACCTCAAAACCCCAAATGAAGAATGTTCACAGCTCTGTAATTTAAATCAAACTCTCTTCAGGATACCAACAAGTTTAAAGCTTATTCTGCTTATGCTTTGCGAATAAGTATGTTAAGTTTGTTGTTGCGTTTATACGCTGATACCGAAGGTAAGGAGTATACACCCTTAAAGCTAGAGACTTGAGACTTTGCAAATAAATTGGTCCATATCTGCGTTAGACAAAGTATAGGGGCAATAAGCTCATTTGGAAGCTGGGAAATCGATTGCAAGTTGAATTAATCTATGGTAAGATGATGGCTGATAACAATATCCATTCCTCAGTTCTTAAGCTAGTGAATTAATCCAAAAACTCGGCCAATACCACCCTTTTGAAACTGAACAATGTACACCATGTTTTATTACTGGTATCGAGAGATCTTCGCATTCAACCGAATGCGCTCGACGTCCAAGTTTTCGCTTGTTTAAGGTTGTCTTATAGCCATGCAAAAGTCATTCAAGTGGAACGTTAATTTAATGAAATTCGTAAAAAATTATCTTTCAAGCCAGAATAGTTCTCACATCATTTAAAAAAATAGATATTTTTGATTAAGATTCCAAATAACTTTACATACCTCTAACAGTGAAACATTTGTATGATTTTATAGGGCAATTCTTGAGGCATTTCCAGGGAAACACATTTATCTCTTCAGATATTAATAATAAGGCTGATCACGCTTATTAAAAGATTATAAAGATCAAATCTTTATAAAAATTTACACTAATATCACTAATATCTTTGAATCAATTAAGCTTATCTTATCAGCTTTCGATTACCCTTTTAAACTCTGTCACTTAAAGCGATTCCCCGTGACATTTATAGATTGCTATCAATATTCATAAATACCTCACACATTACGCATTCCAAACTAATCACTCACACCGAATGTGAAAACATATATTTTTTTAAGAGATCTCACACAGCCATTTACTTTTGTTTTAAGCGTATTTTGAGTTGTTGTTTTTAATGCGCTTGAAAACCTTTTAACATTCCTTTTCGTTTCGTTATGGTTCGTTTCGAATGTGGACTTAAGCTACTTTCGTTATTCTTAAGAATAACATCTTTCGCTTTTTAACAAGCACAGAAGTCCGGCCTAAAGGAAAAGTGTTGGCCAAACAGATTTTAATCGTTCTTAAGGGTTATTCTTTTCATTTTTTGTTTTTGTGTTGGTTTTTTTATGTCAATAATATTGGGCTTTAAGTGTTTCTTTGTATGTTCTGCAAAGCTGCAGTTGCTGTAGTTGTTTTTTTTTCCTGCAGACTAACCACGTCAACATTAATCACTGTCAGCAAGCTGGTCTGTTGGGCTTTTGGTCTGTTCTGGTCGCGGGCCACCTCATCGTCATGTTCGGGCTTTTATTTTTGCTTTTTCGCTGTTGTCTGCATGTGATTTCATTAATTTCGCATTCCGATGCGCAACGGCGCAAAATTCCATGCAGCCAATCTCAGGCATTCCCCGCAGTCTCTCTCTCTCTCTTTCTCTCTTTCTCTTAGTGGTACAGTCATAGCGATGAGGAAGTGCAAGTGTTGCACATGTGCGTCGCACTTTAATTTTTTATGCGTTGATCGTTTACATATTTTTTTTTATATGCATCGCTTTGATCAATCAATTCAACTGGCGTCGTTTATCTGTTTCAAGGTTTATTTACTGCCAGAGCCAGAGCCAGAGACTGAGACAGACAGAGCTGGAGCCATTGCCCCCTCTAGCCATAACATATTTTAATTGAATGATCAAAATCGGATGGTCGTCGATTGCATAGAAGACACGACACAAACAAAAACACACACGAACAAATACCAACTTATTCCCTCGCTTTGACTGCATTGACTTGAAAAATGTGTTGAGGAAAAAAAAAATGAATTTCAATCGATGGACGTCAAGCGGGCGCCAGTTTCAATTCCAAAAAAGATTGCATGACCCACAAATAACGCTAAGCTCGTCGCAAAATTACCAAATTGGGCCTTAAAAAACGCGACAGCAAAAATGACAACAGAAACATCTACTGCAACTGGCAAATTTCAAATTATACAAATGCGAGGGTGTACCAAATTATCATATAATCCGGAAGTGTATCAACAATTTTAATTGATTTAATAACGAAAGCGATCAATTTACAAGCTAAAATGAATTATGGTTTGCAAATGGAAGTTTTGTTCAAGGCGAAATGTTTTCAAAACGGATGATTTTCAAAACCTATATTATACGATAAATACCGATAACTTGTAAGGGTCTTGGTATGTTTGGAAGGCTGCTAGACAGATTTATAAAATACTTTAGTATAATTAATCGATTCTTTTCCTTATTTCTTTTTAATTCTTTAAATGCTTGAAATTTTCTTTTTCATAAACAAATAACTCAAATTGTTTTTGGATATTCCTCACTCGAAACCTTATACATTATGATAATGATAAATTGTGAATCTATTTCTTTTGAATGCCTGAAGGTTTCTTAGATGTTATTCATGCATTTAAAATTGGTTTCCAATCCTATCGCACATAGATAGCTCATACATTGTTGATCAGTTGAACAAACTACAAGTACCACTACAAGTATCACTAAGCATTATTCGAAAAAAAAAAATGAATTTTTTTATTTTGAAGATTAGAAATTTGCCAAACACACCTCGAGTGTGCTTATTATAATTTATATTTTTCAGAGATTTATTTGCCGGCACAGAAAGAGGCACAGGGAGACGCATCTGCCATGCTTGGCTAAACAGCAAAGACAGGGAATTCAACTCCAACTTCGACTTGGAGTGCAGCACCAGAAGCGGCAGCAGCTGCGATGTTGTCGCCGTTGCCGTCGTCGTCGTTGTTGTTGTCGCTGTGGCCATGTCACCTTGTCGGTGCCTGGCTAAGTCGGTCGCACATGTCGCGGCATGCCATTTTAGGATTTGTGGCCGAAAAACCAAAAAATAAATAATGATATATATACATATGTACATGAATGTATGTAGATATTGTGTATATTTTTGTAAGTGCAACATGGGCCGCTTATTTTTGGGACAGTGCTGTTGTTGTGGTTGTGTGTAGAAAGTGCCGCCAGCAACAACAGCAAAAAGCAACAAATCACAGTTGCTGCTGTTGCAGTCGCGTCTCATTATTTTTACTTTTTTGCATATGGCCATTAGCATTGACAAGGCAGAACCACAAAGAAGTTGCCACTCGCCACTTGAAAGTGAGCGCCAGCTGTTGCCAATTTCCGCATTTAGTGCTTTAGCAGCAAGCAGGCAGAGCAGGCAACTCCTCAAGAACCGACCCCGACCCCGAACCCGACTCGCTTTCATTCAGCCAGCCCGACTCAAATGCCTGCCACAGTTGCCAACACGTTGCGAAAGTCACATAAATGGCCAGATATATGTTGATGTTGATGTTTTTGTTGCTGTTGTTTTTTTTGTTGTAAGCGGCGCTTTTAATTGACCAACAAATTACATGCTGCATGTTTGTCTTTTGGCCAAACCCTGCAATAGATGACAAGCAAAAGCAGCGCCGAATGACTAATTGGTCACCATAATGGTCACATTCGAAACCCAGACTCAAACTCAAGCTCAAACTCATACTCAACTCAAAACTCCGGACTTGGTCTTCGAGTCCAAGAGTCAGTTTCAGCGACAACGTCAGTCGATCAGCTTTGCACAGTGGGTTAAATCAAGATATCGATCAATTAGAACAGATTTGGATACGTGGAAATAACTGGATATTTACTTTTTGCTGTTTATCGATAAATATATAAATACTGATTTAATAAAAAGAACAAATCAAAAAACATGAAAGGTTATCTGCTGAAGAGAATCTACGCAAACTTTTCATGTATAATAAGTTAATATAACCAAGATATGATAAGAGGAAAAAACAAGTTCAAATTATATTGTGGTATAAGAATCTATTTAGATTCGAAAGAGTTTTTGGATTTGACAAAAAGTTTAGTATAGATTTGCATGTAAGCAATTCTTGTATATAACTTAAGAGCAGAAACAAATAAGGGACAGTAACAGATTATTCTTTAAGAGCCTGAAGGCTTACATAAATACATCAAGCAGTTTTTATAGAGAGACATTCAATCTGTTTTGAATAATATGATCAACATTTGCTTTGATCAAGTCGATAACTGAGAATTTGTTGCCGATAACAATAAAAAAGTGTAAATAATTAACACAGTAATTGTTACCACTGTGCATCAGTTTTGGGCCCGCCTGGTGTTGCTGCAGTTCGTCAAGCCATTCACACACGATTTAGCGCCACCGTCATCGTTGTAGCCGCTTTTTGCCGTTGTCTTTGCCGTTGCCGTCGCCAGCGCCACGGGATCTCATGTGATGAATTTGCCGCCAAGACAGCGCCGCCAGATCGTTGGCAAAAGTCGCCAAGTTGCCGTTGCAGTTGTTGTTATTGTGTTATGGGTGGTCGCCGAATCGCCGGCACAACTCCTGCGGCTTAAATGCTTCGACAAAAAGTTCAGCTTTGCGTTTGCATGAAATGACTAAATTATTCATTGCAGGATTTGTTGGCCGAACACAGCCGGCGGCAGCGGCTTTTGGTATTGAGTTTTGGTTTTAGCCAAAGCGCAAAAACACTTTCGCTCTTTCATACGTGTATGCGCGACACACCCGTTTAAAGAGCTTAACCGTAAAGTTCAGAGCTCAGACAAATAAGCCAAACAATTAGGTGTAATGCTCAGAGTTTCAAGACTCGACAAATAAACAAAAGAAGTCGACTTGATGAATGTGGCCAGGTAAACGGCAAACTGGCAAACTTAACTCATTAGAGCTGCCAGGCAGCTACATTTATTTTATGTAGTCTAGTAGTTGCGGTGGAAGTCGAGACCCCTAGACCTGAGACCTGGTCTGTAGCTATTGTTGTCTGCGCAGGCGCAACGCCTACCTGAGCTGCCGTTTAATGTTTGTATCCACCGCAAGCGAATTGGGTGCTGCTCTTCCAGTGACTCTGGCCAGAAGCACGCGCCAGGGCCGCATTGTTTAGCTCTGAGTGTTTTATCTAAGTGACTTGACTGACTGACTGACTGAGTGAATAAGTTAACAAATGCCGCGCAGGCGTTGCCTTCATTGTTATTGTTATTGTTATTAAAAAAGAAAATCCAAAAGAAAATTTCAAAAATGGTGCTGAAAGGTCGAGGACATGCAGATGAATATTGGCAACTTTGATATTATAAAGTTATTTTAGAACATGATTTGGCGAATGAGTTATATGTCCCATCTATCTTTTAATAAATTACTCTGGATACCACTAACTATACTATTCACATAACACCACAAATGTTGTTTTCCTTTTATCGATTTCGAACAGCTTAAGTAAAATCCAACGAATAATAATAGCATAGAGGCAAGCGAAAGTATTTTGTTCGTAATTGTCCCAGCTACGAAAAGTTTGAGGAACAACTACAGCTGCATTGAATATAGATCGATCAATATGTATATGGAGAGAGCTGGCCAACTGACCGTCGTTTATGCCACATTTAAGTCAATCGCAGTCAAACAATCGCCCAGCACCAAACAATTGCTCTGGGGCCATAAACAATTAACAGCCCTATAATCAGGCAACAATTTGCCACAGTCACCCACAAAAAGGCGGCTAACATGCAACTTCCTCATTGCTAGACATAGATCGAACATTGCATAAGCAAGCAAATTGCAAACTGCAACTGCAATCGATTTTAACTATATATAAATTGGATGAGCCTTATGTTTATGAATGAAAAACATAAAAGAAAGAAATGCCAGACATGAAATACAAAACCAAATAGAAAACTTTTGCCAATCTATATAGCCAAATGAGCGAGCGGTGTCTTTGAGGGCGACTGTGTGGCATGGCAAGGCAAGGAAGGAGGCTGCCACAAAACGACGAAAGACGAACGACCAACAACGATCGACGGATTGCAATTGTCTGCATCGGCAACTGCGTCAGCGTTCAGAGTCAGCGGCTAAAATGAAAGGCTAAACTTATGAAGCAAAATGATCGACAGGCAACTGTCTGAGCTCTGTTGTGGGTCTTTCTATCTCTCTCTTTCACCCCCTCTCATTTCAATTGTACCCTTGTGTTACTCACTCTATCTCTCACCCGCTCTGTCGCTTTCGTGTTGCTTGCAACGGAAGCGCAAAAATAGAAAATAATTTTGAACTTTGGCGGCGGCAGCGTTTGACTTATTGCCTACTGATTTGCAGACAAATCAGTTTGGCTCCAAGGCAGTCCGAGTCAGTGCCACATGTGCCGCCACATGTTGCATATCCAAGTCTCTCTCTCTCTCTCTATCTCTGTCTCTGTTTGTGTGGGTGTTGCATATACATAAATAAATTGTAATTTAGTTGGCACAGGATGCACATCATCTATATGTACATACATGCATGCATACACTGACTACAATTTCGAGTACTCTTGCGCTAGCGCCAGCTGCAGCTCGCAAAGAGAAAGTGAGTGTTTGTTAAAATTTGACAGGTTCATTTGACAAACAGGCAGCATTCACATGCGCATACGTAGTATAAAGGTACTTAACTCTCCATCAACACACACACACACAGAAATACACAGCACTTGCGATTATAAATGAAATCGAAAGCATTAAAAATAAATCTTAATAAATCAGCATGCTTACATGCTTTTAATTGCAATCAATAAATTATTGTCTGCTTTAAGAGTTTGAACTTATTTGTTTAAAATTTTCATTTGAATGGAGATCAATTTTTATTAAAGCTCGAATTAGACTTTTAAGGAATAAGTGAAGCAAGTAACAATTGAAATTGTGTCTAAGAAAAAGTATGGTAAAATATTTCTTTAAAAATGGCTTTTGAGCTGTATGAAATAAAATTAATCTGAACGCAAATGAAGAACTGTTACCAATTGAAAACTAGTACTTTACTGACTCTCACTCCTAAAAATTGCAAATAAATTGACCATGAAGATAAGTTATGAAGTAATGTGCCAGGCTGGCAGATACTGATATTCTAACAGGCATTAAATGGATATGCACTGAGCATCTATGGGGTCTAGAAAAAACAAAACCAAAAAAGCGTAACGAGGTCAGTTCTCATAAGCGTTGCCTATAATTCATGTTATGGATAAATAAAAATAAAAATGGCCAACGCCTGTTGGTTGCCTGGCAGCTGCCGCAGTTGCCACAGATTTCCGCCTGGAGGCAGCGTCAACTGCATTTTAACCCAATTAGAGAACAGGTTGGCACCTCCACACACACACACACAGCGACATTTCACATTTCAATTTGTGTGCCAAATTTTGTGGAGCAGTTGAGTTGATGTTTTTTTTATTTAACATATTATTTATGGTTTTATCGCCGTCTGTTTCGACACCATCTTGGCGATCTTATCAGTTCGGCCTGTCAATTGTGTTCAGGGCGTCATTAATTTGCTTCGTTTTGTTTTGTTTTTTTTTTTCTTGTGTGTTTAGCTATTTGGTTGGGAAAGCGCATAAGATATAGAAACCCATCCGCATTTGCTATCAGATTGTGTGCTTAATTAAGTGCATCCATCGCCTGGTTAGCGGTGGGCAGCATTTGAGTTTGTGCCATAATTCATGGAAAGTCGAAAGTCAGACTCCATCGATAATGTGTCACAATAAAGAATTCCCACATAACTGTTTTTTTCTTCTGCTTTAACTTTACTCACGCTGTTTTATGTGCATATTTGTGCCTGCAGGGCATCAAAGCCAATTTCAACTGGCGCCACACAAAAAATAAGTGTCAAACCGTGCAACAACAACATCAGCAACAAAACGACATACCAAACACCCAATTCCCCAGCACTTGCCTGACCATTGATGAAAGCCAAGTGCCGACCATCAACAAGCGAAGTTTTTTTTTTATTTCGTTTCTGTTTCGTTTAGTGCACATAATTGGCCAAGTGGGTCACTGTAACTTACCTGCAAAGAGAAAAAAGAAGATGGAAAAAGTGAGTGAGTGGGTAAAATGGACAACAAGTGAGAAAAGTAATTAAACGTTTGCCATAAAGTGAGTGAAATAATTTGAGCTACATAAATTCATTGCAAATGAACATGCACATTACGCCAAATAAGTATCAATAGAAAGCGAGACTAAATACAAACAAGCGAGAGAGAGAGAGAGAGAGAGAGACAGAGAGCGAGAAACAAACTCTGTATCATAAAAATGCATTCACTTTTTGTGACTATCAAAATATATTATACAAATACTTATTATATCTACATAAAACAGTATTTTACATTAAGTAGGCCCAGATTTATCCGACATCAACTATGTAACCTATACGATACAGTTATTCCCATTTTATATTTGACCAGCATCCAAATTAGAAATAAATTTTTTGTTTTCTTATAAAAATTTGGTTATAATTTAAAACGCCCAAAATTTTTTCTCTTTAGACTTGCCAGCAAAAAAAAAACAATAATAATGTGCTCTCCATGCGGACCCTGCAGTCCCTGCGATCCCTGCTGTGGACCATTCGAGTGCTCCCCGAAATGCTATAATGCGGCACAACTGGAAGCCCTGCCACAATGTGCACCACGAATACCGCCACCGTTTCCCAAATGCTTAACGGTGCAGCAGCCGCCTCGTCTCATCTGCAAGAAACGGGTCGTTTTCACCGAAAAGATTGTGCCCGAGCCGATGGTCGTGAATCGCTGTAGACAAATTACCATACCCAAAGTTGTGGATGCGACGCGTGTGATCAAGGTGCCAAAACTGATTTGGGTGTCGCAGATGGTGCGTGAACCTCGCGTCATCTACTATCCATCCATGATACCCGATCCCTATGTCGTGTGCTATCCGAAGCGAGTGTGTGAGCCCCGAGAGGTCTGTCAGTCGATACTATGTCAGCCCAAGCCGCAGACTATTGATATACCACCGCCGAGGGAATACTGCTGTTATCCAAATGGACCCATCAACTATAAGCCGAGTGCAGCTTGCCCGCCATGCCCGATTGGACCATGTGCACCGGGTGGCGGCTGTTGCCCATTGCCATGTTTCTCGACCAATCAGTATCCTGTTTGTGAGACACGTTGCGGGCCCTGTGGACCATGTGGTCCCGGTGGGCCCTGTGGACCCTGTGGTCCTTGTGGACCTTGTGGTCCGTGTGGACCTTGTGGACCGGGACCTTGTGGACCTTGCGGACCCTGTGGACCCTGGGGAGGAAACTCTGGACCCGGCTGTTGGACACCCTGTGGTAGCATGTAGTCCTAGCCTAGTTCAGCCAAGTTATATTATTGAGGATCATGTAATGAATGTATAGACAAAACATACATACGTACATATATGTAAAAAAAAAAGTAGTGGCCACAAGCTAAGCATTATCGATATTAAAAAATTTTCCCTCAAGGTCTAACTAATGTTGTTGTTGGTGCAGGTCAAAATTTTCCGCTTTAAAGCAGTTTTATTTCGCATATAACGTTGCGTGGACGTAGCATCAAAAACAAATCAGCTCTAAGAAAATCTTATCAGCTACATTGCTACCTAATTAGCTTAGGATCTGCATAAGATGCACGCATTTCCGGATTGAAAAGACATTGGGGTCGGGCCAGAGTTTGAGGTTTTGGCATCTAAATTTGTGATGCAGATCTTTGGCAGATATCGCCAGCCACTCTCCTACCAAATTTCGTGACTGTAGCTCTAAAACTTTGAAAGATATTGTCATTTCCAGCTTTAAGAGACGGAAGACTGAGGGTGGTGCGGGTGGATTTGGCATCAAAATTTTGTATTCCACTTTTTGGAGTGGTTCGTTAACAATCTTGCCACGAAATTTCGTATTTTTAGCTGGTGAAATGTGTGTTATATCGAATAGCACATCGAGATGTATCGACTTGCTATCGATTTCCCTAAAAATTTCCAACTTCTCTTATTTTTTTACATATAAGTACCATTAATTCGTCAGCTCAACTATTTCCATAGCCCAAATTTGTAAAGCCATTTAAATTACAATACCTTTCCGCATCGAAAAAATGAAATTAACATAATTTTCTTATAAAAATTTATTGCATTTGTACATTCTGTAGCATTTTTTTAAAGTTTTATTGTGTGTGTTTTTTATGTGTCTGAATTAAATTGCTTCATTTGCGCCCCTGCATATTTCATCGTTTGCTTTGCTTCATCTTCTTTCTTTCTTTTATAACTTTTGCCACACTTTTAGCATTGTGTGAGTGTTGGGTGTATATATTAAATATACATTGAAATGCAAATGCCGCACGCCGGCTAATTGGTTTATGTAATAAATATTTTGTTGAGCTTTGCGGAGATTTATTTGCGTCTCTTGTTGAGCTTTTGGAGTTTAAGACAGAATAACAATGTGTGCTGCACGTAATGAAAACTGCACGACATTGAAGCAATGAAAGCAGCCGACATGCATACGCAAAAAAAATATATTTATATGCATGTATATACTAACTAAAATAACTCGCTACGCATACATCACAAAAGTCCAGATAAAAGTAGAGACTGAGGCATCAATGGCAACAGATTGAGACGGAAACGTCAAACCGTCAGTTGAGTGCAACGCCCTCGATTATTCAGCCAAACCGTTTGCTTTGACTTAATTTAGGGCTTGACACATTGCTATGCTATTGTTAACTGCAACAGACTCTCAAGACAAACGACACTGCACAAAAAATAGCTGGGAGTAAAGCTAGACAGGAAAACAAACATTTTTAACTGATTCGATGTGGAAAATATTACAATTTGAAACTATCCATGCAATATTAAATATTATTACCTCCCATAAGACAGAACAACAGTGCAAAGCAAATTAATTTATATTTAATATAATAATAATAGTTAATAGTAAAATAATTTTATTTATTTTATTAAGTGATTTAAGTTAGCATATTTATTTTTTCACTCCTCATATATCAAATCAGACTTACTGTTTACTTTTATTAATTATGTATTTTATTTAAAAAAAAAAAAAAAAAAAAAAAAAAAAACATAATCTCATGTAATACATGTGCTTCTAATTGAAAAAAGAAAAAAAAAATATTCTGGAATTGGGAAAAATTAAATTTAGCTTACTCCATACCGAATGAAAGGAGTATAAATAAATATTGGTTTTGTGCAATGTCCGTCATAGAGTCTGTCCGTTATTTTTCGACACCCGTAAGGCTAAAGACTTGATTAAGGTTCTACGCCTTCATTTAATGAAAATCTATAAATAAACATATTTCTAATGTAACAAAATTTTGTAATAAGATATTTACTGGCAAAAAGCTGCATAAAATTTACGGAACCACGCCTACCAAATCCATCCCCAGCCCCGCCGCATTTTAAAATCAGAAACCTCTATATCTTGAACAGTTTGTGAGCTAGAGCCACCAAATTTGTTAACAAGGTCGGTGATGGCGTCCCGCAGTTGATTGCGTCCGACTGCAACGTTTCCACTTGTTATTAACTATATATGTAAAATATGGATCCATTGGTCACTTTTTTCAGTGTTAAGGCATTTGAATTCCTCGAATTTAATTGTTGTTTTTACTGCTGGAATGACGCGTGAGATTTTCAATTAGCAACGCTAATTAGGAGGAGTGAGACGTTCATACATTCAAGAAAGGTGTTGTTTTTTTTTAACAGTTGCTGTTGGTCAATCGCTTGCTATAAGAGAGAGGTGTAAGCAATGCCCATTTAAGCGGTATATACATGTACATAAGTACGAGTTTGTGTCTTTCCTTTTTTCAGATGTCTGCGATAAGGGGAAGCTGCAAAATTTGTTAACTCCAAACACAAATTTCCAAATTCAGTATTGTGTGTGAGTTGTGTGTTAATTTTGTGACTGCTGCCGCATTTGTAGATGGGATTAGATTTGATTTGTTTGTTAACAAAATTTAAATTAAGTGTGTTGATTGCTAACGAAAGTAAAAAACTTTGAATATTGTGCAAAAACCAAAATGGTTTTTATGTCAAGTGTTTACATGCAACATACATGTGTATTTGTGAGTAGACAGGCTAATCTGTGTTTTCTTGGCCATCAATTTTGTTGTTGTCAAGCTTGATGCCACGACTCGCATACTTTTTTTAAAACTATTTTCGTAGGTTTCCCATTGCTCAATTGATTTAAATACTTTGAATGGGGCGCCAGTAGAATTTCAAGTATATTCAGATACTATAAACACAGACCTAAATCAAGAACTCTGTGCATGACTAGGAAGTAAATTTATTGACTGAATTGATGTTGTTATTACTTATAGGGTCTTTGCTAGAATCTCAAAATATCAACTGCTTTTCCGCAATCAACTTGAGCTTTATGGATTTCATTTCATGATGCCGCTTCACATTGACTTTATTTTTTTAATAGCATTACAGACCAAACCCGATACATAAATCAAGGTAGTGTGTTGTATGAGGCACTGGGTCTTTAAAGACATTCAAAGGTGTCAAACTCTATGGTATAACACAGATTTATTTTGACATGTTGTAACAATTCATTAAAACCAGACACAGTTGACCAGCAGAACGGTAAAGCCTACGAAAAGCTATAAAGATAAAATATACATATTAACAACTTATCGAGTGGGTTAACGACTGATAGATGCGCTAAGTATTATTATCAGTAAGTTAGTTTAGTAGAGAAGTAGAGAATCTTAAGGGGACAAGAAAAAGAGAATATTCGTAATAAAGAATGTGCTTTTGAAGGAATCAAACTGATGTGTTCTGGAAATCAACTCGCGGTATAGACAACTTCGTTATACGGAACTTTGTTATATGAAAGATCAACTGTATTCGTTGAACCAATACCTATCGAGTAAAGTATTAACATCGATTCCAATCGTCATAAATGACAGAATCTGTTTTGCAATCATAATAAATTTTATTCTTCTAACACCAAACTCTATTACAATGGTCTATAGTCAATCAAATGGACCAAGAAAGTTTAAGAATGGGTTAAGCCACACACACAGCAATATTCACACAGACTCATATGCTGGTCATTAAAAAGCCAACATGCCACAGCAGCCATTTAAGCAACATACTATAAAAACAAATACAACAAAAGAAAACACGTTGATTAGACACAGCCGAAATTTGAGCTTTTCTTAGAGGCACCTGACTTAAGAGGCGTTTCAAATAATGCTCTGACGGGAAAGGTCATAAAACTGGCAGTGGCAACAGAAAGAAAAAAAACTTTCTTTGTGTGTGTTGCAAGGCAACAAGGCTTTTGGCCGCAATTGAGTCAGCCGAGTCGGCTAAGTCAGCCAAGAGTGGGTGTTTCTTAAGCCAGCTTCGCTTATCTGGCCATAAAGAGTTGAGGCTGTAGCTGTAGTTAAAGCTGTAACTGGCGAGTTGCCCCCAAGTGGAGGCGACCACGCATGCTGTTGTTGTTGTTGCTGTTGTTGTTGATATTGTTATTGTTGTTGCCCACGTGTTATCACGAACACTTCACAACTGCACCGAGGAAAATGAAAAAACGAAAAAATGAAAGCTGAAAGCATCCGCAGATCTTGTTAAGATCAAAGTACGAAAGTTGAGCTTTGAAGTGCACGACTGTTAGGTGCTCTGTGTTTAAAAGTAATATTTCAAACTTAAAGCGGAGCAATCCTACTAACAATATATATTCATTCAAGGATCATTTTATTTGAAATTTTCTAATAAAAATTGTGTAACTTATTAAGTTCTAAAAGGTGAGTTTAAGAATGGCAAAAATATTGCAAGATCATTTAAAACATTAAATTTTAGGGGATTCTATCAAAATTTAAACATTTATAGGACAATAAAACAACAATAATAACAATTAGGTAATGATTCTTGGCGCTGAATTTAAATTCGTACAAAAGCATTTAATATAATATTATAGAAGGATACATTTCAAGAGTTTTAGATTTAGCTATCCGATTTTCTGCAAGTGCAAGAATGCAGCTCTTTAACTTTTTTACATGCGCACACAGTTTGCACAATTTGCGGATCAATCCAATAAACGCTCAAATACCTGCAGATACGTAGTACTTGTTTGTCTGGAGACCATGAGTTTCTGAACTTCGAATACCACTCAAATTACAACAATGGTCTGGTTAACACTTGCCCCGTGGGTGGTACTGGTAACCTTGGACCATGATTTGGGCCCATGAAAAGCATAATAAGCAAAAGTAATTTGTTGGCCCATGCCAATCAAGCCAAATAGTTGAAATAATGATGTAAAACTAAAAAACAACAAAGTTATATGCAAACTTGATGGCAATTACAATGCGGTAACAAGTGAAGGTGAAGGTCTTTAGTTTTGAGCTGTTTGTGTCACGGTGCTTGAACTATTTTAATGAGTTCTCTGAAGCCTGTCAATGACTTGTTTCAATTGTAAACAATTAAGAGTATTTTTAGCAAAAGTACACGACGACAAAATGCTCATTAATCTGTAGTGCTTTATACCAAATGCATTTGAGACTTCAAGTTTTATACATATAATGCTTAATAAATATAATAACTTAGTAAGTTTATTGTTTATCAATTGTTGTCGTTGCTTATATTTATTTTCTTTTAATGGATAACACTATGCTATGTAATTATTGTGCTAAAATTTTACCTCCTAAACACGCAAATCACAACAACAAAGTTCTATATGGATAATTAAATTCAATATGTGATATGTGATATGAACAAAAACCCGTGTTTTGGCCTTTTAGGTTAGATATTCCAAAAATAGCTGTTTGTTATGATTTTGGTTTTAAGTGTAACGTCTGACAGAATAAGTCTAATTATCATTTGAAATTTAATAGGGTATATCACAACACATAATGAAACTTGACAGCAGTTAGGTCAGGGCCCTTAAACCATTGTCAGCATCTAGCTTTGAAGTGAGAGTGGCTCTAATTAATTAGATCGCCGGATTCCGCACACATAATAAATACTGTCTACACATACTACAATGAGTATTATGAGTATGAGTATTGCTAATTGCTGGGCCATCAGTGACCCATGGGACCCAACGAACAAGAACTACTCTTTGTAATTTGGCGTTGGTTATGCCGCACCGAGCTGTGTTGGAAAATAATAGGCAGAAAAGCAAGCAAACGATGATGATGATGATGATGGCAATCATGATCATGATCATTACAAAGAGAGAGACAGACAGGAGTGAGAGGGAAAGAGGTGGATTGGAGTGACTGAGAACAAGTCTGGCGACGAACAAGTTTTCCAGTTTTTCCAATTTTCATGCACTAAACGCAATCAGTGCTCATGATCTGTACATTAACGTCGTGTGTTGATCACGCAGATTTCCCACACAAATACAAATGCAGCGACAACGAAATTTAAGGAAACTGCAGTAAGTATTAAAGTAAACATGGATGTGCACACAACTTAAACAGTTGACTGGTATACTAGATCCATCCATTTTGACCAGTTTTCAAGAGTTGTTCACTCGCTAGCACATATAAATCTAACAAACGCCTTGGCCAGAATGACGATAACAACAACAACAACAACAACAACGAAAACAAGACCAACACTTGGCCGATTACCGCATCGGTTGCGAGTCTAGGCGGTCAGCTATGCAAATTCGATTGAAGACTCTAGTTTTGTGTTGTGTCCAGCGGCATTTTTTGGGCATGCTCCTGCAGCAGCACTTCCTATGAAGTCATCACCAGACGACGGCTTGAGCGACGAACCGTTAGAAATGTCATTACATAAACACAGCACTTTAATTCAAAAATAATGCAAATTTACACGAACGCTGCCACAAGTGGGGGCAACAACCACAAGTGGTTTGGCTATGAGTGGGCGTTTGTGATTGAGTGATGGGCGTGAAAGCCATAAGAAAACATTAAGACGACGCTTCCACAAGTGCATCTTTCTCTCTCTCTATATGTGCGGGGGCTTCAAGTGTTGCCGCTAAACGTTGTAGAAACAGGTAACAATTTAGCAGATCTCACTTCAAATGCAGACAGGAAAATAGTTACTAAGTGGAAAAATAGGATCGTTTAAATTTTGGTTGTGATAAAAAACTTGTTAGGAGATTTTAAAGAGAGAATGAATTCAATTACCTTTATCAAAATTTTTGTAAAATATAAATCATCGTTTTATTGCACTCCAAATATTTTTTGGCACAGTTGGTATCATGGGCGCTACACTTTATCATAATCAACTCTTTTATAAACACAAACATAGCATTATTTACGTTGTTGTCGTACGTAGTAATACGTAGTAGCTCACGTTTTTCAGATATTTTTTTGCGATTTTTGTGCTCAACATGTTGAACTTTGCGCAAAATAAAATAAGAAAACCTGTTGAACAAGATTTGTTTGATTGCTCGCCGACGTATCTTTTTTTAAGACTTTTGTATAAAGTCAGAAAATGTATAAATAATTCAATTATAATTAAATGTGCTTACTGTATTTATTTTGTTTCATTTTTTTCTCATTTTCGTATTTTTCTAGAGCTGAAAGTCAAACAGCTGTGTTTACACAATTTGTTTGTTGTTATTAATGCATATTTGTATAATTTGTGGTTGGTACGCATGTACATATGTGTATAGTAGAAATGTATGTATACTTATGTGTTTATTTACAATAGATTTATTTGACAGACCAACTGTCAAACTTCAAGCACAAAGCAAGAAAAATCAACAACAATTTTAAGAAGTCGTTGTCAATGCATTTTGTGTTTAGTATTTTTATTTTAAATGGAATTACAAGCTACTCCACTTGGCATTTTTTGTTGTTGTTATAGTTGTTGCTTTTAATTTATGCACTTGCATTGACTCGCACAGACACACAAACAGACACATAATAGCCGGAGAGTGTGTCTGTGTTAAATGTAAGCCAAGCACAAAATAATGGAAGAAAAATAAAGTCGCTGACATTTGAAGGTTGTTCGGGGCCATTTCATTATAAACAATGTGAACGGTCGAGAGCTGAGTAATTGAATTTTAATTTATTTAGATGAGTTATGAAGTTTAATAGTAGTTATTGAAGATCTTGTCCATTATGTGTGTTCACAACAAAAGCAATCGTTAGTTAACAAAATCAAATTGCATATCATTCCTTATTGTGCAATGCGGAAAACTCTCCACACAAAAGCGTACTAATAAGGCAATTTACGTTTTAGCTAATTTAACACACACCCAACTTTCTATTGTACTTTAATAATAAAACAATTGATTCACGGATGTTATTTGTGGGTGAGAATTTTACTTATTTCTTTATATATATACGTTTTATATTTTTAGTTTTAAAAGCTGATGAGCAACACCTTCAACTATTCGCAACTTCAATCAATTTCAGCCCACAATAGCTTTTAGCTTTTGTTATTCAAGTTTTGTGATTCTTTACAACAACGACAAACGAAGTTAGTAATTTGAATAAAATAATAGAATGACTAATAGCAACAAGAAGCTTTTAAAGTGCAAAGAAAAAAGTCAACTAATGATTATGTAAACTATTTCCTGAACTTAAACAAAGTTTAAAACTTGTGATTAAGAATTAGTACAATAAATGGCTAAGTATACGCATAAGTTCCTAAAGTGTTGATCAAGAAAACAAAATTATCATTTGCACTACTAACTACACGATTTTTATCATTTGCAATATTAAAAATCTTACAATTTTCACAATAAAACAACTTAATGCCAAATGCATTGCTGTTATTCTGTCAAAGAAAACCAGCTCAGAGCTTACTATACGCTATCTTAAAACCTTTTCGATGAGCAACATTTGTAAGCTGGCGGTTATACACACACACTCACACAAATAATACCTGAGCATATCATGCTTGCAAGATAAAAGCAATTATGTTTTTAAATGGTTAAACATGATGAAAAATACACACACCTGCAAAGTGTTCGACAACAGCTCTCAACTTGACCTTCAATATTGTACGTTTATGGTATGTTTTGTTTTGTTTTTTAGTTGTTGCTGCTGCTACTGCCTTTTATAATTATTGATTTGAAACGCAGTGTTACAAAAAACATTTCGCATTTTTTGACGCCATGTGAAACACTTTAAAAATTGAGGGCAACAGCTCCCACAGCTTGCCCCAAGAGTTCAAAATGAGGGTCAACAATAAAAATAAAAACAAGAAAGAAACCACAGAAGAAATGAAATAATAAATACAAAAGTTGTAACGCTTTCGAAATGTGAACTCTGTGAACGTAATTAATCAAAAACTAGAGCTTAAGTTTCACTGGCAAGCTGAGAGTATGTTGGCAGAACAACGGCCACCCATTGTAATATCTCAAAAGAGGCACACAGAGCTGATAACTAATCGTTTAGCATTAATTTAAATTGCCTTCAATAGTGCATTATGTCACGAGCGCGGGTGCAGCGCAAACTTTGATTTCCAAACGAAAGCGAAAGTATGTCAGCAAAGAGCGAGGAAGAGAAAGAGCGGTGAGGAAACTGCTGCCAACCGAAGCGTGAAAGATTCTGTTAAACTGGCATCTCTTAGCTGATAAAAACACAAAAGGCATTGGCATTGTCGCTGCACTTAATGCGCATGCGTGCGCCTGCTCATGGTTAGCATCAGGGAAGAAAACATAGAGAGAGAGGGAGAGAGTGAAAGATTTGGGAGGGGAGTGGGGGAACACAGCTTTCCAGTCCAGTGGCTCGAAGTGAAATGGAAAGGCAAGTTGGAGACGCGTCTCTGAACAACAGCACACGAAATTGACAACCGGCGATCGCATGAAAAATAACTTTCACTAGAAACCGAAATCCAAAATCCCAAACAACAACAAAAACTATAAAAAATAAAAGCTGAAAGCGTCAACAATGCAAGAAAACGTGGAAGAACTGTTATCAAGGGAATACCGATAATTGTTGAAAAATTTATCAATCTAATGTTAAAACCTTATCTAGAAGCTTAAACAGAAAACAAAATATTTTAAAACAATAGAGTTTTCATGCGTAAAATGGTTTCTCTGACAGCTATTTAATATCGTAATTATCGATAAGAAGTGTGTTCTTTATTATTACAGGACAGCTATTAAATAAAATTCTTACTGTTAACGAGCTAACTCTTTAATATTCCGGTTAATCTGTGTTTTTGGCAAGATACCTTTCGCATAAGGTAAAGCCATAATAAATGCGTAAAGCCATATTCTAAATGAAATATTTCACAAAAACTGATGTAATTAAGTAACAATCAGATGGATTAAACTACTAAAAATTCATTATCCAATAAAACAAAAGAGTTTACTTTACATTATAGATTAACCTCTATGTTTCTTATCAAATTTTTACACTTTCAATGAAAAAGTCAGTATACTCCATATGCAAGGGTATAACAAATGTATTGTCAGGTCAAAGCTGTAATGCGCTTGTCTGTCGCTTGCAAGAGTCTCTGCTTGTGACTCACGTCTTGTAAATCAACTAAATCGAAAAATAACGTAAGTCATATCGCAATAATTTTCTTTAGCCACTAATGCTGTGTATACCGCTCTCTTTAGAGCTGCCTGTTGACTTGACGGAGAAAACTGTCACTCATTTGGGTTCTAAGCCAGGCTTTAAGTGCTGTGGAGCTGTGAGAAGCGCCCCCGCATCACTTTCTGGGGGTAGGCGTAAAACTGTCTAAGCAAATGGCAATTGCCAAGGAAGTTATAAATTTGCTGCCAAATAGAATTGTGAGCGACGACGGCACAAAAGCAAAGCCGAGGGGTTAGGCATTAGGGGAAAGAGGGTTTGAGGATGGGGAGTAGAAGTGGAGTACGGCAACGATTTGCAGTTGCATTTGGAAAAAGGCGATGCTACAAAGCGTTCATTAAAGTCAAAGTCCCACAACTTATGATGCAAACAACAACAACAAACAGCACGCGGTAGGAAAGAGCAGTCAAAAAATGATGGCATATGGGATGCCCTGCAAACATTTGTTGATCTTCTTTAATATTCTTTACTCATTCAAAATTCCAACTAAATAAATTTCGGTAATAATGTATAAGTATGTATCGATGCATTATTCTTTTAAGTCCCTTATTCCTTGTTTAATTATTTCGAGGGCCACGAATTGATGGGTGTATTTATCTACGATAGGGTTTTTATGGAATGCCAATACTAAAATTAAAAACAACTTTAAAATTAATAAGCTTTTAGTTATTTTAAACAAAGTTATTTTGTACAATTACAGGGTATATTAAGTGCATGAGCTGCATCTGTTGTAGGCTTCATTGAGAAAAACCTTTTGGAACGTGCGTGCACAATGATCGCTTCGCAAGTTTTACGACCTTCTGCAACGCCCACAACAAAATGCGGCCACAACGACGAAGTGTGCGTACACTGAGAGAAATGCAATCGTTGGCAATTAGAGAAGAACGGCAAAGAGTCGTCAGAGACATTACCATCAACACAAATCCCGAAAAGAACCAGTCAAACGCCGACTCACAGCCCACACATGCAGCGACACGACATATTATGTACGTCTAGCGGGTCTCTTGGGAGTACCTCAAGTAGGTAGTACACACACACACACACACACACTCGCAGTGAGAGACAGAGAGAGAGAGAGAGTGAGATCACATACAGAGGCAACAGGAGAGCTTTAGTGCAATTAGAAGTCAGCTTTTGGGTAAGGTTATGCCATATGTAACTACACGCAACACACAAATATGAGTATGGGAATAAATAAAACATAAGTATGGATGGCACTTCACGACTTGAACCTTCTGAACATTCTGATTATGCGTCAATTTTCTTGAACTTTTTCAATTAACTTAATTAAACTTCATACGCTACAATTATTGGGCAACGGAAATAAGCGACGCGAAATAGGCTGACCCCTTGGATCAAGGCATGTAATTTAAATATACATATAAACACATACAGTATATTAAGTTATCTATAAACTGCGGCTGCGTGACTTATCGTCCATGACTGGCCTTGTCGGCGTTATCAAAACAACCCAAGAAATCTTATCGAGCACATTAAATAAAAACACACAAGTAGTAGTGTAGAGCAACCAATATCAATAAGAAATAGTTATTGTACGTTAAAAAAAAACATAAAAATTTTAAATAAATGTCACACCAAAGCAAAAAAAAGTGAAAACGTTGCACTCAGACGCAACCGACTACGAAATACTCTGATACTGGCCTTTGAAGGACTTGAATAAGTATCTTCCCGCCAAGTTAAGGAATTCTTGCTTTAAAGCCGTGGAAGATATTGATTCCTGCTATCCTCCTTCCTAATTTTACTGTTACAGCTATCTGCCCAAAAATGTTTTATCGCTTTGTACTCAAAGGTGTATCGACTTGTTATCGATTTCCCAGCCTAGCGCAGCGCCTCAATCTTTACACTTTGTCTGACGAACACATGGACCAGGATATGTATTTGTAAAGTCTCTAGCTTTAAGGGTTCTCTAGAAAAAGTTACGTTTAAACGGACAGACACCATGATGGACATTGCACAAAACCAATATACTCTTCACCTTCGGTAACAGAGTCCAAAAACTCGTTAGAATAGTCTAGAAATAATCGCTTGACTGTGCAATACTCTTTTTTTAAGAGTAAATTTATTGGACTGCTTTTTTTTAATTTTTAAGAAAAGTATAAGACGCATGGATTTTCATCCTGTACTTACAGGTTTTTATTCCAAGCCTTTTGATTCAAGCTTATTAACTTTGCTTTAATATGTACTATGCGTAATAAATATTTTGGGACTTTTGTTGATAGCACCTTCAGCTTCAATATCAACGAAGTATACTTTTGTAACGTTTAGAAACAGTGTAAACAAACCAGGGCACAGCCACAGAGCCCCAAAAGGTTTCATTCAAAGATCACAATCAGAAACAGAGCAACAATATCAAATGAACTCTAACAGACTTGAGATTTGAACTCTTAAGACCTGAGAGTCGAGACTCCCGTGGTGTTTGCGGTTTGACATCAGCCGCTAAAGGCATATATACATGTACATATTTTTGTATATCTAACTGTATGTTACTGTGTGTGAGTGCATGTGTTTGTTTTTGTTTAAAAAATGTGAGGAAAAGTGCTGAAGCAACCATTAGTACGAGAGTCTGACTTTGTAAGTTGACCTGCCCGATAAAATGGGCACTTGTGTCAATAACTCGAAAAACTGACAAATTTTCTATTTGACTTTCAGTTTTATATTTTTATTTTTTTTTTTAAGAAGCACACAAACAACATATCCCACCTCTTAGTTTCTGTGACATTTGATAGCGCAAACGGTCAAATGTTGTCCAAGCATCGATATTATTTATCTGCTTCCCCAGTTTAATACTTTTATTTAGTTGCCTATCTGTTAAGTAGAAGGCAGACAAGTGTCTAGGTATGCTTGTGTGTGTGGGTTGTTGATTTAAACTTGTTTGGTCTGTCAGTTGGGCGATCAGTGATCATTCAACTATATAAACACACTCTTACATAAAACCAAGCTGCTACAATAAGCTTAGATTTTTGACTATGTTTCAGCTCTGACTGCTAATTTACACTTGAATGTTTCTCATTAATAGTACAATTGCAAAACTGCACATTTAACTTTTACATACTATGTAAACAAACAACAATTATGCATTTGAACTAACAGTGATCCTGACTGCCGTCAAATATATAACAAATGTGAGAGTGACTCATGGTTTTACAACAGTTTGGCAGCGCCAAACTGATATAGCGCAATGGCGGCACATATAAAAGTACATAATACATTTTAACTAACAGTGACCCCTGCCTGTCAGCCCGCCCGTTTACTGTTGCTGTTATCAAAGAGCGCACAGTTGGCGCCGTAAGGCAAGTCAACAAAAGAAATTTATTTGAAGTGTTGTGACTAATGCTCAATTGAAATATTGTTGGATTGAAAAAAAAATCGTTCCTAAAATCGGGGTCATAATTAAGACGAAGGCAGGCATGCCATTAACATAAAATGGCAAATTCCATACAAAAAGGCAAACAGCAACCCACAAGCAATTGCTCTCGGCTCTGGTGGCTCAATCGTAATGTGGGTCAAAATTCAGCAAAAACAAAAATTATGTATTATCATTAAATTTCATTACAAGCGAGGCGCACGAATCGAGAAAAGACGCAAACGCGCAAAAATCATGGAACTGGAAACCGTTACAGCAAAACGCACTTCAACTCAAGTGTACAGTTATAGTGACGACGCCAGCAGTGACTCTCTGCGGGCACCAAAAACAAAGCCAGGTTTCTCACTCTGTGTGTGAATACTTTGCCATTTTTGGGCATACACGAATAGACTGACCAGACCGACAGACTGACTGAATGCTAAAACATGCGAAAATGCGTTCGCCCGCCTACCTCCCCAGACAGAACCTTGCTACACGCTGCACTACAGAGATGAGCACGTTTCACAGTGTTGCCATCTCTCGCAAATTATTTAAATGCAATTTAGTGTTGGCAAATTTCGGGTTTTGTTGTAATCCAAACTAGTCTGAAATTTTTAATGCATAAAATTTTTTTAAGATATTTTCCCTCTAAAAGTGCCTGCCAGCACTGTTGCAGTCCTGCTGTGCTGAGTCTTCATCGATTGTCATGCAACCGATTTGTGGCAGGTTCAACGAACTGGTCAGCACTTACCAAAAAAGTCCTCCCAGGTGTCTGAATCGGATTCTATGTCCATCTTGGTGGCGGCTGCTCCTGTTGCGGCCTCCAGCAGTTGCTAGTTGATTTATGTTCGCAATGCCTTGTTTGGTATTTGGTTTGTGTCCAAATTCAGCCAAAGATTGCGTTGCTGGTTTTTCCGCACTTGGCTGGCAGTCTTTTATTGTTTAACGGGGGTTGGGGGAAGTTAGATATGCTATCTATCTAGTTGACGGCGCTCCTTGTCCATAGTCTCTTTAGCTTAGTCGCTGCGCAAATGACTTCACCAGGCAAAAAAAAAACTGCTGCTGCTTCAATCAATGTTCAACCGATAAGATAAACACACACACACACACATATAAACTTAAGCATATGAGCGATTTCAAGCGATTTTACCACTGTGCGAATTATGGACAAACTTCTTTGGTTCACTATCTTATCGTTGTCTTTTCGCCAGAGCAAATACCTAATAAGTACGCAATTTAAAACTGGGACTGGAAGTGCAGCCTAACAGCTGTTAAAAATATACAAATGTATCTGTGTACATACACACACTTAGATGTATCCCACAGTTAGCGATTCTAAATTCACTTGAGTGCTGTTTCTAAGAATTTTTGTGTATGACTAAACCGGCTGTGAACTTTGCCTATGATAAATTTTTTCAATACATTCATACTTTTTTTTTGCAGTATTTTCTGTTGTTTTGCACTTGTTGCGCTTAGCGGCAGGTAAAACAATACAAATTATAACCAAAACACAAATTGCTGACTTGTAAGTTGAAAATGCAAATTGCAATTTTTTACGTTTTGATGATATTCCAGTTTCACCTTCGCACCGTTACTTCTAATTGTGGAAAACAATCTCGCACAGCAACAACCATACACTTTCAAGTGTTGCACGCACGCGCGTTAAACTGCGCGACGACGGTGTCGATAGAAACGAACGGCAGCAACGACTCACCCACACGACGTTTCGAAACGAACTAAATGCGTTGCCGCCGTCACAACTCAAGAAGCAGTTTTATAAATAGTATTAGCTTTAAGGACGTTACTTTGGATATCCAACTGCACTCTTTTGTTTTAAGTGACAAGCTTTTACCTAATTATATATATTTTCTTATAGAGGAGCTATATATTTAAATAATTATTTACGTAAATGTTTGTTGAAACGTTAACGCATATTTACTCAAATGGTGCTGTTGTTGCAGCAAATCATCATAGACGAATAATGTATGTTAAATGGTCGTTGATTGCAGCAATATTTAACAGCCTATGTTAAACTCAACATGGAACTGTTAAACCGTTAAACTTAAAATGATCGTACTAATTTTTTATCATTTAAAATTTATTGAGCATACGCTCATAGGTTAAAATAATTCTTACGTCATTAAATTTAAATTCAATAATTTTATCCATCTTCCTTACAGCAATTATGACACAGATACCAATACGAGATTATTACGTACAGATAGTAGATTTCCACTAAAATATTTAAAAAATATATATTATATTTAACTAATTAGATCTTTTGGAACCAACTCACGAATGACAAATAAGACCGCAAAGGTGATAACCAATGCTGCTGCCTCAGAAATGATAGCAACCAGCAAAACAAAGGCTACTATAGTGGACAGCGCCGTAAAAATAAAGGACACAATCGCTAACCAACAGACTCTCTAAAAATTTAAGAAATTTAAGTTAGTTATAATATTCTCTTTTTTATAACTTACAAATCCAACACTCCCAAGCAGAAAGAGTCTACCAAGAATAAAAAGTGCAAGAAAGACGATCGCAATAAGTGCCCTCTCGAAGTTAATTGGATATAGTACCATTCCGACGTATACGGAGAGCACAATGGCGATCAACAGGCCCGACACACCAATGAAAATGCAGCCATAATGCAAGTGTACGCAACAAAAAAATCTGTCCTTTTTTAAAAAGAAACGACTCATTTTGTAGGAATTTTAAAGTCGAACGATTTGAATTTTATTCTAAACCATATGACTTTTAACGGCTGGCCACCTGTGGATTAGTATCGATTTATTATAAAGCGATTCATTAAGTACTCGATAGTATTGTATACTCACATTCTGCCCGATACCATCGCTTTACTGATAAGCAGTGAACAACATTGAAGAACTATGGACGTTTTTGTGCCTCCTGCGTGTAAAAGGTCGAAGTTTATAGAATTGGATGATCACTTTGAGATCAAAGCCGTGCTATCCAAAGAGTATAATAAGGACATAACCCTAATCAAGGTGCACAGCAGCCAACTAGAGAGCAAACAACAGTTACAGATCGTTATCCAGGAGCTCGCCCAGAAGCTACCACATTTTCAACATTTGAAGCGTGTTAATGACAGAAACGTCCTAATATGTCCCACCGCTGACATAACAGATACCCTTGAGCAGCATTTAAGGCAACACAAAATCTCCGACATCGTGCTCCAAGCACTGTGCCGCAATGTGACCATCATCGAAGTGCCCGCCAGTTGGGCCAAGTTGCGTGTGCAATACGAACAAATGATCAAATACTGGCCGTGCAAATTCCATCCAGATAAATATGCAGAGTCCCTGCAGAACGGAACCAACTTCACAGCCAAACAACGTGCCTATCACAAACGTATGGCACATATATTGCGAAGCCTATCCAAACATGTGTGTGATGGTCAGCCAGTAGGCATTTGTGTTGATCCCCGTGTGCCAAGCATTGTTGCCATATCAGGTGAGCATGTTTTCTATATAAGTAGTTTCTACCAGAATTTCCAATATCCTCCAGCAGGTGGCAGCAACGATATAAATACAAGCCATCAACATTGCGTCATGCGGCTGGTGGATTATGTGGCACGCAGTCAGCGAGGAGGAGCCTGGGAATCTCCGCTAGCATTTGTAGAGGATGAGGATAAGGCTGTTACAACGCTACGCGGAATGCCACAGACATATTACGATTATTTGCAACAGCACGAGCTAAGCCATGATTTTCAGTGCGGCGCTGAGCTGCCAAGATGTGGTGAAAAGAGCATAAATGATTTACAAGCAGACAATCTGGACAAATACGGTCCATATTTATGTACCGGCTATGATGTCTACTTGCTGCACGAACCTTGCCTCATGTGCGCCATGGCCCTGGTGCATAGTCGCGTCAAACGAGTCTTCTTTCTCGAGCAAGCGACTAATGGTGCATTGGCGACCAATATTCAGCTACACTCGGTCAAACAGCTTAATCATCATTATGAGGTTTTTCACTTAACAACTTCTTAACGGACTTTACGTGTATATATAAATGTGTTTTGAACAATATACATTTTATTCTTTTATCAATGTATCCATTCTTGGTGCTGTAAATGTGCTTCTAGGTTGGGTTGTCGTTGCGGCTGCCTGGCGTGTGGGCGTCGAAATAAGACCGAGTAGCTGGCAATCAGCTTCCAATATGGTTAAGTCCTTGCTGGAGCCCAAGAATCGGGTGGAAAGCTCTAAGTCCTTGATGCGCAAGCGAACACGAGCGCCACGCACATAATCACTTAAAAATCATCGAAATAATAACAAGGGTTTTTTTTTTTTTTTTAATAGGAAACAAATTTTACCTGCCGTTGCGCGTTGGTCGAGAGCACACACAGTGAAATTTCCAACCAAAATCTATGTACAGATCATCACCCACAACGTTAAAGATTTTACCGCTTACCACTTGACCCTCGGCAGCGCCCAACTGAAATAATTAATAGATTACATAAACACTGGAATACAATAACAATATATGTATGTAATTTAATACTCACGTCAATAAACTTGGAGTTGCGCAGCAGTGAGGCAAAAGTCTGATTGTCCAGTGGTGCTTCCTCCGGCGTTGCTGGTGCTGTATACTTATCAAAGGCACGGGCAAAGCCACCTTTATTTGTGATTTCCACCTCATCCGTTGTCACATTGTGGTTGTTCGTAGTTGTTTCGTAATTGTTGTTGGCGCTAAACACCCGCTCAGTGGTCGATATTTGACGACTCAAGCTATACACATTAGCTTGGACTGTAAATTTGCTAAGCTTGTGCAGCAGTGACATGTTTTTAATTAATAATTAATTAAAACAAAATTTACTTTGTGCTTTATAAATACAATATCGAAATAGCACCAGCAACAGCTGATTTAACGCACTATCGATTACAGTTTACATCGATAAGAACGCAATTATCGTTAAAACCAACACGCTGTCTAGAGCCGGTCATTATCCTATTTTATTTATTACGAAATCAGTAGTTAGTTGCATATTTTAAGCCACAAAAACTATTAAAATGATACAACAACAACGTCAACGCGTGGAATCGGCTGTTACCGAGCTCATCGATGATATGGACAAGTCGCACCTACGCAAAATGCAGGTAAATGCCGAGCAAACAATCCGATCAGAATAACCAAGTTTCATCAATAATAATTTATAGAAATAATGAATATAAATTCTTATTGCTTTCATGTAATTTTTAACTACACAGACCGAAATGCATTTGTGTGCCGCAAGGTGTTGCCAGGATAGCACCTCCAGTGTGGATAGCGTACAACGGTGCGTCGATCGCTGCTCCACACCTATGACAAGTGCACAAAATTACGTACAGCACGAGCTGGGCGAATTTCAGGGCAGACTCCAACGTTGCGTCATGGTGAGTGCAACCTAATTGCAGTTGTTAACAATTCTAATGAATTTTTACTTAAGCAGCAATGCAACGACGATGTCAAAGTGAAAATGCCGCCAAATCCCAAAGAGGAAGAAATCGCTCAATATACAGATCAATTTGAACGCTGTGCCATTCAATGCGTTGATAAACACGTTGGCCTTATTCCCAGTCTTATGAAATCGATGAAATCGGTATTAGCTAAGGGGCCAGATGCAATCCCCCAAGTATAAGAAATTGCATTTACACTTTATTATTTTAATTGTTGTTGAGCTGGAATTTCATACTGCATCTTGTCGTTATCAGAATAAACCTTGTAAAAGCTCAAAATTTTAGTTATACATAGTTCTCACTTAAAATAAAGTTTTTGAAAATACATTTGCCTTTGCAATATAATCATATTTGAAGGGACTCTAAAATAGGACTAAACAAATATTCAGATACAAGCATAGACATTTTTTTTATGCATCCCAAAATTGTTTATAAAATTTAGTAAATTCAAATGGTAGATGAGCAGAAGAGGCGCCTAGAGGCCGCTATAGGCGATATGATTGAGGACATGTATCGTTCCCATTTGCGGCGCATGCAGGTAAGTTTTAGTTAAGTCTTTCAATGACACTTTTGACCCTACCAACTGCCTCTCAAGTCCATAATGCATCGCTGTGCCGCCCGCTGCTGTGATGATGAGCGCGGCACTTTGGATAGCGTACAACGTTGCGTTGAGAAGTGTGCTACACCATTAATGGATGCCCAAGATTATTTGCAGAACGAGCTGGGCCAATTTCAGAGTAAATTGCAAAATTGTGTTAAGGTGAGCCAAAAGAAAACCCTGCCTCCGTTTTGTTACCATTTCCTTCTCCTTGTTCAGGAATGTAACAGCGATGCACGCTCCAAAATGGGCAACAATCCCAATGATCGTGATATGTCGGTTTCAAAGCATTTGTTTGAGACCTGCACCGGCGGTTGTGTGGATAAGCATATTAATATGCTACCCGGTCTATTAAAGAACATACAAAAGACATTCGATAGGGGTGTGCCTAAGAGATCGCTGATGCGCGAACAGAAGAACCAAGATCCATAATACTCGGTACCTATTGCGAATTGGTTTTTTCCCAACAAAAAAAAATCGCCTTCCATTACACGTTGAACAACGATAAGATTGTTTATTTCTTTTCTGTTATTTTGCGCAGTTTGTTAGTATTTCTAATTTAACTCTATGTATTTGTGTTTTATTTTGTCTTTTGGTATAGCAAACCTTAAATATATGATTTTATGTTTAGGAAATATTGTTTATCAAGGATTCTAGTAACGTATGTATCCTTGTTAGTAGGCTTGCAACGTAGTTCAGCTTTGCCAAACTTCAAATAAAGCTTTACCAACAAGCTGCATGGCTAACATTCTGTAAATTTAAATGGGTTGAAACTTAGATAAGGTGATAAAAAGGAAAGCTTCATAGTAAGGTGATAGAATAATAAATTCAACCGTTGATGTAAAACTGCGATTAGCCGGTAGAAAATCTTGTCTGGGAATAGCTCAATAAATAAGGCATCCGCCTCGTTACCGAGATGGCCCAGGATCAATTTACGTCCTCGACTATAGATTTATATACGACAAGTTTGAGTTTAAATAATTCTAAACAGAAATGAGAATGCTTGTCAGCAATCGAAATAGCGGTAGCCTCAAACTGTTCAATCACAATTTCAATATTTCGAATCAACCCCTTGATACAGGACAAAAAAATATATAAACTAGTTAAAGCGAGAAACTAAGCCATAATTAAATAACAAATAATGGGTTTTAATTGCACACGTGTCTATTACTCATTTAGTTTGGTTCGCACACCATATTTACTCCAAAAGGTCACATTGGCAGTGGTCTTCTTGCAATTATCATGGAAAATGCTGCACGTATCGAAGGGTGGACAATAAAGATGCAGTGAAACGGCGGTATCCGCATGACTTGGATTCTCCACACGATGCAGGCCCAAGTTATCTAAAAGTAATGCACGAAGTAACGTGTGAAGTTATTTAGGAAAATGCAGTAAACCGAGCTACTAATTACCATTTATATAGGCCACATCATTTAGCGGTATGGGTGTTTCACCTAGTTCCACCAGCGAACGATCATCAATCTCTCCATTCTGCATTACCTGGTGCTGCACTCGCTCGTTGTCCGGTCGATCGGGATAACGATAGCGTTTTTCGCGTAACTCACCCTTCAGCATCTTCATGAAGCAATGGGAATCGGCATGATCATGCACCGAGGAGCCATGACCTTCGCCCCAGCAGAGAATGAGCAGATTGAACTTGCCATTGCCGGCATCAACCAGATTCCGTGTATATGTGTAACGATCGAACTTGGCATACTTGCGCCATTCCTTGGGATTTGATTTATAGGTCAACATCAGATGATTGACCATCTCGATGTTTACATAATTTGATTCAAATTCCCGATGTAACGCTGATATTAGATCCGGCAGGGTATCCACAGCCGGTCCAAATTTCAGGGGTTTTTCCAAAGCGCAATAATATTGTGTAGCCTGTCGCAAATATTTCTCCTGATCAATGTGTTCCATTTCCGTATCGATCGTATCGATTTTGGACAAGGCCATTTTGCACTTGCTCTGATTGACCTGCAGGAGATTGAACATGGGTTAAAATCTGTAGCCTGATCAAGTGAACGGAAAACTACAGATCTATGTATGTATTGATTTATAATCGCTGTACACTTACTTTACGATTGATTTAAATTAATTACTTTTTTGTTATTTAATGCTTGTGGCTGATAACTGTATCAATATTGATTGGATTGTTCTAAGAACCTTCTTTGCTCTGTAAATTTGTTTTTAACTTTTTTCTTTAATATTTATTTAGCGTTCCGAGCTCGAACCACTTTACTCAACCGACTGATTGCGAATGCTGCTGTCAGTCAATAATCCAAAGATTTCTTATAAATACATAGTACACATGTTATTGTACCTAGTATACATACATACATACAAACACACTTGTTAGAGTCCCGCACAATTGCATTTAAAACAGCAAACGAGACACTCATGCGCAAACAATACTTAGTATCACCATCTTTTTCCGTTTGCAAGTCAAACCAAAAACAATAACAGAAAGAATGGGGAATGAATTGCGTGCGTAAGATGGAGAAACAAAAACAATTTCTGTTGTATACTTATTGTTATAGGAAAGTCAAAAGTTAGCTTATGACGTAGCAAACACCAATACTATTTAATAAATAACACTTATACATACAAAACGGCAATTTTTGTACACGCTTTGTTGTTGCAATTGCTCCCAGTAATAGGAAAAAAATTTCGTGTATGTGTACAGCAGCTCAGCATAAGGCCTATGCAAAAGACAAGGGCAGCTACAACACATTTTTTACGTTTACAGTTATCAGTGAAATTTGTTGATGTTTTTTTTAAGACGACCTGTCTACCCTACGCCTTAAATTTTGCTTGTATTCTTAATTTTGATCTATTTTTACTGTTGTTTGCCCAAAATTTTCTGTATTTTTTTAAGGTTTTGTTCGTGTAAAGCAAACAAGATAGCTTCAAGCGCTTCTCTAATCAAATACATAATTTAAAATCGGCCGCAAACGAATGCATTTGCGCGGGACTCTTATTCAAATGTACTGTTAACATGCTTGACAAAAACAATGGCCACCCCGGCCATTATCAATTATCATTACGAATTGCGAACGATCTCGAAGCTGGAGCTGAATAACAGCTGGCACAAATCGGAGGCACTGGCATTTTAATAGCGATCAAGATTAGTGACGATAGAAATATTATATTCACTTAATTATATATTGTATATTTTTTTAAATAAATATACACGCTGATAAGACTGTCAAATTGACATGTTCAAGTATATTGAAAAATATATATAAGTATATTTTGATAATTATGCTGGGCATTTACCAATAAGAAAATACCGTGGAATCAGTAGATTATTCTTTTTGCGTCATAACTTTTTTTTACTTATTTTTTTGATACTTAAGATGAAATACCTATTGAAAACAAGTAAAAACGTTGCAGTCGGGCGCAAGCGACTGCGAAATACTCTTTTGCTAGTATTAAAACATGTTGATGGAAATTCACATACAATTTTCCAACCACGTTTTGTGACGCTAGCTAAAAAAAATGTAGAGAAAGGCATTCCATTTTTACAAAAATGGTCGGGCGTGTTGTTTATTTTGATGGGATCTAACCTTTTTATGCAGATCGATTGGGGTTGTTACTAGCTATGCTTTTAGCCACAAAGTTAGGCGACTGTAGCTCAAAACTGTTGAAAAGGCGAGTGGCTGGTTGTGGCAGAGATGGGCGTGGAATCCAAAGTTTTAATGCCGAAATTTTGGAGAAAGTCACAAAATTTAATGACTTCAGCTATTAAAATATGTGCTTAATTATTCTGCTCCTCAAGGCTTATTAACTTGTTATCGATTTTCTAGCCTTCCAGCGGGTGTAGTGCCGCGATATTGATATTTTCTCTGACGCAGACATGGACCACGTTATTTGCAAAGATTCAAGACTCTAGCTTTAAGAGTGTCGAAGAAATTTGCATTCAGTGCAAACAGTGCGACGGACATTGTACAAAACCAATATACTCTTAGCAAATACTCTTTAGCAAAAAATACAGGTGCATAGCAACTTATGTGTATCTGTAGACATCTGTACAATTTAAGAAATACAAAACGTGTGTTTAGGAACATTTCAAGAGTTGAAAGATTAATGTGTTGATTAAAAAGTAAAAGTGCTTAAAAAAAACCATGTAATTCATTTTTTAGCCCCATTTTAATCCGGATAAATCCACGCAAACCACGTTCGCTATGCGTCCGGGTAATTGTCCGCCCGTCTATTTAGACGGAACAGTGATCCCTAAGGAGGCTTCTCTAAAATACCTCGGTATCACCCTAAATAAGAGGCTCACATGGCGTGAGGCTGCGACAATATTACTGGCTTATCGCCAGTAAGTCGAAGATAAAATTAAGAGGTAAGCTACAAGTTTACAAGGCATTTTAGGCCCATCTGGTATTATGGCATCCAGATGTGGGGTACCGCGGTTTCAAAGATTTCAAAACAAAGCACTCCCAATCATATCCGGTGCTCACATGTACCATGACAACTCCACCATCCACAGCCAACTGCGCTTGCCACTGGTCAATGAGGTTATCTCAAAGATGAGTGCCAGCCACACTGCCAGTCTGCACAATCACCCCAGCAATCTTGCCCTATCCCTTCTGAACAACAGTCAGACCACGAGAAGACTCCAGAGGAACCACCCGCTCGGCCTCCCTCACCTGGAAGACGACTGATCCTCCCCCCACACCAGCTCTTTGACACACGCAAAGAAACCTTAACTTAATTGCCAAGCTCTCAAGCTGACAATTTATCTAATGCCCACACGGGTAGATCTTAAATAAAAACAAGTGGAAACGTTGCAGTCGGACGCAACCGACTGCGGTATACTCGATACCAGTATTAAAAATTTTGATGCCCATCCATGTGGGATGTCAATTGCTATCTTCATACCGAATTTGTTGACTCTAGCTCGAAGTTTGTATAAAGTGGGGAAAGGGGGGCTGGGGGCGGTATGGTTGGGCGTGGCATCCAAATTTTTGCTGCAGATCCTTGTGGAATGTCAAATGCTACCTTCATACCAAATTTGGTGACTCTAGCTCAAAGTTTGTATAAAGTGGGGAAAGGGGGGCTGGGGGCGGTATGGTTGGGCGTGGCATCCAAATTTTTGCTGCAGATCCTTGTGGAATGTCAAATGCTACCTTCATACCAAATTTGGTGACTCTAGCTCAAAGTTTGTATAAAGTGGGGAAAGGGGGGCTGGGGGCGGTATGGTTGGGCGTGGCATCCAAATTTTTGCTGCAGATCCTTGTGGAATGTCAAATGCTACCTTCATACCAAATTTGGTGACTCTAGCTCAAAGTTTGTATAAAGTGGGGAAAGGGGGGCTGGGGGCGGTATGGTTGGGCGTGGCATCCAAATTTTTGCTGCAGATCCTTGTGGAATGTCAAATGCTACCTTCATACCAAATTTGGTGACTCTAGCTCAAAGTTTGTATAAAGTGGGGAAAGGGGGGCTGGGGGCGGTATGGTTGGGCGTGGCATCCAAATTTTTGCTGCAGATCCTTGTGGAATGTCAAATGCTACCTTCATACCAAATTTGGTGACTCTAGCTGAAAGTTTGTAAATGGTGGGGAAAGGGGGGCGGAATGGGTGGGCTTGGCTCCAAAACTTTGATGCAGATTTTTGAGGGTCACTGCCAGCTATCTTCCTACCAAATTTGGTGGCTCTAGCTCCACAACTCTGGAAGATACACGCATTCCCGTTTTTGACGAAGCGTTGGGGTGGATGGGGGCGGCTAGGGTAGGATCGGTGGGCGTGGCATCCAAACTTTTGATGCAGTTTTTAGGGGGTCATCATCACCTATCTTGGCACCAAATTTGGTGGCTCTAGCTCAAAAACTTTGGGAGATATAGCCATTTCTGATTTCAAAATGCGGGGGGGCTGGGGGCGGAATGGGTGGGCGCGGCTCCAAAACTTTGATGCAGTTTTTTGGGGATCGCTACTAGCTATCTTCCCACCAAATTTGGAAGCTCTAGCTCCACAACTCTGGAAGATACACGCATTCCCGTTTTTGACGAAGCGTTGGGGTGGATGGGGGCGGCTAGAGCAGTATCGGTGGGCGTGGCATCCAAACTTTTGATGCAGTTTTTGGGGGGTCATCATCACCTATCTTGGCACAAAATTTGGTGGCTCTGGCTCAAAAACTGTGGGAGATATACGCTTTTTTGACTTTAAATTGCGGGGGGGCTGGGGGCGGAATGGGGGGCGTGGCTCCAAAATTTTTGATGCAGTTTTTTGGGGGTTGCTAGTAGCTATCTTCTTACCAAATTTGGTACTTCTAGCTGCAAGGATGTGCGAAATATGTGGATTTATCGGTTTTGAGATATCGAATTTATCGATTTGCCAGCCCCCCAGTTATCGTAGAACCCCCATCTTGACACTTTAATTTACTATCCCATAGATAAAGAGAATTGGAAAGTTTCAAGTCTCTAGCTTGAAGGGTGTGGAAAAAACTTGCATACATACGGACGGACAGACGGACAGACGGACAGACACCATGACGGACATTGCACAAAACCAATATACTAGTTACCTTCGGTATCGAGTATAAACATAGTGGCGCATAGTTAATTTTGGCTATGCCAAGACTATGATACCCTTCACACAGCTAAATCAATGCTCCCCCCTCTTATTTATGTTTCGGTGCAGTTGTTGGTAATTTTTCGCTAATATTTTTACTCTTGAGCGTCATTTACTTGACAACAGTTTGACATGTAGGTACTTGAAAGTGCACGACAGAGACAACAATGGATAGTACGACATGGTCAATTTGTATGGTAGCTATGTCGCAGAATGCTCCGATCGGGATGAAATTTAAAAGTGAACAAACCCGACATGATCTAAGCAATCTGTGAAAGTTTCATCAAGATCGGTTCAGCAGTTTGGCTGGAAATCGTGTTGAAACAGACAGACGGACAGACGGACGGAAATCAATTCCTGAGCTCGTCCTGATTTGGTTTGATTTGATTTTTTATGGGGTCTCCCATCATTCCTTTAAGGCGTTACAGATTCATGACAAACTCAATATACCCTGTTTCACATGTGAAGGGTATAATCAATACAGATAAAAAAAGGAATTTCGAAATATATTGCATACTTTGCGGCAAACTCAATTTAACATTGCATATGTAAACTGAGAGAGTCGATTAATACTTTCACTCACACTCAATTGCGGCTTGTTCAAATTCAGCTAAAGCATTTTAATGAACTGAAAACAAACCAAGCTTTTGAAAATGTGCGATCAAATACGTGGAAAAAAGCCAAAATATTTTATTTGGTTAATTGTGGCCTCAAGCCAATAGTTTTGCAATTGACTGTTGATGCAACCACAGCTTGAGTTGAGTGCGTTTTGAGTCAAGTATTTGAAAAAGTTTTGCAATATTTGAAAACGGCCAAAACTTGGCGCACAACTTTCGCAACATGTTAAGGCCAGAGAGTGAAAATTAGCTCAAAACAAAACAAATCTCATCTTTTACTGCTGCGTGCCAGATCAACAAAATGCATTATACAAATAAAACTGGCAGGATTTTTAAATTTATTAAATGTGCACTCACCATTTTGTTGTTATTCCTCTTAATAAAAAGAAACACGCACACACGCAGTTAATATAGTAAAAATAGTTGTTGGATTTTGTAGAGAAGTGCAACAGCAACGCACTACTGTAATAATGTCTGTCTCTCTACCAGTTGGAAGCGCGTTCACTTGGTTTGTGTGCCCGTTTTAGGTATCTTTCACCAATTTATGGAAATCCGTTGGCCCATGCAAAACGTCACTATTCCACTCAAAACGCAATTTGAGTGAAATTCACTGGACTCAAATGTCATTTTGAGCGTTGTTGCGCAGCCAGAGCGAACACAGCCGCAGGCAGCCATTGCTGGTTGCTGCTGTGGATATTTGCATATTTCTTCTTGTTATGCTTTGTTGTTTCTTGTTTTCACGCTGAGTCGTTTGCTGTTGTTGTTCTTGTCTCTGTTTTGTGTGCTTTTGTTTGCGTTTCTGCGAGCCATTGAAAAATGTACATGTTGTTGCTTTTGTTGCTGTCTTCGGACGGTGGAGTCGCCGGTTTTTTCAGACCCATCAACAACTTTTAATTGTTTGTTGTTGTTGGTTTATTGATAATTGCAGAAGAAAGCAGATAATATCGGCCCAGTGGGAGGCCAAACCTCAAAAAAGTGGACTTTGTTGATTTGGTGGCCTAGGGTCAAACGCCGTTTCGATTTGGATGTCAATATGGTTGTATGTATGCATATATTTTTTTGTGTCAAGTTGATGATATATGTCTTACAGAACTCTTTATACACAAATAATATGTGGTAGATACAGAACGACCTCGCTCAACGCAACCCATTCAAATTTGGCCAATAGCAAAAACTGAGGTGGTTGCAAAAGCCGAGAGAAAATTTATTGTATGCCCGAGACCTATTTCCAAAGGAGATGCCTTTGCTAACCATTAAAATTAAAGTCAATCGAATAAATAAGTGTTCAAAGCAAGGATTTAATTTTGTTTTATTTAGAAAAGTGGTAAAAACAAACTAAAACATACGATTTCTCAAGGAAGCTGTGTTTAATGAGGTAATTTTTTTTCAGTTGCGTTAACAGTCTAAGAATTCGTGAGTTGCAATTATCGAGGAGTTGCGTGTAACGAGTGTTGCGTTTTGCGAGGTCGTACTGTAACGAAGGCTAGAAGGTTAAACAGATTTAAATAGAATTTTCCAGTTATACCTGAATGTTCTATTTTTAAAATCCCAATCAACTTTAAAAAACATTCGTCGTATTAGCATAAACTATTGACCTATTAGCTTTCTAGCTTTCATTTTTTTTGAGTTTATTGAACTTTTTCAATAAATCAATGTATAGTCATTTATCATTTTATATGCCACATATAGCATAAGTTCTGTTAGTGTTATGCGTTTAGTTATACTAATACATCATTTTCCCATTTTAGTCGCATTTATTTACATTAAAGAAGTCGAAACTTTGCAGTCGGACGCAATCAACTGCGGTATACTCGTCACCAGTATTAAAACCGGTCAATGGGTGGGCATTGCATCCAAATTTTTGATGCAGATCTTTGGGGAATGTCAATTGCTATCTTCTTACCAAATTTGGGGACTTTGGCTCAAAATTTGTTTAAGATCGTGAAATAGGGGGGGGGGGGGGCTGGGGGCGGTACGGGTGGGCGTGGCACCCAACTTTTTGTTGCAGCTTTTTGGGGGTCACCATCAGCTATCTTGGCACCAAATTTGGTGGGTCTAGCTCAAAAACTGTGGGAGATATGACTTCAAAATGCGCTGAGCCAGGGGACGGAACGGGTGGGCGTGGCTCCAAAAAATTTTATACAGTTTTTTGGAGTTTGCTAGTAGCTATCTTCTTACCGAATTTTGTGGTTCTAGCTGTAAGGATGTGCGAAATTTGTGGATTTACCGATTTTGTGTTATCGAATTTCGTATACAAATGAATTTAATTTATATTTAAAATATTTCTGTAGCATATTAAAGCTATTAATTATTATGAACTATTAACAAAACAGCTATATACAGTACAATACTTAAAATATCTCCCACCATAGCCGCAATACGTTATATAACAATATTATAGTAGCTTATATCTGTACTAGAATTATCCACCAATTAGTCCATGATACAACAAATAATGCTATTTCAAACTCAAGCACCAATTGTTCTTAAATTAAGAACCAATGTTATCAGTTGCCTCCACCTCGGTGGCAAAAAACTAACAAAACAACTTAGTTTGGCCTATCAAAACGTTAGAGGCCTTAACACTAAACTTTCTAAATTATATGTTAACAGCTTATCATTTGATTCACATATAGTAGCACTCACGGAAACCTGGTTAAAACCCGATATTTCTGATTATTCCGTTTTTCCTTCAAAATGTAGCTTGTACAGATGCGATCGCACCTCCTGCAAGGGGGGTGGTGTTCTCATTGCTGTTGACTCTTGTTTTTCCTCTGAACAGATTCATTCGCATGATCTTCCGGGCATAGAGTTTTTATGTGTTAAAATATTACTAAACGGCCGTTCACTTTATGTTACTTGTTCTTATATTCCTCCTCATTCTGATGCTAACATTTACTCATCCCATCTTAGTGCCATGCAACTTGTTTCGTCATTGTTGACAGATATGGATAATCTGATAGTGGTTGGTGATTTTAATCTGCCACATGTTTTATGGTCTGTGAAAGACACATCTTCGGCGATATTACCAGTCACTTCTGATGATTTTATCGATGGCCTACTGGAGTTAGGCCTATCGCAAGTTAACAGGGTGCATAACTGTAGTGGTAGAATGTTGGACTTGATATTTGTTTCGGACTCAGATTGCAGTAATGCTTGTAGAATACCCCCTCTCCTACCATCCAACCTTAGAACTATCCATCGAAATTTTTAACCCTAGTGCAGTATCTTATAATACTTTAAAAACCCGTTGCTTTCGTAAAACTAACTTTACTAAATTAAATTATCTTCTTCTCGTCTTTATTCTTGTAGTGATACAGAAACAGCCATTGCCATATAGGACTTTGAATCCGCTTTTGGATATTTGCGTTCCCCTCACTTATTCTTCAAGTGTTAATAAGCCACCTTGGTTTACGAGGGAACTATCGAAATTGAAAAACGCGAAGACAAAATCTTATAAAAAATTTAAAAAATCGGGAACCACTTTAGATTTATCTTCTTATTTAATAGCAAAATCTAGTTTTCTTTCTGTTAACACATCTTGTTATAATAATTATCTTAATCGTTGTAGACTAAACTTTTCACGTGACCCTAAACATTTTTATAAATTTGTTAACTCTAAACGTAAGTCTTCTTGCTTGCCGTCCTCAGTATACCTTGATAATACAAAAGCAAGTTCTGATCAGGAGGTAGCCGATCTATTTGCTGAGTATTTTCAATGAGTATATTCAACGAATTTACATAGAACTAGCAATTCCTATCCTTTTCAAGTTCAGTCGTCTAATTGCATATATATCCCAGTTATAACTGAGTGTACGCTTCTAAGTGACCTTAACTCTATCAAACCAGGCTATCTGCCTGGTCCTGATGGAGTGCCAGGTTGTATTCTTAGATACTGTGCGGTATCACTTTGTAAGCCATTACATAAATTATTTAACTTGTCGGTTGACACAACAGTGTTTCCTGCTATATGGAAGGAATCTTTTATCATTCCACTCCATAAAAATTCTTCTAAGTCTAACGTTAAAAATTATAGGGGCATATCCAAGTTATCCACCATTCCTAAAGTCTTTGAAAAAATTATATGTTCTCAACTGCAACACACATGTAGCTCAATTATATCTTATCAACACGGTTTTGTTAGGCGTAGATCTACTACCACTAACCTTCTTGAATTCACTTCGCTTGTTATCAAAGGGTTTCAGGAAAAAATGCAAACTGACGTTGTTTACACCGATTTTAGTAAGGCATTTGATTCTGTTAGTCATTCTCTGTTGCTTCAAAAATTAAATATTATTGGATTTCCATCAAAACTCGTATTGTGGCTTTCGGAGTACTTGTGTGGTCGAACACAAAAAGTAGTTTTTAAATCGTCGGTATCTAAACCTATTTTTGTTACCTCTGGTGTTCCTCAGGGTATTCACCTTGGACCTTTGCTATTTAATCTGTTTATTAACGATCTTCCAACTGTTATTATTAACTCCTATGTATATATATTTGCTGATGATATGAAGCTATGTTTCACATATAATGACGCTTCCCTGTGTAATTTACTACAGTCGGATTTGGGTGCATTGTCGGCCTGGTGTCGTTTTAACTTACTTAATTTAAATTGTACTAAATGTAAAGTCATGTCTTTTTGTAGAAGTACCCCTCATACTGCTCGCTACTTGCTTGATGATTTACCACTTGACCGCGTGTTTGAAATTAAAGATTTAGGCATTATTCTTGATCCTAAATTAAAGCTTGACGCTCATATTTTGTCCATGGTCAATAAGGCCATTAATGTCCTTGGCTTCATCAAGCGGTGGTCGAAAGAGTTTAATGATCCCTACACCACTAAAACGCTTTATACAACCTTAGTTCGTCCCATCCTGGAGTATGGATCTTGTGTGTGGTCTCCACAATACTCGATTCACCAGGATAGAATTGAATCTGGGCAGAAGAAATTTCTTCTATTTGCCCTTAGAAGTTTTAACTGGGTTCCCGGAGTTGACTTACCCCCGTATTCAAGTAGACTCCTTTTGATAAATCTTCCCTCCCTGTTAAACCGTAGAACTATGCATGGAGTATTATTTATTACTAACCAACTTAATGGTGAAATCGACTCATCAGTTCTTTTGAGTCGAATTAAATTGAATGTCCCAATTAGATCTTCACGTAACTTTTTACCCCTTAGCCTTGATCGTTGCTTCAGCAACTATTTAATTCATGAACCATTTCGTGTTATATGTTCCGACTATAACAAACTTTATTCTCTTGTCTCCTTGGAGGCCTCAACTCCAGTACTAAAAAGATCGATCCTTTTTGCTTTACCTAATCGTAACCACTAATTACAAATCTAACGCTGGTCTGATTGGGTTTTTCTGGGTTTTTCCCAATCCTCGCAACAAATGTTGGACTACTCAATTTTTTATTGAATTTCCCAGAGCTTTAACGTTAACTTTTAAATATATTTTCAGATTTATATATTATTCTATATTTTACTTAATTTAAATATTTTAACTATTTTTTAATTTAAATTAATTTTGATTTCTTTTTAATGTCAGCTGCTCTTAGCTGACAATAAATAAATAAATAAATATTAAGAACGGTTTCAAGAACATTTCGTTATTTTCGGTCTTAAATTAAGAAAACCGTTCTCATACCAAGAAAACCGTGCTTATGCAGTTATTGTCAACGGATGTTCTTGATTTTGCACTAGCGAGAACGGATTTTTTTTCTCTGTGTATGTATGTACCATGTTTTTATAACGTGTATATTATATACATATATATATAGATCGCTGACTTTATTATCCTGACAATTCATACCAGGCAACTATTGACAGCTTTTAAAATACTATTTGTGAATTTGGAAACGAATTTGCAATACATAACTATAAAGAGTGTAGTAGGCTATCAATTAAAGTACTTAACGATCGGCTCTCATTATTTACAATGTAATATGATTGTTAGTTAAGCTTTTTATTCGTAACCTCAGTAAAATTGATATTTGTGCACCATGTTTTCTTAATATTTTTGAAACTTTTACTCAGTCGATTTTTTAATAATATTGTTTTTTTTAAAAAGGTAAATTGAAAGTTATTTTTTATTTTCTTAGAATCATTTTAATGAAAAAAAACCCTTCATGTTACGTTGATATTTGTGCATTGTTGAAAAAAGCGTAAATTTAGGGAAAATAACTTATTAAACTTAATTAATTCAATGAATTACGACTGTCCCCCGATTTACACTGAAGATAGGTTCCAGATTACCCGTTTAAAATGAAATCTTTGTTTTTCCAACATGTGTAAAACGAAAAAACTGCGCAATTAAGTTATTTATTCAGAACAAGAGTAAAACATATCCAGAAACTGTAAACTAGTTATCGTTTGCCCAAAAAATGGCTTGATGTCTTAGTGAATTTATTCTAAAAATGAAAACAAAAAAAATAACGAAATGTTTTTCAAAAAGTACCTGCTGATATGTTCGAAATTAATTCGCTATCACTTTGAGGAACTATTAGCATTTTCTTCTTGATTGGTATAACACTCTTTTGTCAGAAAGCTCAATTATATATTTTGATCAATGCTAGGCGAGGTTGTTCGAACAAACTCGAACACACTCTTTGGTCGATAATTTTTGTTTTAAGCTTATCTTAAAAATTATTTTTTTTAATTTTTATTCCGATGTTTTTAAAAAGCATATTTTTTAGTATGTAGTTTTTCTTTTTACCAGAAAGTAACTGAAAAATTTCCGCCCTAAAAGTTTGCTTCGGTTTTCTGAAAAGCTAATCAAAAGCTAAAAAAAAGACACAAAGGAATACGAAATAATACCAGTAAAAAAAACAACGGGTGTAAACAGTTTTTTTTTTATTTTTCATTTTTTTTATTATTAGATGAAGCGTTGAACGGGTACACTGCAGTAATAGCATCATAACAACACAGGTAGAAAATTAATATCAGAACCTAACCGCATGCTAAACTCATGGACTTAAAAGTAAAGAGTAAAAAACCATTGTTTTGGTCAACAGCAACAACAAGACTCGTGAGAGTTATGTAGCAAGATAAATAATTAGGTTCTAAACAAGAGTATTGGAAAGTGTTAGAAGTAGAAATTGTTGGAGGGAGAAAATGTTGGAGGGAGAAAGTGTTAAAGGGGGAAAGTGATCTTCCTCATATTAATATAATGAAACACGCCTTCTTGTGCAATCCTACACACGAGCATCTACATATGAAGTGCATGTGGGATGTCAATTATTAAACCTATAGGTATCTAACCTCTTTAGATAGATTCTCTCAACCAATTCTAAAAGCTTGAAATTTTTAATTTTTAGCGCTATCCTTTTCTTACACGCAAGCTAATTTTTTGGTGCGTTCTTTTCTAACCTTTGTTTTTCTATATCTGTTTTGATTATTGGTCAAATGCTAGGAAAATCTTATATCCTGCATTGACTCCTAATTCAAAAGAAGATATGCTTTTGGTTAAATAAACGATCAGTAGCTCTCGAAGTTTACAAGAGTTAGTTGTAAATTTTATCTTTCGTGTTTTAAAACATTTGTGTTTAGTATTTAATATTTTAATTTGCGAGTTAAAAATGATTATTAAGAATTAATTGAATATGTTTGCTGTCACATGTTTATTATTGATTGATTGATTAAAGCCAAATCTTTTGGTTCGGAGTGACATGGAGCTTCTTCTATTGATCAGCCACCGCAGTTTTTGCATTCTTTGACCACATCTTTTAGCCGTAGCTTTCTGGTGAGGGCCAAAAGTCAATCTTTTATCAAGAGTGAACCCAAGACACCTAGCCTGCGAAGGTTGGTCCAAAGTAACGCCTTCCAATTGTATTGGTGCGGTATACTCAATTAGGGAATTCAAGGTGAAGCAGGGATTGGTGGTCTTTTGTGGATTGACCTTTGAATTCCATATTAAGCACTAGGCAACCAACGTGGTAAGGTACTCTTGGAGTCCACTTACATAACACTTACATTACGACATTTAGATCTGTAAAGCAGTGCAATGTCATCGGCGTAAGTAGCAAATAGAACCTTCATGGGAACTTCCATATGCTGCACGCTTGGGCAGGGCGAGTCTGCAGTATATATAGAGTAGAGCAGCGGTCCAAGGACGCTGCCCAGTGGAACTCCAGCTCTCATCTGGCACGGAGTCAAGAAATGGTTCCTGACCCTGACCATTATTCTTTCCTCCAAGTATGACCGTAGTACTCCGTAGTTTGGAGCTGGGAACAGCTTTTTAATTTTGCTAAGTAGGCCGACATGCCAAACTCTACCAAATGCTTGCTGCATATTAATGAAGACATCATTACAGTATTCTAGATCGTCAAAGGCCTGTAGGAGAGTTTCGCCAATCTGTGAACCTGCTCCACAGTGCTGTGTCCCTCTCGAAATCCAAACTGGTGATCCGGTAATCATAATGCCATAATGCCAGGAGCTTTCAGTTGATGACTTCTGCAATCTCTTCAACCTTAGCTTTATTTAAGTAAATATTTCAACACTATTTTAATTTGCTTTGCATATTTTCTAATGCTATCAGTTAGCAAGAGTATATAAGATTCGTCGATAGAAGAGACAATTTCTATTTGGTTTTGTAATTTTGCTTTGCGTTTCGGAAAAGATAGCTTTTCTTTTAACTGATTCTTATTTTTATATATATTAATAATTAAAATATAAACGAATCCCAGCCACAGCTGGTAACATAACTTCAGAACAAGTTAACAAATACTATAATCGAAATATGATAAGCTTACAACTTGATAGCCATAACACGCAAGTGGGTATGTGGTGCTGGTGGCTTAAACACCACATTGCCACTATCATCTTTGTAGTCCGCATAGGCTTGCTGATAGACACACTCCATGCCAAGAGCCTCTTTTTGCCGCGCCGAATAGAAACTGGAGCAGTAGGCAATCATTAGTGGAAAACCCTTACTGCGACCCACTTCCATAAGGGCGGCAGCTAGTCGTGTTCCTAGCCCTTTGCCACGCATTGTGGCATCCACAGTGGTCATGTGCGAATAAAGCAGTTTGGAGATGCCATATCGCTTAAATAGATCGATTTCGGTTTCGACTTTGGACACGAAGATCATCATGCGTCCCCAGGTGTGTGGTTCAATTACGGCGGCGTCCTTGCGATGCTTCTCCAAATCGCTGGGGACTTGTGCACCAGCCAAAACCGAACCCACAATGCGTCCACTCTTCTCCTCGGTGGCCAAGATACAGGTGCCTTGTTCAATCATTGAGATGTGATACTCATCGTTCTCCTTCTCATTAATTTTTTGTACATCTTCTCCGGATGAGGAACAAAGTGGCTCTCCTCCTTTATAGAAATTATTACCCATGAAGATCTTTACTTTTGGGTAGTCCGAAACCTGCATTATGCCTATAAGAATGCCATCCTTGGAGCACAGTTCCGTTGACATGTTGGCACTGTTTGCTGGTTTTAATAAAGAAATGCCATTGCTACTTTACTCGCATTTATATATTCTCACTTATCTGTTAGTATTTTTCTTATCGCTGAATTGCATTGTGAACGTTATTTTTTCCGCTCTCTTATCTGTACCCCTAATAGAATAAAACACTTGAAATGACTATCATTTCCTTCTTCAGAAAAGTATGCCGCTAATAAACTGCAAGTCACTCTATTGCTCGCTTTGCTTTTAGGAAAAAAATTAAAAATTCTAGGAAAATTCAAGATCATGAACAAATTTTTGGATTTGCGTATTTAAACTTAAACTAAAGTGTGTGTTTTCTACGAGTAGAGAGTTCAGCAGCAACATAAGCATGACTTTGTTAGATTGTGGAAAGAGGAACGGGTTCAATTATTTACGTTTAAATTGTACATCATACACATACAAATGAAGCTTGAACACTTTGACTTCTTAATGCCAGTTACAATAATTGAACATCCAATGCTTGAGACTTTTAGGTGTAATTTTAAAATTCGAAAATATTAATACTTAATCAGTACGGTAAAAGAGTTAAATTTAAAAGCAACTCATGGAGGTCGCTTATAAGATAAGGAATTTTTCCATCAAAAATCAAGTTAGGAATATATACTATAATTATATATAATAATAATAACAACATTAAGGTTTATAATAGTAATACCTATAGTAAATACGATTAAGATTCTGATTGCAAATTTTCTACTGAAATGTTTAGTTTATAAGTATATTTAATATCTTTTAATCTTAAACAGAAATTTAAATGTGAATAGTGCATTAACTTATAAGTACTTCTACTTGTAGCACTAGGATTAATAAGCAATAAATCAAATCAAATATTATTCCAAAGTGTTCAGAGATGCGTTAATATAGTAAACAACTTTCAGATTTAGAAGCAACTTATAAGTATTATTATTATAATAATAATTATTATGAGTCAGAAATTGATCTTACTCGTCTATTCTTTGAATTTTAAAAAAGATGGGTAAAGAAATAAAAATGTGGTTTAAAAAACCAAAAATCACGCTTTTACATCGAACTAAAAAGTTAAAATATTATTTTTAAAATAAGCTTTAAATAATAATGATCGTAAAATGCTAGTATTATTGTTTAAAAAAAAGCGTCGGGCGCGCTGGCCCAACCTGTTTTTGCGGCCTCCTTGGTTGTTGTCCCACGCTGAATTGACGTTGCCCGTCAAAGGGACGGTCCACAAAGTTTCTCGCGGCACTGGCAGCAGGGCTATTCTGCTGCACTTTTAGTTGCTGTGTAGTAGCAAAGAAAGTTGAGTTCCACCGGGCAGAGATCCGCAGGAGATCGTCATCTGTCTGAGCTCACCGTTAGAGGCTGGGCTAGGTTTTAATCTCGGCCCCCAGCTCTCGGCAATAATTTTCGGGGGTTCAAATGAAGGTACGATGCACGTTATTGTACCCGCTATTTTTCCAGGGCTGCTTATTCACAGCTGAGTCCAAAAGGGGTCGAACCATTCCATTCCCTCAGCACCATTCCACAAGTTCACACCTGTAAGGCTAATACTAAGTTAAAAATTTCGAGCTGTTTTCTGTATGGGAGCAGCATTTAAATTCATTCCTGGGGAACAAACATTGACACAATTTATGTACTTGGTTTACTTATTAACAGTTCAATTATTTGCACGGAATAGCTTCACTTACATAAAATCAGGGCTGTTTAGTAATGATTACTAGTCGTAATTATAAGTATTTCGATTAGTCATTTTTTTCAGCATAATCAATTGATTACGATTATTTTGTGAACTGTCATGACTACTTATTGATTACGATTAGCAAATAATCAAAATTTGACATTATTTATGGATTAAAAATATAATCAAAAATAATCTAATTAATTGATTACTAATCGTAATCGTTACTTAACAGCTCTGCATAAAATACATATATTTTTATTACAAAATCTTTTACACAGCAACATTAATATATTTTGTGTGAAGAGTTGAAAAGTTGAAATTAATCTTCTTCAGCATCGGACATATCAAATTGATCTTCATCAAAGTCGATTATCTGTAATAAAGATTTAACATGTTATAGGCAATTTTTTGGTGCATCTTATAAACTATATATATAAAAACATACTTCACTATTTAATCGCTTAAACTCTGAAATACCAGTCAAATCTTCCAGATACTTTGCTGTTTCGAATGTTTTAAACAAAAATGCATGTCCCTCATTGCGATAAGCCGCCAAAACACTCTGAATAAAATTTTAGATTGCATAAAAAAAAGTTTGTCATTTATCTATATAATACCATCTTTAATGACGTACCTCCGAGCAGGCAATACACTGCGCAAACTTTTGTGTGGCTGGCAAAATGTTCTCATAGTTGCACAACATGCCGCGTATGGAGTGTGGCAAGATGCCCAGCAGACCCTCGGGTAGTTGAGCTTCCGATTTTTGTTGTTCTCTGCTACTATTGGCATAGTATGCGGGCGCCATTTCCCTTTGTGGATGCTGCAGCAGCGCCACTAAAAGCTCCACTGCATAGCTGGCTGCAATGTTAGCGACGCCGGGCCGTGTAACAGTGCACTGTTGATCCAATGTGCGATCTTTAAGCGACTGTAAAATAACAGAATCAGATCATAGTTGTTGTTTACATTTTGCAAGGGAATATTTTATTTAGATTAAGCTTCAAAAAGCAAAGCTTTGTTTAACATTTGCAAAGCTTTTATTATACAGTGTCAACAAAATCTGCAGCTGTGTGCTTTAAAATATAATAATGACGCCGCAAGTGCTAGGTATATCAGCGGAGTATGCGAGCGCCAAGTAAACAATAACAATTTTGTAGCTAAAACACAAAAAACTTTGACAAAAGTACGAAGCAGTGAGAGTGCAATGGGCAAACCACGCAACAATACACTGTGAAACTCTCGAGGCGCAACTGATTAGATAAAAACACGCTCCCAACACACATCCACCGAGGTGTACGGCATAGAATTTATATTGTTTTCATTGAACGTTACGACAGATAATGTCCATTTGCTCGATAAAAAAGGGGCATTAAATCGTTTTTCTTATTAATAATAATATCAATTACTACTTTTGCTTTAATATGTTAACAGACTATGCGGGAAATCTGTCGCATCCACTGGAGTTTGGTCATGTGCTGGAAATTGTGGCCAAGACTATTGATAGTGCCGCCAGGTAAAGAACACACAAACACCCCAGACTTTATGACTAATTATGCCAAAATATGACTAACCCCAACCCTAAAAATTGTGTTGCTTGTGCATTTGCAGATTTCACATAAATCTGTCCACGGCGAAATCAACAGTGGATCCAGAAGCGGATATTGGACTACGATTTTCGTGCTATTTTCGAAATGATGTGATTGTGCGCAATGCCCGTTTGCATGGCGTTTGGGGTGAGGAGGAGTCAGAGGTTATGGATAATATAACGTTGCCCAATCCGATTGTAAGCGGTGAATTCTTTATGGTCTACATTTTGGCCTGCGAGGATTGCTTTCACATATCGGTGAATAGTCGAGAGTTTTGCACATTCCGCTACCGCTTGCCGCTAAGCTCCATACGAGCTGTGGAGATACGTGATCAGATCCAGGTTATCAAGCAGGTCGATCATCGCACCGTATTTCCCAATCCCTGGCCAGCTATACATGCATCCGATTATTTTAAGGCTTTTAGCAATGATCAGCCGATTTTGTTTAGTCCCGGCCATGTTATTGTCTTAACGGCACGTTGCTTTGAAAATAAACGTGGACAGTTTATTATTAAGTTTACGGATTCGGATACGAAGCGAGAGGAATTACATTTCAGTGTGCGTTTCGATGAGAAGTCCGTGGTGCGGAATACCATGAACAAGAACTTTGAGTAAGTCCCTTCTGTTTTTTCAACAACACAAAAGTTATTCTTAAAGTCCGTCCTCTTATAGATTTGGTGCTGAGGAGCGACATGGCGGTTTTCCTTTCGTCTTTAATCAACAATTTAAATTGGCTTTGGCTTTTACGGAACGCGAAGTGCTAACCGCTGTGGATGGTTACAATTTCTTTAGCTACGCGTGGCGTACACCAAATGCCATGATGAATTTGGTCGGTTTTAAGGTGACGACAATCAATGGTCTGGTCTTACAAATAACCGGAGTCGATCATGTCCAAACGGGTGATCCAACTTGCGCTGGATTTGAGAAGTATTCGCGACACGATTACGAGTGTGCTTAACTAGCCATAAGTTTATGGATTATAATTATCGGAGTACATAAAGTCTGAAGCAGTCTGAAAGTTTAAATGTAGCACTTACATTGCCGGGTGCTGTGACATCATTGCAAAAATAACAGCCCAATTGCTGTCCACCGATGCACTTTAATCCCTCAATTTCTTTGTTTGCCTTGCCATCTCCAACCTGTTCACGCGTGCTGCCATGACGCATTACCAAATAGCTGTCAAATCCTAGCGCTGCATTAATAACAATCTGGGGAAATATTATAAATGTGAAAAACAATATTAAATAATTATTGACAATCGGCCAACCTTTTGATCTGCCGCTCCAAGCAGAGTGGGCAGCCAGCGACTTTCACGCGAATCGGTGAGCAGAAAGATGACATCATGTTCTTGCACCTGCTGCTCAATTAATTGCAAATGCTCCTCGGTTTGTTTGTGCAATGATTCACCTACAGTATGGCTTGGCATTGGTATTTTTAGTACATATCCTTTGGTTATGGCACTGGGATTAATCTCAAGCAAACGTTCTGCAGCTGTTGTGGCCTTCATGCGATTGCCGGCAACTGCATCCGCATGCGTGTAAAGGTTCTGGCGTACGGGATTCGAGAAGCCCACCTTGCCATTGTCCATTAGCGTGATGTGCTTAAAGCCCCAAGACTATACGAGCACAAATACATATACATGCTTAAAAAAAAAAAATAATATAGCACTGTATACGCACCAGAAGGTTACGAGCCACTGCACAGCCTAATGTACCCGCTCCAAAGAGCAAACATTTGGTTTGCGACAAGATATCCAAATTTAAAGTCGGCACCAGACGCCATTTCATTAGCTTCAAATTCAAGTTTATAGAGTTCTCGGCCAATCTGCAAGAAATTTAACGAACATGAATAATAATATACTTATTGTTTTTACTAGTTTGCAGACTTGGTTGGGTCCATGCTTTCTCGCATATTGGCCAGACGAGGACCCATTTTGCCATTGCGATTTGCTTCCCAGCCCACGAATCGCACTTGATCGTAATCGCATGGCTCTGCTTGGCGCACCTGCCATATCAGGCTGTTGTCCAATTGCAATTGTTGATCGTAGCGCAGGCCCATAAATTTAAGCGTTTGGCCAACAAGTGTGGGACTAAATGAAAGTAAAGAGTATTTGTATAAGTGAAGCTCCTTGCTTTTTGTCGTTGAGCATAATACTACTCAACAGCTGTTGCGCTCGCTCAGTTAAAAATAACAAAATTGTATGATAGTGTCGCTCTCACTGCACCTAGTGTTGCAACAAAAATGTGAACAAAGCATTGCCAACTGTCATATCAAAGAGAGCGAGTGTTTGATTTGATCAAAGTTTAAGAGTGTGTGTGGAAAAACATCGCCACTAATATCATTACCATTGCTGCAGCAGAAAGGCCGCATAGTTGCGCATTAGCCAGGCTGGATATTCAAATTCGCTTGGATCCGCAAAGCAGTAGTAATAATGTTGCGCCTCGTGTTCATCAAAATGGCTTAAAGCGGCGCTTAAGCTGCGCGTCTCATACTTTTCTTCCTTCTCATTTGCATACAAAACGAAAAAGTTTTGCGACTCCGCAGGCAATGCCTGAATAGCATCCACAAAAGTTTTACAATTGGGTAGCTCTTTAAGCTTTGAAGGAGCGCTTTGAAGTTTTAATGTTGGCGTCAAGAGGCACGGGAAGGCGAACCAGAAGTAATAGCTGTGGCTTTTGAGGTCGGCAAACGACAGAACAAAGAAACGCGCTAATAAACTGGCGTTGGTTAGCACTCGACCACTTTTAAAATCAGCCAGCAGTCGCTTGCCCTCATCCTCCAATAGAGCTGTTTTATCCAGAGCCTTGAACTCTTCAATTGTGTTTTTATTGTAAATACGCCCAACGGCTGCATGACTGAACTTTGGTGGCTGCGCTGAACTGGCAATCACAATAAAAGGTTAAAGTTGTCATATTATCAGAGTTGGCCATTATTTCACTATTTACCTATTGTAAGCACTGTAGTCAACTTCAAGCAGACAGCCAATCGCCTTGCGATTTGTATAGTAGCCAGATATTGAGCGCTCTGCATCTGATAGACGATCGTACTCTAATTTCAGTTCAGCTAACTTGTGCCAAAATGTGGGCGACACAAATGATTCAAACGCCGCAAATTGTAAAATGCTAGCATCACTCATTTTGCTGATTATTCACACTACTTTAACAGTGTTCTGATGCACTCAGGCCCCAACAACGGAATATAAACAAACCGCGGAGAGCATACAATGCGAGTGGAACTTAATGAGAAAGAAACAGTCAGCTGTGCCATGTAAAATCGATGCACACTGTACCAATGTACATTCATATCGATAATTTTGATTATTCGTTTGGGGTCACACTGGCATTATTTGCATATGGAGAGTAGCTAGCAGTGGTAAAAATAATAAACATGCTTCAAAAATTCTAGATTGCAAATCTGTTTTAAAGCATATAAGACATAATAAAAATTTTTCGTGCTGTCGCTAACGATATATAAGCATATCGATATTTTCAGACGCATCACAGAGCACGCCATCTTTAGCAGAAACCGATAAAACCGTCGATTGTCTTGCAGCACGTCGGACTGGTGGTAATAATTTTCGCGAAAAAGTTGCCATACAATCAGTAATTTATAGAGGTTAGTACAATAAAGGTAGAGAAAGTTCATAGCTCAGTGGTATAATTGTGTTTAATAAGTAACAAAAAAGTGTAATGTTTATCTAGAAATGAAATGCAAAGTGTTATAGGATTAATAAAAAAAATATTAAAAGAAAATATAGCCTAAAATTTATTTTTTCATAATTTACATACATACAAATGTACATTTAAAATGTCCTCGTTTTTCATCGCACAAAACCAATCTGTGCTGAATCAATAAAAGTGAAATGTTCAGTAGGGTTACGCCCTTTTGAGGCAAATTTATGTAAATTGAGTGTAAGAAAAAATGAAAATGCGCTGCGTGAAATTGACAAAGACATCTAAATGATTCACTCGAAATACAATGAAATATATGTATGTATGTATGCATATAAAGTACATACACACATGTGTAGAAGATAGAGCGAGAGAAGAGCAGCAGCAACAGCAACGTCAAGTGCTAGCAAACAAAATGGCGACGGCACACAGTGGAAAAACTGCTGTTGACGTTACCTTTGATGCTGCTACTGCTGCACGCTGATGTCTGTTTCTCTTCTCTCTCATTATTTGAGGTTGAGTTTTTTGGTTCGCTTTCAATGCAGCTTCATTTTGATTTTCCGTGTGTACGCTTTAATCTTTGAAAACAGCCACACAAATGCAACCCATACTCAGCATGTTTGCATGTGTTTTCGGTGTTTGTAAGTGTGCACTTTGTATGACGAAAGCAAAGTATAGAGAGTACAATATAAAAACTAGTTGCAGGGTATACAGAAAACAGGCCGGGCTATGGCTCAAGAGAAAACCAGGGCGGGTCATTGGATTGAGTGTATCTCTGCATCTAGAATAATTAACGTACATATTTGCCAGGCAAGATTCAATTCCTGCTCAGTTTTTCATAATCTGAGTGTATGTGTGTGTGTCATTGGAAATGGCATCAAGTATTTTGTAGTGGGGTTTACCTAACGACTCACTCGAATTGAGGTCAAAATCATCCACAACTGGGTCTCTTGTTGTCGGCGTTGCTTTTTTACTCGGGTCGGGGTCGTCGACGTTGATGTCGATGCCATTGCGCTGCATCGCTCACAGGGCAGCTATATGCGCAATGTTTTTGGGGTGGTTTTACATTTGGACACTTTGGGGGTGCTTAGAAAGTATTAAAATGATAGCAGGTCGGCAAACCAATACGGACACATACATATCTAAACTTACTGCAAACCAGCTCATTGTTGTTTTTAGGGTGGGGGGGTGGGGGGGGAGGATAGCTTTTGATTCGATTGAACTCTTTCAAACACACTTACATTTCTTAGTAGTATTTGTTCTCTCTTTGAGTTAAAATATTTAATAGTCAACAGAAAAATTTAGCAAGTAAATGTGACTCACTTTTGCTGCGAAATAATTTTGTTTATGCTTAGCGCGCCGCTAATCAACAAAACGACAACGCACCCATCTAGTACATTTTATTGGGGTCAAGGGACTTTAATTCGATGGCGCAGAACGCAAAAAAAAACTGCTGACCAACAAAAGCTCTCTAACACAGGCCATAAACCTTTACATACACGCACACAATGAAAGGACACTGACACTGAGAAATTCGCGCGGTTGTGCGCAGCAGCAGCAGCGTCTAGAAAAATAAGTGCAAACACAGTGATACAAATTCATGTTTGTCTGTGTGAGATACGTGAGCATCCACATCCCAGTTTGATTTTATATATGTGCACACTCATATAGGAGTTTAATCTGGACAAGCGAAACGCGCGCAAACAAAGGAAAGAAAATTCCAACAAAGAAGAAACAACAAACGACCAGGTTGCGTTGTGTCTGCTAGTTTAATGTGCACACATATTAAAATTAATCAAAGTGTATAACAACTGTGTAGCATCACAATCTATTGCATATATTTACGGAAAGATGTATTTATGTATGTATATATAACAAAGTGCACTTGAGCTGCGCAATTTTTTTGTGAGCCCCAAGTCGGCAACGCAGTCACGCAGCTGTACAAAAACTAACACACTCACACGGAAACAATTCCTAAAAGCTAAAGCGAGAACGCAGCAGCAGTATATGTGTATATCGCTCATTGCGTTGCGTCGTGTGTGGGGGAAAAGTGAAATAAACTTGAAGGTGGTTTGCGAGGTTATTTTCATTAAAAATTCCAGTTTTAGACTTCTGATAGTTTGCCATTGCCGTCTGACGACTGCTAACAGTGAGTGCTGTGGCAAACAATCGTTATACTTAGTAGTACAAGCTGTTATAAAGACAAGCTCTATTATAAATATAAAGCACGACCGCATTAAAATGATAAAGCCAGCACTTTTTAACAGCTGTGTAGCTTTAATTCTCAATAATATAAGGCAAACACAATTTAAGTAAAGCGTGTGTGTGTGTGTGAGAGAATGAAAAGCAGTTTTGAGAAAGACTTCGAAAATGATTTATTTTAACAATTTTTTATTAGATACTTTTGGTTTTACTTGCACATTTGTCAGTATTTCTGTACGTATTATTTTTAACACCGTCGCACATTTTGTGAATAGTCCAGATTTATATTTTTTATATACATGATCGTTAATATTTTTTGGCACGGCTTCGCTTCCATCTTCTATTCGCAGGATTCCCATTAGCGTACGCGGCAAGCAGCAACGGAGCAGGCAATATCCGATTAGACAGGAATCTACTATACAAATTACCTAAACCCGAAGGAGAACGCACGCAAAATTAACTTCAAAAGAATAAGCAGCTTAACTAAACAAGAGAAACTTGGGACTTAGTATCCAAAGGAACCATATATATATATATTATATATTTTGTGTGTGCGTCTCTGTGTGTCCTGTGTGTACTAGACAATATTACTGTTTTGTTTCGCGTGTATAGTGTTGTTTAACAACACAGGAAAAAAGACTATATAAAAGGAACAAAAGAAGCACCGTTAACAACAGCAAAGCATTCAAACGCTAAAAAGCTATCTTCAAGAGCTACAAAAAACCGTGTGAAAACCTCACAAAAAGAAAGAAGAGAAAGTGTTGAATTTTTTTCGCTCCCGAGTCGATAAGGAAAAATTATCACCATTCCACTATCAACGTACAACGCCGCTCCCCTTTTGCACACTTACGACGATAGTCCGCAACGTTGGGCTAACGGTACTAGCAACGGGCATCAGGCAGGCGTCATCATAGATCAGTTTCGCCAGTGCGCCAAAACGATCACCATTGAGGGAGGCACCAGTACCGGTGATACGACGAGCATCGGCGGCGGCGGCGTCAACGATTTGCGTTTGGTAATAACGGCCCAACAACAAAACGATATTATCGAGCGCAATTACGATCAAGTGACCAATCGCGGCGGTGGAGGCGGAGGCGGCGGCGCCGTTCTAGGCGTCACCAGCAGCAGCAGCACCAACAGCAGCGGAGGCCAAACACCACCGACACCACAAGCAACAACCACAACGGCGTCGGCATTGGGACAAAAAACTCTGCTCAATACCAGTCCGAATCTATTGCCCATAACGACTGCCACCGATACGTTCAATAATTTAAAGAATCTAGTGAAGATTGATAAGGGTACAACCAATTCGACGGGCAACTATCGTGCAAATAAATCCGGTAACAACGATTCCTTGCTAACCGCTCGCAACGGTAGCCGCACAAGCCTAGGAGGAGGATCAGGCGTTGGTGGTGCATCATCATCATCATCAGGAGCAACAGGAGGCAGTAGTGCTGTGCAAATTGGTGGCCCAAGCGGACACTTTTCCACTGGCTATAATAAGAATTCCGTCAAAATTCGTCAACACGATTCGGAGCTAAGCCCAAGGCCTCGACGATCATATCAAAACGATTCGTCGTCGTCACGTTACTATAACAAAAATAGTGACATTTTGGGTGCAGGCGGCAATAATAACAACAACAATAACAACAGCGGCGGCAATCAGCAGCCAGGTGGTGTAAACGCTGATAGCTCAAACAGCTCCAGCGGCAACTATAACGGTAGTGGTCTTGGAGTCCATCGTGGTAGTCGCAACAACTATCACACCAACTCCGATGGCGGCGGCAGCTATAATCGTAATCTAAACACCAACTCAGGTAGCAATTATCGCTCCCACAACAATAGCGGCAGCAGCTCACGCTACGAGACACTCAATGGCAATGGCAACAGTGGCAGCCACAACAACAGCAGCGGACAGCAGCGTCACTACGGCAATAGCATCAGCAGCACCGGAAGCGGCAGCGGTGGCAACAGCAGTAACCACTCATCATTTGTTGGCGGTAATCCAAACAAATCAAACTACGGATCACAACGCAACGATGGCAGTAGCGGTCTGAGCGGACGCTATCGCGACGATTATACCAGCAACAACCGTGACAACTACAGAGAAAGAGATAGGGATCAGAGCTACGGAGAGGATCGCTACGGCGGCGGTGGTGGCAGCAGTCTAGAACGCAACGGACACGCGCCAAATCGTTATAATCATCGAACCAGCAACAACGAAGATCGTTACGAGAGAAGCATTAGGAACAACAGTGGACCACATCAACAGCAGCAACAACAACAACAGCAGCAACATCAGCAACAACATCAACAACAATCACAGCAACAACAATTGCCAGCCAAGTCAGCAACACCACCACCAACGACTGGAGGTGGTGCTAGTGGTGGAGCATCAGGCGCAGCTCAACAACAGCAACAACAACCAATTACTGGCCGCTGGATACCGCCATCCTTGCGTCCACAGCATGGCCTCACCCAGAGCGAAAAGAATGATGCAGTGTTTCGACGTGTGCGTGGCATTCTTAACAAATTAACACCCGAGAAATTCCAAGAGCTAAGCGATGAATTACTTAAACTTGATCTAAATTCAATTGTCATTTTAAATGGTGTCATTCTGCTAATCTTCGATAAAGCGTTGGACGAGCCCAAATACTCGTCTATGTATGCACAGCTGTGCAAGCGTTTGTCCGAGGAAGCGCCATCATTCGAAAAGGAACCAAATAATTCGTGCACCTTTCTGCGTCTGCTCATTGCCGTCTGCCGTGACAAGTTTAATAATCGCCTGAATCGTGACGAGGTAAACGATAATCGTCCACCGCCTGAGAATGAAGCCGACGAGGAGGAGCGACGCCATTTGGCCAAACAGCGTATGCTGGGCAATGTCAAGTTCATTGGAGAGCTCAATAAGTTGGATATGCTATCGAAGAATGTATTGCATGCGTGCATTATGGAGCTATTGGACAAGAAGAAGAAACGTACGGCCGGTGCGCAAGAGATGTGCGAGGACATGGAATGCCTGGCTCAATTGCTCAAGACTTGCGGCAAGAATTTGGATTCAGAACAGGGCAAAGAGCTGATGAACCAGTACTTCAAGACGTTGGAACGTCGTTCACAGTCAACTGAATATCCGCCAAGGATACGCTTCATGCTAAAGGATGTTATCGAATTGCGCCAGAATAACTGGATACCCCGCAAAGTTGGCGGCAGCGCCGATGGACCCGTCCCTATAAAGCAAATACGCTCGGACGATGACTCAATAATACGCACACCATTTGCCAATCGGAATCGCGATATGCGCAACAATGATCGCGACGGCGACAGCTGGATGAATCGTTTCCATCTCAATATACAGCCAGGCAGCTACAATGACATGTTTAGCGGTCTAAGCGTTACAGGAGCATCACCCATCGTATCACCGTAAGTAAATAATCTTTATTTGAACTAAGCTCATTCTAACTAACTAAGCACTTTCATGCAGTGTAGAACATGTAGAACTTATTACAAAATTCGGTTATTTATCTGGTTTATATTAAGGGTGAAACTTTCAATCAATATAAATTAACTCAAGATTATTGTATCCATCCCACAGATTTGTGACTAGCAACAATCGGGATCGTGATCGTGACAATCGTCAATACAACAATCGTGATCGCAACAATCGTGACCAGGGTGGCAGCAGCGGTAGTAACAGCGGCGGCGGCGGCGGTGGTGGCAATTACAACAATCGCTACAATAATAAGCACAGCAATCAAAACGGTAGCTCTGGTGGCAATAGCGGCGGCGGTGGCAATCGTGACGATTTACGTGGAGGCAACGGTGGTTCGCACAGGAATAATGATCGGAACAATGATCGGAACAATGATCGGAACAATGATCGCAACAACGATGGGCAATACGGTGGCAACAATCAAATGCTCTTGGGCAGCAAGGAGTTGGCGCCGCGTTTTAAGCGCAACATGATCACAACGAATCAGGATTCTGTTGAGAATCTGCAAATGCGTCCAGCAGCAAACTCATTGCTGTTCCGCGCCGCCTCTCAAAATCAGAAATTCCCGGCCACGCTGCCAATCTCGACACCGCCTAGCGGCAACTTAACGCAGCAGCAACAACAACAGCAGCAGCAGTCAACATCGCAGCTTTCCAATTCGCACTATCCACTGCTCGGTACACCCACATCACATCTAATGAACAACCCGACGCGTCCGTCGTCAACACCTTCGGCTGAATATGGATCAGAGAATCGTACACTGCACTCGGCTCAACAACAGGCGGAGAAGAGCCTCAAGGCAACATCGTCGTCGCCCAATTTCGGCACAGCTACGACAGAGAATAACATAGAGAAGAAAACTGGAGCAGGAGCAGCAACGGGAGCCAGCGAGAACAAGGAGCAGTTAAGCAGTAGCTCAAAGAATGGCACCGTCGAGCGACCCACAACGCCATCTGGTTCGAACTCCGCAGCTGGTTCGAACAAGCAGCAGAAAAAAGACAAAGGCCCCAGCAAGGAGGAGCTTACCAAGAAGGCCACTGTCTACTTTAAAGAAAAATTCTACTATGACGAACTAAAGGACGATGATGAAATTTTAGTTAAAACTGATATAACCGAAGAGGAAAGTCAAAATGATTCCGAAACAACAAAAACGAACATTAAACCAGATCAATTTACCGAACTAATTGATGGTTTCGTAGAGTTGAAACTGCCTGAGAAAACACTTAAGGACGTATGCCTTAATCTGCTGATGGAAGTGCTGGATCGTGTGAATGATGTTTATCTGGAGCGAATCGTGCGCTTCCTACAGACACTGCGCAAACAAAACATCGTTAAGCCGAATGTGATCGTTGAGATCTTCAAGCAATTGGTCAATAAAATGAATGAGCGCGAGGCACTGAACCCCAGGATTACTGCCCTGGTCGCTACGGTACTAAGTAAAGTTGTTTGCGAGCCGGCATTAATTAAGTTGACGGATATTGCTAACTATACCGACAATGGACAGCATTATCCATTGTTTTTGCTGGTGCTGCAACAGCTGCACAAAACGATTGGCAAGGAAGCGCTGGAGGAGAAGTTCCGTGCCAGCAAAATTGATTTGATGAACAGTTTGCCGGAAGTGGATCGCAACAAGGAGCGGTTAGGAGAAATACTTGAGGATCGACAGTTATCTTTTCTTTATCCATTGCTGAAGGTACAGGCTGAGATGTTGAAACAGCTCCAGAGCGATCCTAATCCAAATAGTTTCTATAAATGGATCAAAGCCAATGTGGACAACAAGTACTACAAAGATCCGGGCTTTATACAGTCCCTCATGACCGTTGTAGTCAAGTACATTACCAAGGAGACAACTCTGGGCAGCAACATGGATCAAAAGGAGCATCCCGAGAAGACCGTTACTCAAAAGGAACAGGCCATGCTAGAGACCTACAGCCAAATGCTGCAAACCTTCCTTGCCCAAACCGAATTGCAACTGATGGCACTCTATGCCCTGCAGCTCTTTTGCTATAACGAAAACTTCCCCAAGGGTGAGTAAACATTAGAAATAAAACCATAAAATATACTTATTATTATTGTTTTTGTAGGCATGCTCTGTCGCTGGTTCAAATATCTTTATGATTCCGAGATCATTGAAGAGGAAGCATTTGTTTTGTGGAAGGAGGAGATTTCTGACAAATATCCCGGCAAGGGTTCGGCATTGTTCCAAGTGAACGCCTGGTTGACTTGGCTGCAGGAAGCCGAATCTGAGGACGATGAAGATTGAAAGCTCCCAAAATTTGCATAAAAAGTAACCACACATTATATATGTATAACACTTCTATATATTTATTCGCAACCAGCTATAGCAAAGCAAACATAAATATTTAACCTTACAAAAACGAAAAAAAAATGCAACAAAAAAAGAAATACATAAGCACATTTTTACATATATATTACAAGACGGAAAGTAAAAATCACGGTGGCAAACGTTAGTCAAATTATAGTAGAACAAAAGCTACAAGTTAATCCAAATTATTTGATATTCATTCAAGTTTGAGCAACTAACAATTATAATCACCAATAAATAAAAACAATAGACTCAAAACACAATTTTTTCATGTGGTCGCATCCACAGACGAATCGATTTTGGTAAATAACAAAACACAATAAATGCACTTAATTCGACCGGAACAATTTACAGACAAAAATTTCAAAACTTTTTTGGCTTTTTGCTCAGCCTGAAACCAACTAATAATTAAGTAGTTCAAATCAACCAAATAAACGAAAATCTTTTCCATATTTAAAATGTAAATCTTTATTGCACAGCTGACAAATCGGAGTAAGCATCGAAAACATAATCTATATATATTTAAAACTCGCCAACATAAAAAAGAGCCTTAATAAACTACAACAACACTGCGAACGGCGAAAATATTTGTTTTAATAAACAGTAAAAATTATATTTAATTACCACTTAGCGGGTACTTGTGTATAGTTCGTTTATTCCAACGCTGAATCATTTGGTGACGCTGCTGCTTGTTCTTAAAAGAAGAGTAAATTCTTAAATTCGACATTTATCGCGAATGGTTTAAATAATGATGGTCAACTAATCCAGACTCGGTTGCCAAATAATTTCAAATTTCATTGGTATTGGCCGTTTGTTTATCTTGCTCTAACCACTAACCAAAAAAATACTACAATAACTCGATACCTATCGATAATATTAATACACCATCGATTGTAGATTTTTTGTTGCCTTGACAACATTGAACTATAATGACAATCACAAAAAAATAATTTCACTAAAAATATAAAACAAGAAATTTAGCGATTTCCTGTTGCACTCTCTGGATTGATACGAAGAAAAACTTATAGCTGTTAACCCTCAGTCAACATAAATACAAGTAACAAAAAATGGAGAGCTGTGTGGAATCAAAACTAGCAGAAACCGGTGATGCGGCTAATAAACAAGTGCATTGGAAACCATTCACATCGCACATGGCCCAACTGGATGCTGGCCCTTTGCAGTGCACATTGCGCGTCCTAAAAATGAATGGCAGCACATTACTTTTTATCAATGGCAAGCAGTCGGAGAGTATGAATGAGTTTGCCGTAGCTATGCCGGCACGTCCGCCCAGCAAAGAGATTGTGTCCACCACTTTTATGGGCGAGAGCGGCCAGAGTGATTCCCTTGTGCTAGCAACAAAGTTAAGCACACGATACAGCCGTCAGTTTTACGTTAGTTTTAATCTCGCATTGGATACCATTACGCGTCCTCTTTTTGAAAAGGCTCTAGTCGAGTACATGCAACAAAATCAGAAATTGTTCGTGTGAGCCGGCATAGTTTCTCTATGTATACATATTTATAATTGTGATTAAAAAGCACCTCCTAAAAAAGCAAGTGTAAATTCTCTGATCATTGTATTTCTGTATGAATATTTATTTATGGCACACATAAGCAATATGCTCATGTGTACCAAGATATTAGCTCTTGCACGCCGTGTGGGTCAATGTTTTGGTTTTATTTTGGTGCACGGACCCCACGGACTATGGTGAAGTTGTGCTCCCAGCGCCAGCTTAGGCAGGCACAGTAGACAAAGTAGTTCAATATGCATCACAAGTTCAAACGTGCGCAAAATTCTTTTACTGCGCGCTTTCAATTTAAATAACTTATTGAACAACTTAAAGCGTAAGTTCTACTTTTCAAGACTGTTGAAACAAAATATTACCCTAAAAGGCAACACGTGCGACTGTGTTTTTGATAAGTTTCTGTCTCCACCTGTCACTGTGAAAAAAAATGTTTGTGCTTGATAATAATTTTTTTTTTTTTTTGAGCATACTGGAAATGTTTCCAAATATGCAGTTTGTAATTTTAAGTACAGAAAAACACAATGGTTTTCAAAATATTAATTGTAAATGACTATCATTGGCTCTCTATTAAGAACTATACATAAAGTTGGTTTTTAAAAAAGTAAATACTGCCGAATTTTTCCAAAAAAAAATTTCTTATGTAATTTGCAATGATTTTTATTAAAGGTGGCATTCTAAAACTGCACAAAGATCTATTGGTTTTGTGTTAAAGATTATAATTGTTACCACAAAGTAGCGAACAATTTGAAAACGTAATGTTCGATTAGTCAAATCATTTTTCTTTTTAATTTTATATATTGCTGACAGATTTATTGAAAACTTGTGAACAGTTCAGAAACTCATTTCAAATTTTGCGTAATATTTTTTATTTTAACATTACCAAAAAGTATTTTAAAAATAGTAACATAATTTCCATTATTTATTTATTGCAACTACCAATGATATTAGTAATTACTCTATGATTTTTCATACTCTTTAATGTTTTGGAAACTTTTGGTAAAATATGTATTTTTGTTAAATATTTTTTCCTTGAAAAAAAAAACTGTCTAGACGAGATATTTATTGTTAGCAGTATCAGATATAAGCCCTATAAATAAAGCACCTGCCAGCAAAACGGAAGGTCAGCTTCAGCGTCTCCTGGAATGATGATCGTATTTCTTTTGAATTCTGACCAACTCATACTGCGCCTATCAGTAAGAGCAAAAAACAAAATTAAGACAAACATTTAGCAACATGAGTTAGCTGTATGAAAGAGCGTTTTTGAATGGCTAGTTGATACGATGTTTATTTGTTGATTTGTGATGCGTGTGTGTTTGGACTTTGAACGTCTGCTCAGGCGTCGCCCAGGCGATAGCTATTGTTGTCGCCAGCCAATCGGCAATTAGCCATTGCAGGCTTGGAAACAATGCGCCTACATATCAGCAATGTCTTTTTTTTCACTTCGATAGTAAACGGAAGAGACTTGCCAAGTTGTGATTGATCTTAACCGCCTCGCTCTCTCTGTCTCTCTCTCTCTCTCTCTCTCTCTTAAATTGCTCTTTGATAAACCCGAAGCCGAACTCAATTCCCGTTTTGAGCGCACGCCCCAAATGTTGGTGGCGCCTTATCAAGCCTACTTGGCACCTTTGCCAGCTAGCCGACCAGCCAGCCAGACCCCAAGCCGTTATCAGTTCAAGTATGTTATTATAATTTGATAGAAATATTGAACATCATTATATGACAGTTCCAACACAACCGGATCGAACTAGTTATTGTGTATTACTTAGTACTGGCCTATCTCAAGTACCCAAGTATGTGTAGTTTTGTGGGAAGTTTTGTGTTGTTGTTTGTTTATTGTTTCAGTATATCAACTTAGAACATATTGTGGAACTGAACTGCTTTGTCAAGCTCACGATTATCTCAATGGAATAGTCTCTCTAATGGATAGAGTGAAGGTAACCAACGATGCTCTTTAATACAGCTATATATGAACTCGTTTTTTTTATAACCTAGTTATCAAGCTCAATTCTCGCCATACAAAGTTCACTTGTGCATAAAATCTGGATTTTGAAATATTTGTTGTAGCGCATGTTGAGCAATAAATTGGGGTCAGTGGTAAATAAATTTAGGTAGTATATGAGTCCAGTTCTTAGGTACCTGAGCTTCTCTACAAACTGAATACAATGTTATTTTGGTATCTTTAGCTTTCTTTTGAAGTCAGTAAAATTTGATAAATACTATGTATGCCATATTTTTTACAATTCTATTATCATTAAATCATTTGTATCCAACATAAGTCCATTAATATAGTGTAGGAGTTATCGGAATTGAACTTATTTCAACTAGGGAAGCCGATTTGGATGATACTTATTTATTTGAAATGTGTAATCATTTTAATTTGATTCAAGATTTTACTACAGATCTGCTTTTAAGCTATAGTTTACGATTATGTTTAATGGTCGCAACTGTACTTCACATCTGCTAATAACAAGTCCAGAGTGCAAGGGACAACCGGGTGGTCGTCTCATTATCTGTAAGTCGAATCTATAAATAAATCATGACATCCTGTTGTCTAGATATTCGCGCACTTCGATTATAACCTGGCGGCGCTGTGCGGCACCAGCTGTACCTGCTGCAATCGAGCGATTCCCGAGTATGTGGCCGTCTCTTTATATAAAAGATTGATGAGGGAGCAAAATACGCATGTGAATCACTTCCTTTCAATATGAATATGGCCAGACTGTGGCGGCTCAAACTGATAAAGTTAACCACCCATCACAAGAGATATACGACTCTACCCAGTTCCCCGTTTTTTTTGGCCTTCACAGCTCAATGAATAAAGTAAACACTGAGCAAAGAGTTGCCCCATTGATATGATAAGCTTGAAGCAATAAAGTAGCTGCCCAAAAAATGCTAGCGTCATTGTTGCAAAAACCTCTTCATGAAAAAAAAGATACGATACATGCCTTGTGCAAACTTAATCCGGTCTCGAACGATAAGAGTCCGGCAACGGCGTCGCTTTATCTGTATATGGGGGAGCGTAACACGGTCACACAGCTGGTGGGGGATTTCACTTTTCCCCCACTGTGTTCACGAGAGTACGAAGTGCAATCCCTGCGATAGTACGATCGCTACTTCCCCATCCCCACCCATAAGAGCGGCTGCTGATGATCATTGCCCACACACATGACTCCATGGGGTGGCTAGACTGATGTTCCACTTGTGTGGGTTTTTGCTGATAAGGCACCCCAACCCACTTCGTCTTCCCCTTAAGAGAGCAGACTGTGTCATGCTCGCGTACTTTTGCTCTGGTGCTAACTATGATGGCCAAAATTATGAATTTTAGCTGCGGATGTCTCTCTGCTTACTCTCTCTACCTTGTCTCGCCGCTCTCTTGTTCCCCTCTCCCTCTCTGCTGCCTGTCTGCGTGCACAGCCTTCGGGCGCTGATAAGCGTTTTCTTATCGCGAATCAGCTTTCAATATTACACGATTGTCTGCAGACGAGCGGCTCATTCGTTTGGCAATCGCACTAGCGAACGCTTCACCAATACAGAAAGAAACCTACATAGAAAAACTATAAGTACATACAGTATTCAAATAATGGATATATTAGTACAAAAGCCAATATTTTGCTCCAGCAGTGAGTACTACGAGTTGCCGTCGTCTAACAACTATACACCGTACAATACGCCGCCGTGTATAGGATACCAGGCGGGATCATCAAGCAGCTGGCAGCAGATGCAGTACCTCAGATTTCCCACACCGCCCATAACACCACCGCGCATCATCACTGTTTCGGACTGTGCAGGAACACGCACACAATCCGTCATTATGAAGTGCAGCAAGAGTGTAATCTCCGCTTCCGGTTCACCAACGGAATCCTGCAGCGAGCATAGCAGCTGCAGCAGCGAATGTGATTTTATCTGCAATTGGCAGGAATGCGGCAGGTGGGAATTAGGACATATATAGGATTAATCTAAAGCCAAAGATATACTGATTCAAATTTCCATTCGCCTTACAGAGTATTTGAATCTTTGGATGCCCTTGCTCAACATGTAACATTGCGTCATGCGATTGCTTCGATGGCGGATGGACTGTATTATTGCCATTGGGTCGGTTGTCAGCGAAGTGAACGTGGCTTCAATGCACGCTACAAGATGCTAGTCCATGTGCGCACCCATACCAAGGAGAAGCCGCATCGCTGTCATCTGTGCGAAAAGTCTTTTTCGCGTGCCGAGAATCTCAAGATACATATACGTTCGCATTCGGGTGAGAAGCCGTACAAGTGTCACTACGAAGGCTGTCAGAAGGCCTACTCCAATTCATCGGATCGGTTCAAGCACACACGCACACACTCAATGGAAAAGCCGTACGTGTGCAAGGTTTCTGGCTGTCAGAAACGTTATACAGATCCCTCATCTTTGCGCAAGCATGTGAAAACATTTAAGCATAGCATTCAACTGATTGCTAGCCAGAGCTCCTCAAATTGTCTGCTGGATGCCAGCGAGGTGCCCTATTCCTGTCTGCCAATGCCCTTGCCGCTACAACCCTGCGCCCATAGTTGCTCCATGCGAATCGTTGCCTAATGCTACAGCCTACTATTTGGATATGAGAGATAACGAGAATGTTGCAAACGATTATTCGCTAAGATCCAAACACAATAGTGAATATGCTTCCTCGGAGTATTGGCTGAATACGCAGGAGCATGGAGCATATCGCTATCTACACAGTGCGGACTATTCCATGGATATGGAAATGGACACGCCCACACCACTGGATTTGCGTGTGCACAGAAGTTGATTGCCATGTGGCAGCGTCCTTTCGTGGCACAATCCATTCTAGTCATCAGGCTATTAATCACTAGCTCTTGTCATTAACTATTATACAATTATCGTTTAGTTACAATAAAGACTGTTGTATGTGGAAGTTTAAATCAAAAACAAAGGTTTTACACTTGCCTTCAAACAGTTACATTTAAAAAACAACTGCCAGTGTCGCAAAACGTAACACCGCAGGTAAAAGTGCTGTAAAGGCGAGAAGTAGAACAGTTTAGTATTTAATCGAAAAATCGATAATTTTGCCTATCGCACTATTTTTAAACTGAATGCTTACCGATGCTCAAATTAAAGTGTTTCGACTTTATTGATGTAAATGCGTATCTAGACGAGTTTTTAAAACAGAGATATATATAAGACTACTACTCGGTCCACACACACACACACACACACACACACGCACACACACAATGATATCGATAATATGTAAAATAAAAAGCTAAAGTATTTCACAAATAAAAGATAAGTTGTATACAGACTTTAAAAGTTGTATTTTTTGGAATTTACTTATAACAATTGCCATTGCCTGCAGAGAGCTATAAGGAAACAATTATTGAGCATTCAATATACTACTTTACAATTTGTTGTCCCATTAACGACGGTTTAAATATAGCACATAATGTGCGCTTGAACTTTTACATATGTACATTTATTAAATGTACATATATACATACGCGTGCACAGAGCAACAATCACTTGGCCTGTAGTCATTTCAGCTGGTGGCCAACCCTCCTCTTGTTCCATAATACGTTATAATTGTCTTACACTTAAAATTATAATAAGCAAAGCTATGGGCTGACATTTAGAATTACGCCCTAAAGAATCTTACAACTCGTACAATATATTGTCGACATATCGGGCACTCGTTTAGCACCTTTCCGCAATTAGTGCATGTGGCCATGTGTCCACATTCCAGAAATACGCACTCGATCGGCGCATCCATGCATATTTTACACAGTTCATCAGTGGCAAGTTTATCAACCGCTGATAATCATCAAGACAAGAGATTAGAGCTATGATTTATTTATTTATTTTTTAAGATCGGGAGGACATACCTGGTGCTGTGCGCATCGTTTTCCATAGTCTGCTCACACGATCGAGCAGCTCTTGTTTTTCACAGCAGCCTTTGTAGTCAACACGATGCAACATTAATACCTCCTTTAACTGTTTAACCGTTAAATTCTCCAAGTCTTTTCTGTCAGAGGAGCACAGGCAATAAGCAGAATATAGATATGTGTTTAAAATTTATAAATTGATAACTCATTCACTTACAGATCCTCAAAGTTTTCCAAGTTTACGAAGCGTGAATCCAAGCAGCTGGTCGATTCGAAGCCCAATGGTGAGGCATACACATGTATGCCTTCGTCATCATCCCAATGTGTCTCGTTATCATCCTGCGTGGGTGAGAATTCAATGGTAGGTGTTATGGGCAGACCAGCAGCACCACCAGCTGCCAAACTGCCTGCCTCGGTGCCGCTCAACGGCGAGACGGCATGGCTGTCAGCTTCGGAGCAATCTACGGATTTGGTGCGCTGCTCCAGATAGCTAAGAAACTCTTTTAGCTCACGCTTGATGTCTTCCTCCGACATTTGTGAGTTCTCCAAGTGTTTCCGCATCTTTTCCACATGTCGCCTTATATTTGTTTTGTTCTTCCCACAACGATGACAGCTGGTGCGCACAGTTTCCGGCTCGGGTTGTTCACTGAGAGTGCTTAAGGCTAGAGCGTTGGCAGCGACTGGCGATTCATCATCATCGCTGGAATGACGGCGACGGTTCAGGTAGCCATCGGAGCGTCGACGGGTTACCTTTTTAGTGCGCTGCGGCACCGGCGGTACCACTGTGACAGTGCGCTGTTCAATGCTTGGCGCCTCGCCGGGCTCATTTCGAAGCGTCACCTCCAGAATTTCTTC